>OZ024903.1:69466739-69556408 GCA_964017125.1 Flabesymbios commensalis
GCTTGTAAAGTTTTGTGAGACACGTTTCTATAATGTTTTAGCCCGGATATATTCGGGTTGAGTTGACAGACAGATTCCCATGACAAATATATGCTTACATTTTTTTAGGAAGTGCATATCGGCCCAGCAGTGTGGCCCGTTATTTAATCAAAATGTTCTTCTGCGATCCGCGGCTCTCAGCCAGTCAAACTATTCATATCATTACATTGGGCATAATCATAAACCACAATCTGCCAGAAGAGATCGGCCAGTATGCCTACGATATATTAGTTACAAACATTCTGTGTGTGTCACGCTACACCTATACTGTAAGTAGAATAGGATAGTTATTGTGCCAACTAAATTAAAATGAACGAAATGGGACCATATAACCTTGGTAACATGCAAGTTCTTTATATTTCCACGGTGAATGCGGTTCAAGGTCTCTCTTTATATGCTATGTCAACACGCCTCGATCATTACATGCTCCTAGTCACACAAACAATCTATAAAGACTAGAGAAGATTCGAATTCATTTAGCGTCGTACTCTGAGATGCTGTGATATTTTAAATTGATTTGAAATCAGAAATAATATAATTATGTCACATAACATCTGAAATGTGTTAAGTTTTGAATTAAAGGGATTTTAAATTTAACCTCACAACTTATTTATAATATACGTGTATAATCCCGTTAATGATATGGTTATAGTAATTTGCATCCACAGTCACTGTAAAGATAACAGAATGATGTGCGTTGTTAGTAATGTATGTATAAATGTAGTTGTAGGTGTACATGTATACTAGTTTACTAGACTTTACGTATAGAATAAAGCCCGAGGAGTACCACATTCTTAGCTGTGGAAAAGGCCTAGGCCGAAGGCCGAGGCCTTTTCCACAGCTAAGAATGTAGTGCTCCGAAGGCTTTAACTGACTTAAAACACATCCCACCATAATGAGGATCCCTCTTAAGGGTGTGAGTTTCTGCGGACGGTCACATAATCAGACTCAGACTTTATTTATTTGACCATAAACTATTTCACGATCGGGAAACTCGCACTAAGTCCTGGCAAGGACGCTAACTTGCCTGTCACCAAAATGAAAATGTACAAAATAATACAATAAATAATATATTGGACATAATCTGATAGCAAATGATTAGTGACTAAAAGCTGAAGCAGCTGGAAAAGGGGAACAAATCTTTAATACTATCATGACTTGTAATCCTTGTTATCCTGGTTAAACAAAACAACAAGTCATGAGTTCAGAGCTTTGCATTCATCAAAGCTAATGAATGAATGAATGAATGAATGAATGAATGAATGAATGAATGAATGAATGAATGAATGAATGAATGAATGAATGAATGAATAAATGAATGAATGAATGAATGAATGAATGAATGAATGAATGAATGAATGATTGAATGAATGAATGAATGAATGAATGAATGAATGAATGAATGAATGAATGAATGAATGAATGAATGAATGAATGAATGAATGAATGAATGAATGAATGAATGAATGAATGAATGAATGAATGAATGAATGAATGAATGAATGAATGAATGAATGAATGAATGAATGAATGAATGAATGAATGAATGAATGCTCAAACACCATTTACCCATGGGCTACAGTCTTCTTCAGTCGACTGTCAGTTGTTTACTGAAGCGTGAGCAATGATCAACTGTCACTTTACAAATAACAGTAAGTTGGGAAGATGAACAGTTTTGGGTTGTAGCCTGGGAACCAAACTCTGTAAGGTGTCGTTTTGCATGACGCACAAAGTGGCAAAAGTCCGGTAGGTTATTGTGGCAGAGAGATATCCCTAGAACTATATTAGGGTTGGTGTAGAACTTCACTGTGGATGTTCAAGGGTACCCTCGAGCCTAAATGCTGTATTTTTAAAACAGGTAATTCAAAACTCAAAGGTTTTAGGCAATCTTCAAAGCATTGTGAATCCCATTTATTTTTTATTACATATAGAATGACATATTATTAAAGCGTTGAAAGTCAATGAGGCAATGTGACTTTCCCTTTTCCTGCAAATTTGCATGATTATGTGTATGCTAACATAGCTATATAAGGTATGCTTACCTCATTTGGTCCATCACTCATCTGGTACCACTATATCCCTTTTTTAACTTGTTCCATAAAGGACTTATTAGATCGTAGGTCCGGATGTGGTACTCTCACAAGTTACATTTTTTCGACACCTTGTAAGAAAAGGGTTAGGTGGCCATTTTGGATTTATCCGAATAAACGATCTAATTGCTCTCTTTCCAATATTGATAATAGATCGGAAACAGTTGTCCATGCCAAATTTGGTGTTTTATCATTTATGTGACGATACATGATCTACAAGCGGCCTCTTTGGCTAAGTACTCTGAAAACCTGCTTGAAGGAATCATATGTCCGAAGTTATGACCCACCATAGGTTGTATGTGGCGGCTATGTTGGACGCCATATTCGATTTAGACTTTTTATCTAGCGCTATAGTGTTAATACGCACTATAAATAGTTCTGAAGTTATCATCCATCATACTGTATATGCTGTATGTGGCGGCCATGTTGAACGTCATCTTGGATTTTGACTTTTGTGTGTATCTTAGTGCTAAATACGCACCAAGAATTAATTATTTGACCCCGAAGACCATATAATTTAACACCAAACTCACATCTGTATGTCTAACAGTTCTGGAGGTATGACCCATCAAACATGTCATAGGCTGTATCTGGCGGCCATATTAGACGCCATGTTGGATTTTGACTTTTTTAATCACTAATCTCTACACCCGACGGATGGTCTTGTGCTAAACGTTGAGAAATTATTGTTACCAGACATTGCAAGGTTTGAGCTAAAAAGGCCTGCTGCCACCAGACTATTATGAAAGACATAATGAAGCATTCATGATTACTCTGCCTAAAGTAATTTACGATTCCTTTTGAACTAAAGCTGTAGTGCCAGGAGTGGATGAATAGTACATCTTAAACCTCTGGCCATTGTGAAATATACTACAATTATTTGTATTGTTCGCAGTGAATGATCCGTTCGTTTTTGACCACCTAACTGGCCAGTTAAAAATATGCCTACATTTTAACTGAACTCACTTGACCCGACCTTTGACCTCGCAGAACACACTAATGTCGACTATAAATTGTATTCTTTCTGGCTTTTTATTCGCACTTCTTATTCGTGAAAAATGTGGTAAATGTGTTCAACTGAAAGACGATGACTTACTTTTAGAAATCTGAGTAATTTTCAGTCACTTGAAGCTGTGGATCGCGGTAGCGAGACAAATCTTCAAGTGTCTGAATGTTTAACTGATCTCTACTGGAGAACTCTTTGCCAGGTAGAATGTGTTTACGAGAAAAGCTTTTGTCCGTGATTAATAGGATGATCAAATTACGTAGCCATGGCAAAAATCGATTTGGTGAAAGAGATATTTTCGGATAGAGCTCGTGAAAAAAATCGATTTGGTGAGATATCTATCTTCAGATGAAATTCTCACTTGTGGTCATTATTGTAAAAGATGGCACGGTTGCACTCAGTCACTATAATGCCTCGTGACAGCCACGAATGTATTGACCCGCAGCCGCTTGTTGGAAGGATCGGATAAATTGCATATGACGTGGGGATTGGCTAAATTTGTCTGCGTATGCTCGCGTGTCAACCCCGATTAAAAATAACAGGCCGATCTCTGATAACTGAAGGAGAAGACCAGCAGTGCCCGAGATACTGCACCTACATTCAAGTACTATACGATAACACCAGCCAGGGCATATCCCGACAAACATCTGACGTTCACCCAGCGTTGATCTGATGCTGGGCCAGTGTCTACTGAACTGGCCCAACATCAGGTCTTGTGTTTTTTGATAAACTAGCTGATTCTACGTTTTGTGGTTTTGGCCAGAGCTTGGGGTTCGTTCCCCACCCTCTGTATTTGTGTTTCCAAGAAACAAAAATATGTTATCCCATTCACACGTAAAAATGAGCTTTTTTCGGGAGCTTCCGTGATCGCGAGGTAGCGTGCTCGATTGCAGACCGCCAAGGTTCACATTTGGAGTCCTGTGTCTGAATGACAGTGTTACTTGATTGCTCTGGCCATCTTCTCGTGAGGTTCTCTTGAACTTAAAACGAAATATAGATATATTGATTTATTCCATCATGTATTTTATATTACTGTTGTCTGTACCTTTCTTCTTTTGTAAAGTTGAATAATATAGTATCGAGTTATCATGGCAGTTTTAATTTCATGTGTTGCATTTTGAGATTGATGTCGAAAATTAAGGTTAGGAAATATATGTTATCAAACATTCACCATATGAATTACTACAACAAGCAATACAAAAAATTCCAACATTGTTGTCATAACCAACGCATAACACCCAACTTAATGAAATACAGTAACACAGATGTCAACTTAGCAGTATTTTAAGTTTCTTAATTATGTTTTCAGAACCTGTGTTTTTACTCAACTAACCGCTTGTATATATAGCTAAATATTTTTTTTAGATATTTTCATAATTATGACCAATAAATTGACGTATAACTTTTATAATTAGAAATATATACAAAAAGTAGCCATTTTGATTACTTTAGTTAATAATTGCGTAGATGATATTTTGTTATATATATATGTTTCAAGGAATGATCCAATCATTGATTCGAGGTTCCCCTGGCGATAAGAGGAACATTGATATAATTGTTGGTATTCGCCACTTGGATCACAGCGCCAATCACTTTATCAACCTGTTCACCTACGTTTGTCACAATTGCCAAATACAGAATGACAGCCTAATATAATTGTGAGAAGATAATTAAAATGTTTCCATAACATCTGGAATGTAGTTAGTCACTGAGAGGAACACCTCAGATGATTACCTAGACATGGAGCCATCTGTAATCTCCGGCAGATATTACTGCTGCGTTGGTTCAAGGTTGGTTCACCATAAGAGATGTTGGGCCTACTTTGAACCAACACAAGGTAATTGCTGTACGTGAGACATTGTTTACAGTCAACGTGAAAAGAAACACAGCTGCGCTACAACTCCTTACAATCATAATGATTATCATGCTTTTCTCGTGTTATCAATTCGAGACTAAACTTCGCCATTCTTGTTAATTAACGATTTTGTATATAATCTACACAGCCCATTGGTTTGCAATGATTACAAAAATGAATGAAAACGATAAAATTAAAAATTGGCACCTGATGGGTTAATGGATCAATGGGCGGGTTGGTGGACATTCTGAAATGAAGCCCATCAGTAAGTTAATAGTGCTTGAAGTGAGGGAATTTGAAGGAAACAATGTCTGATCAATAATTGTAGCATTATGTTCTAAGTAATCATAGTGCATCGCCAATTAACAAATCACTGACACGAAAGCTATCCGGCAAAGTCACCAGCTTAAACAGATACATGCCGCGAAGCTCGTTCGTACACTCCACTAACATCCCTATTAAAAAAAGTCGAAAAAAGAACCCACTTGAAAATAATTTAAAAATCGTCAAAAATAGAATCTCATCAATGTTTATTTATTTCAGTAAAATATTTAGTGCGAGTGACACATTTCTTTCAAGAGTTGAAAAAAATAAATAAAATGACACAGCCTAATATCGTGCAAATTATGGATTAAAATGTAATAATATTTATTATGTTGCAATAACATAATAGCTATGCAGAGCGAATCTACTGCAAAATAATAAATAGGCCGTAAATAAATATAATTATGCAGATTAGAAACAACCCTCAGAAGAACTGTTCTTCACATTTTTAGCTCGCCTTTTAATTTCTTAATTAAAAAAGGTGGGCTATTGCAATTTAAGCTCGCCGCCGTCGGCGTCGGCGGTAACATTTACTTGTGGGCACGATAACTTGAAAAATTGTTCTGCATGTTGCTAAAAACCAGTTCTCGGACAAATTCAATGACGGCTGAAAAAAATCAAAATTAACGATTTATTGCGATTTTTCGAATTTTACGTCAATAATTTTACCTTGTGGGTGCAATAACTTCCAACGTTTTTCATGTATCCTGCTCAAATTTGCTATGCATGTTACTAATAACCAGTTCTCGGACATGTTTAAACAACACCAGAAACAATGCGACTTTTAGGAAACATTTATTGTGATATTTTCAAATATATAATGTTTATCAATCACGACATATTATTAGTTACTGCAATATTGCTCTGTAAAGCCGAATTGCAGTTTCTAGTTACTTGTAAAGTAAGCAGATATTTCTTTTCAGCTTTTCACGGCACACCATTACTTCATGGAGTGAAACTAAACCCAAAGTCAATGTGTTCTGATGTACAGTGTCAGATCACGGAGATTGCTGCAGTTTTAGGTATAGTGTAATATTTACAGCTGATATCATCTATAACGTGACTTACTCCACAAGTATAATTATCATTAACATATTTTAAAACATATAAGAAACCATGGAATTTATTAAGTAAAACTAGCACAATTATTTATAATTTATTTCTCATATGCCCATAGTCAAAATAATCTACACGGAGTAGACATAGGATTTGAAGCCTTTTAAAACGTATCTGTTCATGACTACATCCTGATTAGGACGTTGATTTGTGTAGAACTTGGCAAGCTCTACTATTCTGACATACATATTTGTACAACAGAGCGCTGCAATTATCAAAACATTCAAATATCAAACCATCTAGAATAATTATAAGTCGATGAAAACATACCAATTTTAACTTGTTATCTCTCTACGGCTTTCATTGTCTTCTTCCTCTTCACAATTAAATATTGTCATGCTAGGCCCGATTATATAATTTTTCCTCAAGTTTCAAAATGAATATAATTTCACAGCAATTGGAAGTATATTAAGTACACATTTGCATCCTTCACTTCTTTGATACACGTGTCCTATTAATTCGTTGGGTTAGAATGAATGCGACGTCTTGCTTTACTTCACTTTCTGCACATTGTGTTAATATCGCGAAGACCGAAGCCCGAAGTATATAGTTCAACTCTCATGGATTGATTTACAAATAAAGTGTTCTTTAAAGTGTAAAGTAACATAGGGACACTGCACACTCCATGTCTTTGTTCGCAGCACTATATATGCACATCCATGATGAGAAATATTGTCACCAATCAACTCTTGCGACAATTGTTGTTTATAATCCTTTCGTCACCTTAGATAACAGCATAATAATGTATTCTGATTGATAACATAATCAACTATTCGAATTCAGTTCTAAAAAATATGTGATACTGAATTATTTGATGTTGCGGATCGCGGGAGCGAGATACAACTCGAAGTTGTATATTCAGTTGTTTAGCATAAGTGCTGAAATATACGGTGGCTGAAAAAAAGATCTGTCGTGTAATTAGAAATAATTTACGAAGTTCAAAAATTGTTCCCAATAAACACAAAACGTTTGGTAAAATAAGAATTTTTATACAACGTCGGCCCAACGTCTTCGACGTTGGTCCAACATTGTATACATGTTATACAAATGGTTTGTGTTTACTGGGTTTTCTTTCACAGGGGTGAACATGGAATCACAAGGTCAGAAGGCTCTATGTCCAGTATGTTTGTGTTACAGGTCTAGTAAGTACTGGTGTTTTAAGATATTTCTTACAACTTTTATGCAGGATTACAATAGGCTTGCAGGAAATAATGCATCACCAAATTATACCAATAATCCTGAAGATGAAAACGATCTGTACTCCATAACTTCACCACATCACGGACTATGGCATTAAGGTCAAAGAATCCAGAAATATGTTTTTTTGATAACGATACTGATGGTTTCAATGAGTGAAAGAGGTCACGGTTCAGCAAACTGGTATGATAGCTATGGTTGTATTGTCCGTCGTATGTCACGTTTTGCCATTTCGGTGCAAAGGCTTTTGATGGGTCATCGCATTTGTTCGAAAACCAGACGAATTCTGTGGAGGCAGGTACTAATGTTCGTATTAGTTCTATAAGGTAGTTCACTTCAGCTTTAATCACCGCTCTGTGCTTTCTAATACGGTCATGAACACTCGAAAACAATAATATGAGATCAGGATAATTCCCACTCAAATATTCTCCAAATATGAACTGTTGGTGTGTGTTGGAATGATGGCATTGTCCAGGACATGTTTTACGGTATGCACATGTACGGTATGTTGTCACTTCAGTGTCCATCAGAAACTCCATCACCACATATTCAATAAGAACACTTCTGCCAGCAGACAAAGTACACGTCTTCAGCTGACTTTTACAGCCTGAACAATCCCTGAGCTGAAAACGAAGATCTTCGTTGGAAACATTGCTATATTTAGTAAAATAAGAAATATCTGGTTTTCTTGAAAGACCTCCTTCACTTTTTAATATTCTACAACTTTTCAAAAAACCAACTAAGGTATTGAAATATCTTAATCCATTGGAATCACCTAACACAAGCACGCGTTTGACATTTTTCCGCAGAAAGCACTCCTTCACATTGATGGTGTCACAGGGGTTCCTAAAGCTGCACAGATCAGGAGACCATCTTAGCGGTTTGCTACCTCTCATTATCCAAGTACCTTTATCCGGAAAGAAATCATTTTGTGTGATGTAGGTTTGTATACTTGACATTGTACATGGTTCACGGGTATGTAGTTTCGAATCAACAGGGTCACGTAGAGTAACAACAGGATCATTGATTGGTAAAGTGGCAGCAGAATTGATTCTAGGTAAAATGGCGACAAGATCACTTTCAGGTAAAGTAGCCTGCTCATATTCCTCAATAAAAGGAAGAATAGGTACGTGATAAATGAAGGAAAACAGAAGAGCTAAACATAAAGTTGTTGCCAGAGAAAAAACGAGAAGCTTTCTGTACTCGACCATTTTTATCAGATCGTGTGTTATAGGCCTACCGGTCGGTGGTGACGCGATGAAGCCATGCCGTCATCACAACATTTTAAATTGTCTATGGTCACTTCAAATACATTTTTTTATAAGGTGAAACTCAACTTCAACAAAAGTAAAATACGGCTGATACATCTAACCACGTCTCACTCCCTTGAAGTTTTAAACGAGAGAGCATTCCATTTGTTTAACTTGGCCCTTGGAGTGTTAATGTAGATGTAGAGAGACAGGCATCCAAACAACATGCAGATGACTGCACGTCCTTACTGCTTAATACATGTATGTATCACATCAAGAAGATGTAAACATATATTCTTGATCACATCCATATATAATCTATATAGAGAGGTACATGGTGCTGCGGTAGAGCGTGACCTTTTGTTACAGCTGACTGGCGCTTGTCGCACGAATGGGAGGGGACCCTGGTGCAGTGGTTAAAGCCGCTCGCATGGAAAGTGGAAAGTATTTCCAAATCATCTTCCAAACTACCAGTATTATTTTGACTTATTGTTTCTGATGAAAACAGCATTGGTTATCTGCTGATATTATCAATTTCGTTGGTGTCGTATTTCATATATTTTGGTGATAAAGCATGTGTGTGATTTTGCTGGTTATAGGCACAATCGACCAATCAAAGTATGCTACACACATTGTCAAAATACTAAATCAGACATAAATAACGTTAGCCTACCTCAATTTTATTTTATTGACCAGCTTGCAACAAGAGATCAACAGACCTACAAACCATATAACAGTCCCAAAACTGGTGAATAGTCTGATGGGAACATAATATAATTACTTTTCTTATTAATTATTTAATGTATCCCATTATGCCTGTTACCTCGTTTTTTGTTTGTGACTAAAACTCCGCCAAAATTTAGTCGGCTTTGTAGATAGTGGGTAGCTGCATTATTTTATGTCACTGTAGAGGAGAAGAACATTACTACCAAAAAATTCTAATTGAGCTAGCATGGAAAATATTAAGTGGTTCTGCATATTTAATAAATAAGAGTTTTGTAATGTTCTCTGTTGATAAATATGAACTATGTAATATGTGGAAATATTAGTGCCGAGGAGATTATGTAAACTTTAAATAGTATGAAAACAAACTAGTAAACATGGATGAAGGGTTGTTTGATTCAGAACTAAAAAATTCTGGCCAAGTATGGCATACTACAACTTGTTGGAGATTACGCCATTTGATATAACAAATTGGCCTCAAAATATCAATTATACATTATTTCAACTTTAGACACCATCTTGATTTTTTCTAGAGGCTCTATTTCTTCATAATCTTCAAGTCAAACATCGTTAATGTTGTTGTTGAATAAATAATATCCAAGTTAAGACAATGCGATGACATTAACAAAATAACAAATAATACGTCGTATGATGTTTTGACCTTTATTGACTTTTATAATCCAGTAATTGCTGCTGTTTTCTTTCTCAGGGTTTTATACAGCTCGTTACGCGATTTACGTTTTGGTGACATAATATTTACATTTAAATGACTGTTGAGCAACGTATTTCCAATTTAGTAACTCGTATTTCATGTTTCAGATTATGCCATGTTATACACCCCCATATTGAAAAAAGCCTAAAACTAATATTGGCATCAACATTCGACTGTACGGCTGAGATTATTCTATATATTATATACTACCATTTTATAATGTCAAAACTTTGATTTGATTGCACCACATATGACATTAACCATTTAACCGCCGGTGCCGCATATCTTCAGGTTTTCATTTTTTATTAGCACATTAAGTACCACCTTTTAAACATGTTAAAGATAAAATGTGACATCAATCAGCAATATTTGAAAACAGTTGACCTCCATTTTGTCAAATCTGAATAATTTTCACTCACTTGAAGTTGTGGATCGCGTCAGCGAGACACAACTTCAGGTGGGTGAAAATTCAGATGGGATATTTTGGCGGTTAAAGGGTTAATGTATATATAGTGTGATGACAAAACATTTGCGACGATCACCTTTACGAATTATTGATAATTATCATGTTTTTGTGTGTAAATATAAGCCAATAAAAACCTCACGCGTTAAAATTGATTGAATATCCATATTGTCAATTATGTACATATGCCTTAATATCGTAGGCGGTACCATACAATATAAACCTACCTTGAAATGCTCCATAAAAATAAGTGATTGTTCTAGAAGGTCCATACTATCATCCTATCCAGTCAAACATTGGCTACTTTTAGTCTTTAACGAAACTAAATTGAAATTCGTGCTCCTGTATACCGCAGACATTTGAACAGTTTAGAGCACTGTATATTCACAAACATACTAGTTTTTTTTTGATCTTCAAGAATATTTTGATGATATTGAATACACATATAATTATGTTGGTAGGTGTATTGCATCATGATTATGTCAGTCGTTGTTCCAACTGTCAATGATCTACTTTGGCAACCATATTAAATTTAGCTATTTTATCAGCACAATTGTGTTGGAAAATTGTAATCACAGTAAACTAAATCATAAAAAATAACATGTCTTGTGCAATTTTATAGATACAAATATGTTATAATTGGCGCAGTGTATTAGGAAACATAGACAAAGACTGGTTTCGTCAAGATTATGCAACAATTTTGAGAGGATTTTTTGGGGTGATTTCCGAAATTGGATGGCAAAAATCATTGTTTGTGTTTATGTTTACAATATTTGGGAACGATAAAACATTATAAGGCTGTTTCTATTTGGACAAATATCTGCGCCACGAAAACAACACTAAAAACCATTCGATTTTTAAGGAAACATTTGGTGTAATATTTTTAAATATATGATGTTTAAAAGTCACGACATAGACTATTTATTACTACAATATTACTACAGAAAGTAAAAATAAACCAGTCAATATATGCCGATAGACAGTGCCAGATCACGGTAAGTGTCAATGTCTAGTGTAATAGATACATCTATAGTGTGATATTCTTCTTCTTCTTCTTCTTCCTAATTATCCTTTGTCATGCCAGGTCCAATTTTATAACCTTTCCTCAAGTTTCAAAATCACTAAAACTCCACAGAAATTGGCAGCATATTAAACACTCTTTTGTATCATTCACTTATTTGATACACATGTCCTTATGTCCTCAATTAACTTCTGGGGTTAGAGTAACGCAATGGTTGCAGCGTTGCGCTTTGCCAACGTCGCTGCCTGCCGTGCGGTTTCGAGCCCCAGTTGGTGCAGGAGTTTCACAGAAATGTCATTTATCTCCGCTCTCAATATTGAAACATTGTAATTTTTGTGTCTTTGGGCAAAGCATTTTACCCTCATATGCCTCTCTTGACTCAGGTGTAAATGAGTACCTCGTACCGCACCCCAAATGGCTGCAGGACTGTATGCTTTCCGTGGAGTTGAAATGGCACACACACGAAGTAGGTCCAGTGGCGAGAAGGTAAATTTTAAAATCGGCTGATGATTCCTGATACTTGATATCAGGTTATAAACCTGCATCTTTACCTTTTTTATTATGCTCCACTGTCATGGATTGATTTACATATAAAGTGTTTTTCAGTGCAAAGTAACATAGGCACAATGTACACTTCATGTCTTTGAACAGTTCAAAGTACTATATAATTATGCAAATCCATGGTGAAAAATATCTTCATCCATCTAATCTTTAATTGTCAATTGCGACAGTTTGTGTTTTTAACATTTTTGTCGGCACCTCAGATACCAGCATTAAAATGTATTCCAATTAACAACAATTTCAAATATTCGAATCCAGCTCTACAACAAATATATGCAATACTCCATCATCGCCGTTTCTTTTACTACCCTGGCCTAGTAAAAGTATCCCACTTGTAATTGTGATTCATTTAAGAAGTTCAAGAATTCTTATCTTTACTACAGCATGAACACGCAATCACTCATTTATAATGCGCATTTTCCAGTAGTTTTGTGTTACAGCTCTAGCAAATAGTTAAGTACCGGTACTGGTGTTCCAAGATATTTCTTACAACGTTCATTCAGAATTACAATAGGCTTGCAGGAAATAATGCATCACCAAGTTATACCAAGCACCCTGAAGATGAACACGATCTGCACTCCATAACTTCACCACATCACGGACTATGGCATTAAGGTCAAAGAATCCAGAAATATGGTTACTTGATAACGATATTGCTGGTTTCAATGAGTGAAAGAGGTCACGATTCAGCAAACTGGTATGATAGCTATGGTTGTATTGTCCATCGTATATCACGTTGCGCCATTTTGGTGCTGGTGCTTTTGATGGGTCATCACATTTGTTTGAAAACCAAACAAACTCTGTTGAAGAAGGGACTAATGTTTGTAGTAACTGTATAAGGTAGTTCACTTCAGCTTTAATCACTGCTCTGTATTTTCTAACACGGTCATGAACATTTGAGAATAATAAAATGAGATCAGGATAATTTCCTCTCAAATATTCACCAAATATGAACTGTTGGTGTGTGTTGGAATGAAGACATTGTCCAGGACATGCTTTACGGTATGTTGTCACTTCAGTGTCCATCAGAAACTCCATCACCACATATTCAATGAGAACACTTCTCCCAGCAGCCAAAGTACACGTCTTCAGCTGACTTTTACAACCTGAACAATCCCTGAGCTGAAAACGAAGATCTTCTTTGGAAACCACTCATTTTCCACGCACCTTTATCCGGAAAGAAATCATTTTGTGTGATGTAGGTTTGTATACTTGACATTGTACATGGCTTACGGGAATGTAGTTCTGGATCAACAGGGTCACGTAAAGTAACAACAGGATCATTGATTGGTAAAGTGGCAGCAGGATCACTCCTAGGTAAAATGCCAATAGGATCACTTCTAGGTAAAATGGCGACAGGATCACTTCTAGGTAAAATGGCGACAGGATCATTTCTAGGTGAAATGACGACAGGATCACTTCTAGGTAAAGTAGCATGCTTATATTCCTCAATAACAGGAACAACAGGTACATGATAAATGAAGGAAAACAGAAGAGCTGAACATAAAACTGAAGTCAGAGAAAAAACGAGAAGCTTTCTGTACTCGACCATTTTGATCTTCGCGTGACCAGATCGTTTGTTGAGCAGAATAGGCCTACTGGTTGGTGGTGACGCGACGAAGCCATGCCATACAGACATTATATCATTATGCTACCACACATAATGCGCCAACCAATACTATAACCAATTTGAATTGTCTATCGGCACCTAAAATATATTCAACTTCGGCAAAAATATAATACAGCTGATAGATCTAACCACGTCGCACTCACTTGAAGTTTCAAACAAAAGAACATTTTTCTTTGTTTAACTTTGCGCTTGCAGTGTTATTATGTGAATGTAGAGAGACAGGTATCCAAGCAACATGCAGATGACTGTACGCTCTTTAATACGTTTATGTATCACATTCATACATAACCCATACAGGGAAGGACATGGTTCACTGGCAGAGCATGACGTTCTGCTACAGCTGACTGGCGCTGGTCGCACGAATCGGTGCAGATAGATAGAGAAAATTATCAGTTCCCCCCTCCCAACGCTGGGACATCGATTCAATGTTGTGTCCGTATAGGCTTCACGACGATATATTATACACTGTAGTAGTATATTGTAGGAAATGTCCCAGCATGAAACAAAGTGTGGGTAATACCCTCACTACATTACTGCTGGCATCCATTGTATTACACAAACAAGCCTACAATAACTTAAACAAAAGACGCAGATCCAATGTTTCTTTATACTGGGCCGACATTAAAATTTATGAAAGGTCATCAGAAATAAATTACTTGTTACTTGTCAACTATAATGCAACACAGGTTGATTGCATGTGTTTGCAGGTCATAATAATATCGAGCCTATAATGATAGCCATAATTATGTAAACTTAGTCTCTCATTGGCACACAAAAATTGCGAACTTGATATAGTTTTCAGGGTCAGGTGTGGGTGACCAGACTGTTGTTTTAGGTGCCCTATCAGGACGCAGCAATCACAGAACAGATTATGCACTATACCAGGGCAGACTGCTGTGGTAGCTAGTCTGGGGACGAAGCTGATATAATTACAATTTTTACCAGCATGAAAATCTCATGATTTTGCGTGTTTACAAACAGGAATGAATACGATTATATTTATAATGGGCACCTGTAGCATTTTTGTTCAGGCAAAGCTGCGTTTTGGCCTAACCCTGCATCGGCTGTTATAGTGTTTTCTTGCAGGATTATAAAATCATCAGGTGTCTTATAAAGCATATCAGGCGGATATCAAGAGATAATATCGTTGAGCGTTCTGAGATAAATGACAAAATAGCCACCAGAGCCCATAGTGAAGAATTAATTTTTAACTATTTGGCTTAGAATAACAAGTATTACCACTTGTCCAGCCGATTCAGCTTGATTGATGCCCGACTAATAGCTTTATAAACCTTAATCATACCTGAAGCAATACTCCATAAACATAAACTCCATAAACATCCTTATAAAAATCAGCAGAAATATAACCCATTTAAAAATCATTTTAAATCGTCAAACCTAGAATTTCATCAAAGTTTATTTTATATCTATAAACCACCACATGATAAAAAATAAACCAACAAGCTGTCAATAGTTTAGTCCAGGAGCGAATTCCTCAAAAACGCTTCAAACTTGATAGGATGGTAGTAGGGACCTTCTAGAACAGCCTCAGGTAATGTGTACAATCAAATTGTGGTACCAATTTTTTTCTTATAGGATTTAATGTAGACGGTATACGTTATGCTACAACCAGAAAAAAATAAATTATAATTGGCAATACTCAATCAATTTAAAATATCTGGCACCATAATGTAATATGTTTCATGCTTTAAAACATAAAAGAAAAAACATTTAAACAATTTCTAAGTTATGACGGTCCACAAAGGTCACAACTGCTTGCCACATCTATCTGTACGTTTATGTCGTTTGTTGATTAATAAAACGAAAAAAGGTTTAAATCGAGGGAATAGTAGTATAAAGCTTCTATAAAAACATAGACTAGAAAGTACAGTGAAATGTTGGTATACATTTTATTAAATGGATTTTTAAATCTGTGGTATATGGCATGGCACAGCCTGAAATAAAGAATATGAATAGCAAAATTGGCTATATTTTTGTCAACAGTCGTTTTAAAGTGAATATTTATGTCACCTAAACGTAAATCTTACATTGAACTACATATATACGAAGAAAACAGAAGCAACCTCTGTGTAATATAGGTCAATAAACGTCAAAAACAGCATATGACAGTGATTTTCCTACTTTTGACTATCATCGTCTTGTTTCTACTTCTATATGTTGTTGTACAAAACCAAAGCGAATCATATTTAAATTGATGGAATAATGACATAGAGCCCATTGAACAAAACCTGTATAGTCAAATTAAAATAATTCTAATTAACCCTTTAAGCCCTCACGATGCATCAGGGCATCATTTTACATCCCTGAAAACAGATTTAATTTTCATACAACTAGGGGTTTTAGAATGAAATTTCCATGAAACTGGTGTACCAATACATGGCAATTTTCTTTAATTTTCCACCCACTTCAAATCATCATCGTCCACTACAAGTTGAGAATTGCGACAGCAATTCGCAGCTTGTAGTGGACGAAGATGACAATGGTAAACCCAGGCTTGAAAGGGTTAATGTTTATTTTTTCCAACGAGGGATAGGTATATACTCTGTAATCTGAGTAGAATGCCATCATTGTCAATGTATTCGCGAATAATCAATGTAATGTACCTATTTCGCTACCAAAACTTCTTCCAGTTACATTGTAATATTCATTATGAAAAAACAATTGTAACAAATGCGAAATTATAAAGGTCAGAAAAGGTCAGAGCATCATACAAAAACGATATTAACATGTGCTTCTGTCCAAATACTATTTTAAAGTGGATTTTAAACATGGAAACGGGTGGTATACAGAAACATAACAAATGACTCTCTGTTCGTGTTTCTACATACACAATTTGAGAACGATAAAACATGCAAGTTATTGACTAAAGGAGTGAGTAGACTACTATTTGAAATATTGACAAAGTCTCGGGGTTGTATTTTCAAGAAACGGATTTGCTTACGACTACATCCTGGATTTGACTAGAGCGTTGCCAGATCTACTATTCTGACATACATATTTCTATAATAGAGCGCTGCGGTTATCAAAACGGTTAATTATCAAATCATGTGGAAATTCACATTTTTATTGTTCTAGTCGATGAACACATAGCATTTACAGTTCCGCTGATATAACTTTTCCTCAAATTTCAAAATAAATAAAACTTCACAGAAATTGGCAGCATAATAAGCACTCTTTTGCATCATTCACGTCTTTGATACACATGTCCTTATGGCCTCAATTAATTTCTTGGGTTAAGGCGAATAAGACATAACGTCGCCTCGGAGCTAAAGGATCCTATCTGCCACTCTAACGAGTGTCAGATAGGATCCTTTAGCTCCGAGGCGACGATAATCTTTCTTTATCTAGAGAGGGACTTGGCGCAATGGTTACAGCATGGCGCTTTGCCCATGCAGTTGGAAGGCGTGCGGTTTCGAGCCCCAGTTAGATTTTCTGGATTTTCAGAAAAATGACATTTTTCTCCCCTCTCAATATTAGAACATTGTTTCGATGTTTGTGTCCTTGTGCAAAGCACTTTACAGGGATGGCACTGTGTACGATAAATTGAATGCGCCGCACCAGAAATGGCTTCAGGACTGTATGCTCTTCATGGAGTTTAAATGGCTTACGACGGAACAGGTCCAGTGGCGAGGGGGTAAGTAGTAAAATCGGCTGATGAGTCTTTAGACTTGATATGAGATTATAAAACTGCAAGTTTACCTTTTTTTATTAATGAGCATTGTAGGAATATCGCGACAAAACCGAAGTCCAAACTATACATGTTCCACTGTCATGATTGATTTACATATAAGGACATTTGTTCTTTGAAGTGCGAAGTAACATAGGCACACTGTCAACTCTATGTCTTTGAACTTTTCGAAGCACTGCATTATGCACATCCATGATGATCAATATCAGTATCATTGTCAACTACACGGATGCAGTTCTAAAAAATCTGTATATGCAATACTCCATCAGAGGCTTAAATATATAGTGGCTGAATACAGTTGTAGTTTCTTTTACTACCTTGGCTTAGTAAAAGTAACTCTAGTGTTATTGTAATTCATTTGAGAAGTTAAAGGCCCATACTCACGCAAATGACATTTTTTTGTTTTAGCTCTGTTATATCTCTTTGAGTGTTTGAATGCGTGAAGGCAACATTCCGATAGATTACAACTTTTAGAAACATCCGTTGGCAACGTAATCAGGTTTCGGAAAAGACGACTCATGACAAAATATCGGTCACTACATTTTTGTCTTTTAGATCCACCCGTTTTAATGTTTGACAGGGAAGCTGCATCGAGCCTAAATCTATGACTAAAAGTTCCTAACTCGTATTAGGATAAGTATGTAAGGTCTCAGATGTAGCACATCGTCAAAGACGTCGCTAGTTTAATTACAATGTCATCAGAAAAGCACCGCATAACGGCGCTTTCCCAACGGGTCTCACATTTCCAAACACGAAGGGTTTAACACCTCTAATCTTGGCCGATTGACATGTTTTACATCTTTGCGGGACATCGTGAACATCGCCAAAATACACAGGTAATATTCATGGAATGTTCGTGGCTGGTGTAGTTTCAAAAAGGATAGGATTTTTCTCAGTGTTGATCCTTTCGAAGAAAAAAAATCAACATTGGACCCTTCATCTAGACCTTCAGCGGCTTGGGGAAACCTACTATAAATAAAGGATGGTTGTTAAAAAGTGTATGAACATTCCGAAATACACACTTACCGGGTACATATCTGTTTCAAATGGAGGGTGCATAAGAAATATAATATAGATTTACGATGCTATAATATAACACAATTTTAAACTTTGAAATTTTTTAAGTTAAGGGCACTTGGGAATGGGCCTCCTTGTCTTCACTACAGCGATTAACATCGAAATAACTAATTTAGAATGCTGCATTTTAAGTATTTCTGTGTCACAGCTCTAGTAAATAGTTAAGTATTGGTACTGCTGCTTTAAGATATTTCTTGCAGATATTTCATGTAGAATTGCAATAGGCTTGCAGGAAATAATGCATCACCAACTTATACCAAGGAGGTTGAAGATGAACACGATCTGCACTCCATAAGTGCAACACATCATGGATTAAGGCATTGAGATCAAAGAATCCAGAAATACGATTACTTGATAACGATACTGCTGGTTTTAATGAATGAAAGAGGTCACGGTTCAGCAAACTGGTATGATAGCTATGGTTGTATTGTCCGTCGTATGTCACGTTTCGCCATTTTGGTGCTGTTTTTCTCACGTCATCACATTTGTTTGAAAACCACACAAGCTCTGTGGAAACAGGTACTAATGCTCGTATTAGTTGCATAAGGTAGTTCACTTCAGCTTTAATCACCGCTCTGTGCTTTCTTACACGGTCATGAATATTTGAGAATAATAATATGAGATCAGGATAATTCCCACTCAAATATTCTCCAAATATGAACTGTTGGTGTGTGTTAGAATGAAGACATTGTCCGGGACATGCCTTACGGTATGTTGTCACTTCAGTGTCCATCAAATACTCCATCACCACATATTCAATGAGAACACTTCTCCCAGCAGACAAAGTACACGTCTTCAGCTGACTTTTACAACCTGAACAATCTCTGAGCTGAAAACGAAGATCTTTTTTTGAAACATTACTATATTTAGTGAAATAAGAAATATCTGGTTGTCTTAACGATCCTCCTTCACGTTTTAATGTTGTACAATTTTGTACAAAACCAACTAAAGCACCGAAATATCTTGATCCATTGGAATCACCTAACACAAGCACGCGTTTGACATTTTTCCGCAGAAAGCACTCCTTCACATTGATGTTTTCACTTGGGTTCTTAAAGCTGCACAAATCAGGAGACCATCTTAATCGTTTCTTACCCTTCATTATCCAAGTACCTTTATCCGGAAAGAAGTCATTTTGTGTAATGTAGTTTTGTATACTTGACATTGTACATGATTTACGGGGATGTACTTCTGGATCAACAGGGTCACGTAAAGTAACAACAGGATCATTGATTGATAGAGTGGCGACAGGGTCACTCCTAGGTAAAATGGCGACAGGATCACTGCTAGGTAAAGTCGCAAGCTTATATTCCTCAATAACAGGAAGAACAGGTACATGATAAATGAAGGAAAACAGAAGAGCTAAACATAATGCTAAAGCCAGAGAAAAAACGAGAAGCTTTCTGTACTCGACCATTTTTACCTTAGTGTGACCAGATTGTGTGTTGAGCAGTATATGCCTACTGGTTGGTGGTGACGCGATGAAGCCATGGTACAGACCTATATGTCGTTATGGTACTACCCCTTGTGCGCCAATCACTACTATAACCAATTTTATTTTTTATCGGCACTTAACATATATTTTTAAAAGGGGAAACTCAAATTCAACAAAAAAATACAGCTGATACATCTAGCCACAGCTCACTCACTTGAAGTTTCAAACGAGAGAGCATTGCATTTGTTTAGCTTGGCGCTTGGAGTGTTAATATGTGTATGTAGAGAGACAGGTAACCGAGCAACATGCGGATGTATCACATCCATATATAATCCATGAATTATAGAGAGGGACATGGCGCACTGGTAGAGCGTGAAGTTCTGCTACAGCTGACTGGTTTGAACAGATCCTGTGTCTAGAGGTAAGATGCACAACACTGTACCGTATTATATAAAAATATAGTTATTATATAAAAAAGCATAAATAGGTATCGTTATATTTATAACACTCCATCTATATCGACATAGCTTCTAATAGCCTTGGTTGAGGATTGCGTCGTATGTCGCAGTAACATGATATGATACAGGTTTGTCATTCTCAGGAAAGGATGTGAAAATACACGTGGTGCTGGCACATGGCAAATAAATCACCCGGTCCTGCACTTGAAGAAAACATCTTTTTCTCCCGGATGGCATTGTTCTTTTAGATCTGATTATTATAATCCGACCGTCTGGGACTCACATCGTTATTGTGTGTAATTCAACACTGGTAACCCTTTAAACGCCGGTGCCGCATATATTCGGGTTTTCAGTTGTTATTAGCACATAAGGTACCACCTTTTAAATATGTAAAAGATAAAATGTGACATCAACCAGCAAGATTTGAAAAGAGTTGACCTCCATTTTGTCAAATCTGAATAATTTTCACTCACTTTAAGTTGTGGATCGCGTCAGCGAGACACAACCTCAAGTGGGTGAAAATTGAAATTAAATAATTTGGCGGTTAAAGGGTTAATCGTTTATTGAACGCCGTCATTTGGCCAGCAAACCGCATAATAAACATTGGCCAGCCAATCTCCCAAGTGGGCCTCATTCCAGTCTAGTGTACGTATTAGCATAGATACACCCCAATCGCTTTTTTGCTTTAGTATATATATTTTTTCACAAAGCACCTTCAAGTCTTTATTCTATTAAATCTCACATTACAATGTTTTTAGACTTCGGCATCGAGGCATTTGCTGATAATCATTTAAATCTGCATATTTTGGAGCTCAATAATTTCTTAGCTCATTACAGAACATTGCAGTGTAGACATAACTACACCTACTCTTCATGTACAATAACCCACTAGACTACGGCGGCCAGTTAAAAAGCGGCTACATGTACCTTGGATTTTGAACATTTAAAACATAGTAACTTACAATTTAGTGCGATTATAATACAAGAAAGTTGGCTGTATCAAAATGATGATGTAACGTTGTTTAAACGTGATGATTATACAGCCATGTATATATATATCACAAGCAAGAATTTCATATACCCAAGGTGGACTGGTGAATTTGATATATTTACATAATAGCTATAGTTATTCAAATCAACCTATTTACGAACAGTCGGATGGATATCTGGGAAGGTCAGCATACATGTATTATTTCCGGTGGAAATACAAGAAGTAATATAATACTAGAAGATACATAATATAGACCCCCTAGGGATACAATAGATAATAAAAGTACATTTGATAATCAATTTAGTCAGGTATTAGATAAATTAAGTACATTTAATGCTGAAGTTATAATAGGAGGCGACTTTAATAATAATTTACCTGACATATTGAAACGTAATATAGTTATTGATTATTTTAATGTTATAATTTCTCATAGTTTTCATCCACATATATTGCCTACTAGTAAATGAAATGAATCGGGCTTTAGGCCACCTTTGTGCACATATAGGCTAAACTGGGCCAGGAGAACCTCCTGAGGATGGTGAGATGATTGAGATGACACTGTCCTCCAGACACAGGATTCGAAATTCGAGCCCTGGCGGTCTGAGGCCGAGCACGCTACCTCTCGGTCACGGAGGCTCCCCACAATACTAACTTTCACACGTGGATGGGGAAGAAACAATTTTGTTTCTTTCAAACCGCCGAGACCGGGAACCGAGCCCCGGACTCTGGCGTGAAAGGCAGCGGTGCTAACCACTACCCTAGGGCCCCCGCCCTGCCTACTAGTAGTGCCACACTCATCGATAATTTCTTAGTGAGAAATTCAGAAAAGCTTACTCGTGCGTCATCAGGTATATTACTATATACATTTTCAGATCATCAACCATATTTCATAAGCATAGAAGATATTATAGGATAGATCAGTTATCTATGAATAACAACTAAAAATATATTTCAGAAATGTGGCTGTAGTGCAATATTGTAATGAACCTAAGACATGGAGAAGTCGGATGAAAAACTGACTTGATGAGAGCGGCGGCGATGCTACGAGGGGTCCAGTCATGCGATCCATACTGCGATCAATTCAAAGCAAAATATGTAAAATATTTGCGCAGCCCTGATGATATGCCAGGCAATAGAAAAAATGTACATGTATATACACAAATACGCGCACCTACAGATACATTATAATTTATGTGCGCGTTCATGTATCATGTGCATCCATACACTCTCAGCAAAAAGGGGTCCCAGCGGCTCCCCACCACACAGTAACACAGAAAAATGCTCCACATACACACCAGGTGTGTATGTGGAACCGTCCCATACATCACCATATGGAAAAGAACCCCGAAGAACCTCTCGTGCGTACATAAGTCTACACTAGCTTATACATACAATATACATAGACATAGACCGGTAATCAGGTACACATATACATTATAGAGGGTGATAATGCTTATATCAAACAACCAAAAAACAACCAGAAAAGAGTAAAGACAAATGTTTACCTTGTAAAAATATAAAGTTTTATTCTCGAAAACATGAAAAAAGTAGTTGGACTAGTTAGAGTATATTGCAGTCTAATAAATTTCGCACTGAATTATACAAAAATTATTTTAAAAATCGAATATATGATATCCTCTCCACTTATTTAAACACATATTAAAATATTAAAACGCATCATTAGAATTGCAAAAAGAATGAATTATCAAAACAGATTCCATATTTACAGCGGTAATGTGAAGAAAACATGGTCACAGATTAATGATATATGACATACAAAAAGCCAAACACATTACCTTTCTATTTTAAAGAAGAAGAGAAGAAAATTTTGCTCGGGGAAAAAAAAAATTGAATGCAATTTTTCACAAATATAATCAAAAATCTTGCAGACAAAATTTAAAAAGTTTCACTTAACAGCTTAAACACTTTAGCGATTAATTGGTATCAGAACCTAATACTAAATTTGAATTTGAAAAAAAGACGTAAAGAAAATATTATCCCAATTAGAAATCTAAAAGCAGTTCAGGTTATTATAGTATTTTCTAACATATCAATAATTTATTAAATCAATAGTTGACATTATCTCAAAAACCTCTAATTTGTGTAATAAACCAATGTTTAAAAATTTGCGTATTTCGTAAACGTCACTCAACCAAATGTGCCGCATTAAAATTAGTTGACAAGTTACTAAGCATGATGGACAAGGGACATGTATCTCTGGGAATTTTTCTGGACCTCTCAAAAAATTGATTGAGATGTACCTGTTAAATAGAAAACAATATGTGGTTTTTGATGACATCAATTCACAGGTTTTAGATATAAAATCAGGTTTTCCCCAGGCAACCATTTTAGGAACGGTGCTGTTTTTAATTTGCATAAAGGATATTGGGAAATCAAGTAGCTTTTTACAATATATATTATTCGCCGATGATACAACCATTATAGCACCCATAAACACAAATAACATATTTCACAAACTACAACGAAAAATATCGATTCCGGAAATACAGATCGAAATTACTGTTATTACTTACACAAAAGTGTTAGATTTTTTTAGGATTCAGCTTAGTTGAGAATGTGAATTGGAATGATCATACAGAAAAACTATTATGTAGACTTTCACGAACCCTCGGAAATATGGATAATTATGTACTTCCCTGGAATGTTTTGCTCCAGTTGTATAATTCACTTTTCTTGCCACATGTAAATTATGACATTTTAATTTGGGGACATAACTATGAAAGAAGTGCGAAATTACAAAAAGAGCAGTAAAATTTATAACACAAAGTAAATATTTAGCACACACGGATCCAATTTGTATCAACCTAATCTTTTAAAAATACAGGGTTTAAATTTAATCACTTTAAAAAAAATATTATATTTATACATTAGAGACTTTACCTGAATATTTTCAAAATTTATTTTTTATCAGGCAATCTAGATATAACACTAGACGCTGTGACTCTAAGGAAAGTGAATCATCTATTTGTTACCAAATGTATTTCTCACAATATTCCCAATGTAATAAATTGGCTACCGAACTCAATTCGAGACAAATTTCTTACTCATAGTTTAGCAGGTCTTGTATTGTATACCCGTAAATCGTCACCCTGATATTATACTGTCGTATCTACAGTTTTCATTATTCCGAGATAATCGAAAAAAACTTGTCTTAAAAATCCTTTGTAGATATGAGAAATAGACGTTTGTTCAATGTGAAGAAAATGTAACAGACCTTAGCGTTGCATAGCAACAAGCATTTACAAAAGATACGACCTTATAATATTATAAAATATGGCCAGTGTATGATAATACATAATATTACATAGTTGTATGCGCTCATACGACAGTGCAATATATAAGTAGGATTTTTTTCAGAATTAATCGATTTCCCGTTTTAATAACTTTCCAGTAATGTTTAACTGCAAAACAGACATTAAAATTGTATATTGTACAAAAAGTGGTTAAACGATGTATGTACCACATACGACTGTATAATGTTGACAAAAATGTAAAATGTGTGAAAATGTCAGTATTATAGACAGAGTTGGGGTCGATTCCGGAATTGAATGGGTATTGAACTCAATTCCTGACTCAATTCCAGGAATTGGACTAGGAATTGGAATTGAAAAAAAGGAATTGGAATTGAATTGGAATTGAAAAAATATGCCCGGAATTGATAAAGGAATTGACTTTTTTTATCCATGTTTATTTTTTAAGCGCTATTAAACGCATGAGTGATCATCACTTGTCATCGCAGTAGAATTTTACCTGATCTATGTTGATTGATATGTGTATATGTGATTAATAATAATAATAATAATAATAATAATAAACTTATATTGGCCTAGTGCCTAAATTATGTTAAAAGCTTTTTTTTTAAGTTATGTAAAAATACTCATTTAAATGACTAATGGCCTTGAAGATTAAATAAGAATGTAATGTGTAATCCAAATAATATTTGTAACAAGATTGCTCCTGCTAAGTTGGAGCAATTCAATCTAACAATCAGAGATTGGTGTGTGCGTATATACTTGTTACTTGTTGTTACTTGTATACAGCAAGTTTGATTTACTCCCGTGGACTGGTGTAACCAGCCGGTAACAGTTTTGCCGAAAAGTGCGACTCATGACAACTCAACTAGCGTCAACACCTACTGTGTATATAGTGTTAGAGAATTACCATCGAGTGGCTGAATTATCAGCAAAATGAGACGCCGAGCCGCCGTTGGTTTAATGTTGTGCCATCATCGCAAACGACGAGCCAACAATATATCAACATTGGGTGAATGTTTCGTGTTTGCTGGCTTAAAGTTCTGGAAATAATTGTACTATTATTTTATTAATGTTTTCCTTATATACATGTATTCGCGCAAGCATGATCACACTGTTTAACTACCACTTTTGTGTCACTTAACAGCATTTTTTAACAATTGTATTTAAAAAGTAATGCTTGTCTCATGGGCATAATTTTAGTTTTCGTATTTGTTATATTTTTGTCGTTTGGACGTCTATAGTTTATAAAACAATCACGAGTCATGATTAGACTTAGGTGAATGAATGGCTTAGAACATAACTATTGCTTGTCCCTTAGAGCTAGTAGAACAAAATAAATTTCGGGACCTTGAGACGAATGCGTTTCCAACAGACGTTGAGCCAATGCTGATGAAACATTGGAAAAACGCTGAAGACAGTGGGACAGCATTAAGGCAAAATTGGGATACATCCAGTGTTAGTAGGAAGGATGTTAAGCAACGTAGCCAAGCGCTCTAATTGACCCTTTGATTACTTCTCTAATATGCCTTTCGTGCCCTAGAGGTTATCCTGATATATTTTCTTAGGGTATATTTAATTGCCACATGCTAGAATTAGATATTAAAAAATAAGATAAGCGGAAAATAAATAATGTGAATAATTGCATCAATTAAAATACAACAATAGATCCTACGCTGCTTTATTTTTAATACGAGTTCATTTGAGTGAGGTGTGGGTCGACACGCCGTAGCCACCACAGGGTCAGACTTATCAGAGTTTTAAGTAGCACGGCTTGTCGCGAGACATTGTGTTAATAACACACTGTGTTGGTAGCAATTGTGGCGTTAGTCTATGGAAATAACGCGCTCACATCCGCGTCCACACGAGTACAACTCCTACATCAGGTATTAAAGATGTACTCCACCCTACTAATATCAAAATCTAGTAAGTGTACATGTTTAAATATGTTTACAAGATAATAAATAAAATGTATTTTATTTTATATCAGGTGTTATTATTTTTGTCATGTCAAGTTATTATACAGCTGTTCGATTTGTATTAAAAGTCTCATTTTTGGGTGGAATTGATAAGGAATTGACTTTTTAGGAATTGGAATTGAATTAGAATTGACTTTTCTTAACACCAAACGAATTGGAATTGACTCAGGAATTGATAAAAAAGAATTGGAATGGAATTTGGAATTGATAAAAAGGAATTGACCCCAACTCTGATTATAGAGTTGTATCTGCAGATACAACTTCTAGAATCAAAATTGTTAAATGACTCAAAATGTTTTACGTAATACACTATTATAAACAATTCATAAGTTTCGCCTTAATTCGTCACAATTTTTTTTCTAAAATTTGACAGTTGTATGTGGCAGATACAACGCTATAAAATAAAAAAATAAAGGTAAAATTAAAAAAATAAAATACCACATAGTTGTATGTGCAGATACAACTATAGGAATTAGAGCATCCGATTTTTTAATTATATTTTTCCAAATAACTGACAATCCCATAAGAATAAATTTAAGAAAAACATAGTGACAATTACAAATGTTTTGTTATTTAAAATTACACTGTTTGTAAGTGGTACATACGACCTTGTAATATATAACTTGCATTAAGATTGTGTTGTATCTCAACAGAAATACAATAATGAATAACGTTTTTTATCTAACGTGTTTTTCGAACCTATGCAAAATCTGCTCGAGTATGTGATGTTCTTATTTACATTTTTTGAGAAATAATGTAAGTAGAATAATATACTTATGCAGATGACACTGTCAACAATGTTAGGTATGAATGTCACTTGTTAGGTTAACATACAATTTATTCTGATTTTATATTGGCTTATAATTGTCATTTCGCAATTCATATTATGGTTTAATTTTATTCAATTACTAAAGTTACTTGACATTTTACATGTTTTACAGAACATTAAACAAAATGTTAACTGAAATTAACACTTAGGCTCTTACATAAGTATCTAAATCAATAATGTAACAACAAAAAATTCCTAACAAGGGTCATTGAACATCAAATGCCTTTAACTACATGAACTAAGCGTAAAAAGACAACAGTTTTCAAAAATAATACAAGAACATATTGTTCTAAAATAACAATACAGAATATTGTCTCTTTAGGGTGAAGTCAGTTAGCGCAACAATTCAGCAAAAATCCCTGTTTAAGTCTTTAGTCAGCATAATGATGAAGCCTACTCACAAATCAACTAACAATTAGCATGATACTGTAATTAAATGGCTGAAGTCAGATTAGAAATTTGAAATTACTTCTTATTGGAGTAAATTATTTTATAAGACACATTCGAAGCCAGCTTAAAGGATCTGACTCATTACGAATAAACATGACTGTGTGGTCTGGGGCAATTCACACACATGCATATCATTGCTCAAATATATACATGTGTCTGCCTCTCTTCCCAATGGTGCAGTGGACAAATCGTTTTTCATTTTGTTTGCGTGTCCACATTCGAGAACGCAGTGTACAATCTTATCTATTTTAAATCGGTGCATTGCAGCAGTTATCTGATAAAAGATACACTCTATTGTTTTCTTTACCAGACTGTTTCTGTAATTATTGAATCACACAACTTGCTTTTTTACTCTCTCTGTGTAATTGCTTCATGCTACATAAACCAGTGTACATCAGTGTCAACATCATGAACACTTAGAATGTAAGTTTCCAGCTTCCTTCTATGATAGTATAGAGATGATGGCTGTCCATGAGGGCTGTTGATGACATGTTGTTAGCCAAAACACCCGACAACCACATTAGCATATTGCTTAGCTTTTAGTTTCGCAATGTGTTTTTTTGCCGAGCAAGTATTTTGTTTATCAGATCACCATTGTTTACTTTAAAATTAATGTTGGATGAAAAATAATTTTAAGAAGTTATAGGATGAGCCCTCACACCTCCAGACAAATTAGCTTGACAATGTTGATTTCACTATAAGCAGGCAGGTTTTTGACCACGGGAAATAGAAATATAGATCTATTGACAATGTATAAGGAGCTAAATCTAAGGTAAAGAATTATGTGTTCCATCTGTTATAGATATATTTGTTAGAAATAAATACGTCGCTGACTGTGTAAGTATAATTAAACACTGGCAGTGACGTAGCTAGGAGTAACATAATGTGGAAGCGCACTGATGGATTGATAGAGTTTAGGCGTTACGAGGCAACTCTACTGCTATCAATTCATGGTGTTCCGAAGCACTGAACTATTTTGAGATCGGTGCGAATCGAACGGGCAATTAGTATCGTGCTGATTGGAGACAGGGGCACAGCATTTCATAAAAATAGCGTTGAGCCCTGAATAGTCACTGCCCCCTCCTTTTTTCTATTGTTTCCAGTCGGGATTATCTAGCCGAAAAACGAGTGTACTAAATTTCATCATGCATTATTAAACGTCTACCACTAATTATTTTTAAAATAGTTCAGTGCACCTGAGGTCAACTCAGAAATACTGGCAAACATTATGTCGCGGCCTCCGTGTGTGACGGCGTAGTATACCCATCGTCTCTGCAGGTTGGGTTGGATTGGATACCCCTCTTCATATAGTAAAAATTACCTTCACACAACGTTGTATAAATTATGGGCCAACGGTGTAAACATTAAACCAACAATAAATTTCAGAGCGTTCACACATAGTTTTCCTTATAATTATCCGCCTTTCATATAATAGATAATTATACGTCATTTCAAATAGTTATAATATATAATTACAGCCTACATTGTAAGTCATTTCAAATATTTTAGAAAATAAAACCCAGCAAACAGGAGCCGTTGACATAAAGTTTGTTTGAATGTTGGGCCAACGTCGCAGACAGTGGACCAACATTCAAACAACATTGGGTCGATGTATCTTGTTTGCTGGGAAAAAACAGAAAATATCATGTTTAAT
The DNA here is from genome assembly GCA_964017125.1 of Flabesymbios commensalis. Taxonomy (NCBI): domain Eukaryota; kingdom Metazoa; phylum Annelida; class Polychaeta; order Terebellida; family Flabelligeridae; genus Flabesymbios; species Flabesymbios commensalis. The sequence continues at coordinate 69,496,581 of OZ024903.1, forward strand.
AATCTACATATTATGACCCAACAAACACGATACGTTGAGCCAATGCTGCTTTAATGTTGGCCCATTGTCTGCGACGCTTGCCCAACAATAAAACAACATTGGCTCAACATATCGTGTTTGTTGCAAATCACCTATTAAAAGTATTACAGAAATATATATTTTTTAATAATGAGTCAATAATTTATGAAGGAAGAATTACAAATAACCACTGATAACATGACATTCAAAAATAATTTCTAAATAATCTTATAATCTCCGCTTAGATCTACATAAAATTGTTAAGCTATGTTTTGTTGCTTTCATGATTAGGGCCTATTTCTTCGGTACCCTAGGTACCTTAATATACAGCGCAGTATTTTGGGTTGCAAATATTTGCTTCAAGATCATAATCACTTATACCAGATATAATTTTTCTTTTTATATTGGTTATCCTTCCTTTAAAAGCATTTGAAAATTATTTCAGTAGACATTTCTGGAACAATTTCACTGCCCATTTTCTGACACCCAACTGTAATTAAATTTATTCGTGTCAGGGGCTGTTATTTTGAGTCTACATGTGGAAATTTAAAATAGAAGCATATGCTAATCCATTATACAATAATTAAATTCTCAAAAAGGAAAAAAAAAACCCAGTATTTCTTATCTTTATTTCCAAAACTTGAGAGTCTCCTCAGAAATAAATTTGCTGTCACCCGGGTATATAAATGATGGTAATTGAGAAATATTTTTCATTTCGTTCTTATTTTCTGCAACGACAAGTGCTAGGGAGAGCAACATGTCCAGCTCTGAGACGCTGTCCATTGTAAAAGAACCCGTACTGCGGATTTTGCTTGTGGTGTGTCATGATTATGAAACATCAATTTTACTTTGGAACAATGTTGTTTCAAGTATGGGTCAACGTTTATGTTACTGGCCAAAAAAACAGCGTTGATATCATTTATTTAACTTGTTTTCTAAATTAGTATGAAAAAACTGTCTATTGTTTATTGTCTACTGTCTTAGTGGCGCCAGACACCAGCCGTAAATGGGTGGGGTGTTGGTAGAGGGGGGTTTCTTAGAATCGTGGGGAGAGTGACTATATCCAATAATGAGTTCAGTACTTCGACATTATGACAAATATAGACCACGGGCTGCGCCCTCGGTCTTTATTTCGCATACTGTCGATTGCTTCACCCATTATCTGATATATAAAAGCCAAATTATGACACAAAAATTAAATAGAGGACGTTCTTAGATTAAATGGACATATGCTGTGTGGGAGGTATATATTGAGTGGCGGGAAATAGCGATCTAGAGAGGGTGAGCGTACAACGAAGGAAGAACCTTATTGTATTATAGTACAGAGTTTGTGCGTTTCTGCCCCCACCCCTTTGAATGTTTCTTTCTATATTAATTTCCTTATTTTTGATGAAATAAAATGTTCAATTTGACAAGCCAGGTCTACAGCTGTTGAAGTTGTTGCAGTTGTTATTTAAAGTAAGGCTTGTAGGGTTAAATCATGCAGAATAGGGTGTTACTAGTGGAGAAAAAGATCAGAAGTCCAAGAGAGATTCAGCAAACAAGATACAACAACACATAATACAATTTTCAGTGCACATGCATGTTCAGTGCCTCATGATTCAGCTAAGTATATATCACAGAAAAATATTTGTTTTGTCTCATTTAATAACAGATTAAGTGAGTCAAGTGAGGTTGCATCAATTTTTAAGCAAAATAATAGCTGACTATACAAAACGGCCTTCGATCGTCTGAGAATCTATATATTTGTGTTTTGTGGTTATTTTGAAACTGAAGTCAAATTAATATGACTGTCCTGTGAACACTTGACTAGTCTAGTTTGCCATGATTATTGTAGGTACAACAAATTATAAACAAAACATTGCAATTATAGAGTCGTATCTACCACATACATCAACTTCATTAAACAACAACATAAAAATGTTAAGAAAGCTACTGATTCATTTTATTGCAGTTTTATTATAGTAATATTATCATAGCTTGTTTTAAACAGTGTTAGTGTAAAATTGCCCTATACTGACGTATCTACCAGATACAACACTATAAGATTTATATTTTTTCCAATTTTGTTGTATGTGCGCATACGACTCTATAATATTTTACTTTTTTAAAGATTAGCAAATCACTTGCAGATACGACTATGTATTAGTGTGATTTGACCTACTTATATCCGTAAGTGAAATTCAAAAATTTAATACAAGATGCGTATGCCCCTAATAGCTTCAAATCAAACATAAAATCACTTTTGAAAAAAATGTTAGATACGACAGTATAATATCAGGGTGACGAAATGTACCAGCCACAATGTTTGATTGAAAATTGACATGTGTGCAAAAAATAACATTCTAAAATAATTTTTTTTATATTTTGTCACGTAAGGTCACGAGTCGGGTGAACTAGTATAGTTTCAGTATCATTAAACGTGCTCTGTCTCGGCCTCTGATTTGCAAACCAAAAATGTCCGCATATTGGATGTCGTAGAGTTTTGCATAGTTTTTGCACATATCCTATATACATGAATGATATATGTATATATATACATAACTGTTCTGAAACCATATCAGCTGTCTAGAGGTCGAGTGCGCCACCTCGGCGCTGGGTCGTGCATCGGTGTTGCCGGCCTCGTGCGGGTTTTTGCCGGCTAACCCACAAATAACATTTTTTGACGGAATTTTACTAAGTGATTATGGTGGCTTGCATGACAGCGATCAAAACAAATGCGAGTCTCAATGCCGATTACATCATTATTCACCCTTTAAGCCCTCACGATATTAAAGCATCATTTTACATCCCTGAAAACAGACCCAATTTTCCTACAACTGGACTTTTTCTGAATGAAAATTCCCATGAAACTGGCTTAATTAACCTAACTTAACCGGTAATTTTCTTTAATTTTTCACCCACTTCAAATCATATTCATCCATTATAAGTCGATTCAGCAATTCGCGGCTTGTAGTGGATGAAGATGACAATGGTAAATTCAGTAAATTCAGAATAAATGATTCAGAGTTCTGAGTTGGTCCAAAATTGTATATTAAATATACAAATGTTTCGTGTTTACTGGGTGCACGGTGCCACATTTTGATGCCTTTGTCCGCTCGATATGAGAGACCTGACCAGCAAGCAGTTTGACGAGCTATATTTTGCTCCAGCCAAGCTAAAAAAAAAATCAGCAACATTTAGCAATGACCCACGCAAAAATAATAATAATGTGCTCTAGTTCATATCATTTGATTTTTTTGTAGTTGATTTCGGTCCGATGTAAACCACAGCTTGTAGATCACATGCGCGTTACCCAGCAAACACAAAACATTTTTATAACATTTGTACACTGTCGGACCAACGTCGAAGACGCTGGGCCGACGTTGTACAAATGCTATATAAATGTTTTCTGTTTGCTGGGTAGTTTAGCAGACACATACTCCGTGATTTCAAATGGGAAGGTTGATTATCAATGCAATGTGTAGGGCGTAGCTACCACAGTGTCGTGATTTGAACATAAATCATTCGATTTAACCATAGTTATATGATGGTTATTTGGAGATTATTTACTTTTTGAACGGTGTATTTAGTTTGAATGGAAAGAAACATTTTGAGTTAAATTTAGGGTTCATGTGATTACCGTTTTTCTGCGTTATGTGTATTTCCACCACTGGTAACACAGAATTTGTGGAGGATAATGCCAATACCGGAAAGATGCTTGATAAGCATCTTTCCGATATTAGCATTTATCCTTTACAAGTAGGATTGGTTATGCGCCTGTCGCCAGGACAGGACTTGATTAGGCGGTAGGAATCCGGACTAAGCCCAGGGGGACCGCAGTCTCGTTTGGAGCCCGTCTGTTTAATTCATCAACTGGGTCTAATCATGTCTAACCCTTGGAGATCTGAGCTAATCATTTTTAATTTGAAGCGACTTAAAGTTGTGTCTCGCTACCGCGATCCACAACTTCAAGTGACTAAAAATTAGTTGAATTTGATCAATTTAAGTCACAATTTACATGGTTTTGCAGATTTGAGACATCTTTACTTTTAAAAGCTTTTTTATATAAGGCCAATAACCCTTTAAGTCCTCACGATGCATTAAAGCATCATGTTACATCCCTGAAAACAGACCTAATTCTCCTACAAATAAGGGTTTTTGAACGAAAATTCCCATGAAACTGGTTTATCAAATCATGGCAATTTTCTTATTTTTTTAAACAGCATCGAATCAACTTCATCCATTACAAGTCGAGAATTGTGACAGCAATTCGCGGCTTGTAGTGGATGAAGATGACTATGGGAAATTCAGGCCTGAAAGGGTTAACACAAAAGAAAACAAATACTATAGGTAGTCGACATCAGTGCTCTAAGGGTTAATGCGGCCTGCATAGATCTGCTAAAAATGGCCGCCCCAGATCTCAGGCACGTGATTGGTGGAGATGATCATCTCAACCAATCGCGTGCCTTACATCTGGCCTTCGGGATCCCTTGACGATTCCCTGTAGCCCCTATATCTGTATACTTCTGTCTGGATACATTTCACTTTATCTGTCTGTCCAGACGGATCAATCAGGATAATGACGACGCTAACTCTCTGGCTCCACCGTTGTCTTTCTTGATTTAAACATACCATCATCAGTATACCCGGCAAACACGAGACCTCAGCCTTAAAGGTGGGTCAATGTTTGGCCGACGTCGTAGACGGCGGGCCAACATTGATCCGGCATTGGACTAAGTCTCGTTTTTACTGGATATCATATGGTGAGTGTAAATTCAAAATAGTAATGTAAATTATCCAACACAACCGCCGCAATAGACTTTAAAAACGTCTCTCAGATGTTCATTCATCTATATTTAAATAATAGTATAATGTATGATTCGATACACACACACGACAAGCATAAAACTTATCCAACTGTACAGTATAATATAATATATACTAACATATTATTGTTAAAGCGTCAAAGACACGTGGAAACTCTGATGAATGGCTGCATTAAATATCTGCATAATATTACCATAGACCTATTCTAATTCCGTGATATTACAAGATATTAGAACATTCCCATGCGGATCTGATAAGTATGAGTTTTATGGCAGCTGCAAATCTGCATAGCATTGGCTTTTAGTGACGGGGCCGTAATCCCGAAAATCGTTTTGATTTTAAGTGTAGGATCATAACTTTAATCGACACAGTTAGGATTTTTCTCATAGTCAAAAACATGGGCCTACTTGGTTGTCGTACATTTTGCTACCTTTGCTAACTCCTATTTTAGTACAAAACATTTTTACAAAAAATAGATAATATGATATAAATGACCAGAATATTATAATTATGTTTATGAGAAATATCTCTCGAGTCGATGTATTTGAAAACCTGGGCATCATCAGAGGTATATTATTTGATTTAAAACCTGCCTGAAAACGTATATTATATACGGGCCAACAGGACAAGGGTTAGATCGATGTTGTGTCAACAGTTTTGTTATAATGTTGGTCCGTCGTCTGCAACGCTGGCCCAACATTACAACACAACTTAGTCTAATCGTGCTTACTAAACATATATCTCCCCAGGCTTAGCATGGTGAACAGTCTGGACAACATGTGCTTGTAGAGACCCTGTACTAAGTCATGAAGAGTAGACGGATATTGAGGGCAAAGGGTCGATGGTTGCCTGTAGCTGGCCCACAATAACGGATGGGAATTAATAGCTCTTGGCATAGAGACGCTCACTATACTAGGATAAAGCCGCAAATGGAAGATTTATGTCAGCACACAGCACAACACACATTCACGTCCACATCATTATCAATGTATATCTTTACGTTGATTCAACGCCTTTAGCGTAGGTCCAGCGTTGAATCAACGTCGAGCTAACATGAAAATTGATTAGGATTTTAAGGCATAATAATGGTCAGCCAGATGTAATCCCGTATTTCTTATTATACTTACGCAGTTCTAGACAACGGACATGTTTACATCATATGGTCATATTAAGAATCCAAAATAAAAATACTGATTTTTGATGATTTTAGTCTGATTGTGTCGCTTTAAATATTTTGTAACTAAACTGACGAAATGAATAAATACAATGTGGCATCATAAATAGGAATAAATCCAGCTATGAATGGTGATAGCGCATGGTATGGGTGGAGGCAACGTAAATCAGCCATGGCCGTCAAGTTTCCCTCCTGAATGAATCTAAACAGTTGATCTTACGCTCTGAACCAGAACCTTTCGCAAATAACACAAATAGGAAAACCAGGTAGTGGCTGCAAGTTATTACTGCGCTGTGAATGAAATGTTTAGGACTCGGAGATTTCTGCAGGTCTTTATCATGCGTACCACACTCTGCTACCCGAGACAAACTACCCCACAGTCGTAAACCTTACATGCCAACTATATCTATAGGCGTACATGTGTCCATCTCATCGATTTAATAACTATATTAAATCATAAAATCTATCCAAGTATGTTAAGTTGAATAAAAAACAAATACAACTTCATGTTGATAGGTAGTAAAAACGGAAACAATGTTGCCATCGCCATCTGCAAAATTGTGTGTTTTCTCTTTAGCCAAGCTCCTGAAATAATCATTTCCCCTTCAGCAATGCTAGGCTTCTCCGGGTCGCAAACTCGGTCTGCGACCTGGAGAAGCCTAGCATTGCTGTAGGGAAGATGGCAAATTCTCCGCATTCTGATGAGCAAACCAGACCTAAGAGCTGTGGCTGTGGAAGTGTGGCTGAGCCAAAACAGTGCGGATGGAACAAATCACAGTAAACCAGGCGTGTTGAACCATAGCTATGCACAGTCATATCTCACCTCACAAAATCAGACACGATATGCCGCTGAATTCGGGCTTTTCTAAAACCCCTTGACCCCCTTACACCCCTCGACTCACAACCCCCTCGACCCACAACCCACTTACCCCTCGACCCCCGACCAAAATGAAATACTGAATTTAAAAAATCTATTATGTAATTGGCTATACTGTAGATCTGGTAATATTCGCGTGCTTAAATTTTCGCGAATTTGAGAACTTGTGACTTTTCGTGAAAACATAGAATATGCGAATTATCAATTTCGATGATAGTAGCGCTATTATAGGCCTAATGATAATTTTCGCCCCATTCTTAAAGTCGCGAATTTGTCCTCCCCGCAAAATTCGCGAAAATTTAAACCTCGCCAATATTACCAGATCTACAGTTTTATGTGAAAAAAAAAATGTAATAAGCAGGACAATTAAATAGATTTCCCCGTGAAATTATGATACGGGAACGTGTACACACCATATTTGAAATAAGACCCATGTATAAAAGAGTCTAAAATACAATAGTTTATTGTAATGGCTTTTATCGCTTTCTCTGTTCCTTTTTATCAAAACAAGAATTATTTTTAGTCTCTCTCCTATCTCTCGATGTTCATCGTCACCGTACCCACAGTCGTGGGCAATAATTATTATGGGATTTATCGTCGAAATGCAACATTTTAAAGAGTCATCTGTGTTTTTAAATTGTGAAATAAGTTATGTAATAGTATATGTAACAGCATAGTGAACACGCGGCTGTGAATCTATTACGGGCAGTTCTCTATATCTGCTGACAAAGTAAAGCTCTTACACATGTTTTTCACCCATTCCGAAAAACAAACGATTTTTCCGTGACGTGGAATTCAGCTTCTTCTGACGTCACGCCGTCAAAATATCTGCATTTGTGCATCTAATATTTGTATATAATAGGCCGTGGGTCGATTGCGTCTTCAGTCGAAAAGGTTGTGGGCCGAGGGTCGTCAGTCGAAGGGGTCATGGGCCGAGTGTCTTCAGTCGAGGGGGTCGTGGGTGTATGAGGGATTGAGAGGATTTTAGAACAACCCACTGAATTGATCTATGATTACATAAAGCAAAACACACCAATGCGAACGCACCAACGCGAGTGCGAGTGCGACTATGCACAGACGAGTGACGCGACGACAGACGCGAAAATTGCGTGACTGATCACACACGAACGCAACGACCAACCAAGCAAACACAAAACATTTGTATAAAATTTGTACAACGCCGGCCCAACGTCTTCGCCGTTGGTCCAACATTGTCGTTAATCCAACATTGTACAAATGTTGCTCAAATGTTTTGTGTTTTGTTACTGAGAACGCGAAATGTGACGCAATGTTTTAATCTGTTGTAAGGTCAGATAATTGTGGTAGTGACGCGAAAACCGGCGCGACGTGCGACAAAAATGTAACAGTTTTTGGTATATGTTTTGGCAATGATCAATACAGTGTGTTTGATAAAGATCGCGCGTTGGTGTGTTTTGCATTTTATGTCTTAATTGATCAGGGGGTTTTGTAGTGGTTCATTGAAATCCCAGATTTGACGTCATTCCGGATTTCCCATCTCCATTCGCAGTTCACATGCCTCACGAATCGCTACATTTTGCAATTATGTTGTTTCTATTTTTTGCGGCATGCCGCATTCCGTGTATATATGTAGTCATGTTTGGGCTTTACCCAAACATATTGCGTTTGCTTCGGTTCTTGCTTCTTTTTATTCTTCTAATTGGGGTGCTATTTCTCCATGAGTTTTCTTTCAATCAACTTAAAACCTTGGCACATTTATCCTTTTGTATTGGGGAGGTGTGCTATATTTTTTAAGAATATATGTGAATCAATGATGCACATGACCGGTGAAAGTCCATTCATTGTTTGAAAAGACTAAGGCGGTAATGCGGGCAGTGTGTTTAGGCTGTTTCAATGCAGAGCCAGCCAACCATAGAACCAACCTTGAGTGTTTCTTATGGACATGATGGAGAGTAGTAACATTTTAAGTGCTACATTAAGACTTAACAATAAAGATAACCGTTGTAATTTCATCAAACTCGAGACGTCGACCCCATGTTGTTTTATTATTGGGTCTGCGTCGTAGACAGTGATACAACATTAAACCAACAGAGAGTCGAGACAATGTGTTTACTGGGCACACTGAATGTGCTTCCATTTGACTAACAAATATCTGTTTATTCAAAAGTACAAAATCCCAGTGCGCAAATGTTTAAGTGTGCAACTACTTGAACAAGTGCGCAAGTACTTGAGCGAGTGATTGCGCAATTACTTGCGCAAGTGCGCAAGTGCTCACACAAGTACATGCACAAGTTCGTAAGTGCGCAAATACTCGCACAAGTGAGCAAGTACATGCGCAGGTGCGCAATAGCTTGCGCAAGGGCGCAAGTGTTTACGCAAGTGCGTAAGTGTGCAAGGCAAGTACGCAAGTGCGCAAGTGCACAACTACCTATACGCAAGTGCTCAAGTGTTTGCACAAGTGTGAAAGTGCGCGAGTATTTGCTCAAGTTAAGTAAGTGTGCAAGGAAGTAGGAGAGGGTGGGGCTGAAAGATACAAAAAATAGAAACGAGTTTACATAATATATTTCATGTGTTCAATCAGAACTAGTTTGGCAATGGCAAAGCATAGGCACATATCTTAGCTAATGTCTAGTAAATTCCTTTGAAACGAACATTAAACAAAACTTCTAAAAAACGTTGTTTGTCCTTGTTGGTGAGCTTGCGACATGCAACCCCAGTATGGGGTTTAATGTCACAACACTGGGGCAAAAAGTCACAGTGTATGAAGGTAAAATGGATTCAGATGTCACAAGGAACAAAGCAACTGGGGTAAAAAGTCACATTATTGACATCGACAAAAAAATTAACAGCACGTAGTAGGCCTATTTTGTCAAATTACATGTCAGCGTCCTTGCTGTTTTCTCCTATACAACCATCTATTGTGAATTACAACCTACGTTATTGTCAAGTATGGACTGAAACATATTTTTTTTGAATAAATGTATTCACATCATACTGCTTTTCTGTTATCTTCATGCTACCCTGGAATCACTTGGCAGCTTGCATATGACATCTTCTAATGGATTAGTCGAGACTCCATTCTGGTAAACTGAAGTCCATGCGGACATCAAGAGTAGAATTAGGAGACAGCATATTTTGCGTAGATTCCAGAAATCACTGTCTCCAAGCTGAAATGTTGTCCCCCTCATAGTCAAATTAACCATTTTCAAAATGGCCGCCAAGAGGTTATCGTAACAAAATATAATCTTAATAAACGGCCTAAAATTCCATTCAAACCCTTTAATATTACAAATCTATGGATGCACAAAACATGTCTGGCATTACTTTTGCTTTATTGCTCATGTAAATTGTCAAAATTCAAAATGGCCGACAAAACGGCTGCCAAATAGTCTTTCTATCATAACCTGTGTATTAGTTCAGCGGATTTGATTAATATTTTGGGAGAATCGTTCTCGTCGTGTTAATAGCACCAAATTTGTTACAGAGCTCGACTAGAGTAACTATACTTATCCATATTGGAAGCAGAACCATATTGTAGCTGTACTGCATGAGCTGCGTTCAGAGCATTTTCAACCCTATTTTTTTTTTCAATTAAACCAAGTTAGTATTTTGAAAAATATATGTTTTACCAGAAATGTTCACAAAACTGTTTATTAATGCCTTTAGCAGTTTATTTATTCAAAACAGGGGCGGATACATAAGGTGTGTGTGTTTTTCGACAAATTAATATTAAAAATATCATCAATCGAGTAAAATAGCTCAAAATGTGATTAAAGCTATGAATTTTGCACAAAGGTGCACAATGGTATACTAATATAGGGGAATAACCTAGTAACTGTAGCGAAAAGACTTCGCCCAGGGCATTTTTCACCCACCCATATTTTTTTCAAAAAAGTAGTAAGTATTTTTAAATATTATGTTTCACCAAATATATCTGCAAAACTGTTTATTATTGTTTTTAGCAGTGTATTTAATCAAAGCAGTGGTGGATCCATTGCGCGTTTTTCGATCAATTATTATAATAAGTACCCTAATTAGGTAAAATGGTTTAAAATTGTGATAAAAGCTGCACAAATGAAAGAGAACCAATTTGTAGCTGTAGTTTCAGGGTTTTTTCCCTCAGGCCATTTTTTTTGCTCAAACACCCCTTTTTGACAAATTATTGAGCCTATAAAAAGTGCACTAACCTGGCTTGAATACACAAACAAAAATCTTTGGGGCGGCGAATCACCCACGTCAGCCACAAAATATGGACTCGCTATTTACTAAAAACGTCCAAATTTTGAAAGATAATCTGTTTTTATTTTGCAATTTTTTTCTTAAATACGCTAGAGATTTTCCGGTATGTTACAAAAAAGATGTAAAGAATTAAAACATTACCTGAAAGCAAACTTTTACCAATATATAAAAAAACTAACAATATTTTTTTATATATCTATGAAATTAGTGTCTGTACATATGTTTTCAATTAATAAAATGAGTATGAATTAAACATCTTAAATATTTTTGTAGAGCCTTATACCGGTAGGTATGGTAATATAATGTGGCAATAACACACATATTGATGTAGTGAAGTACAGCTAAGCGCTTCAAAGCATCCGCAGTTGTTGCTGTTGTGCAGTAGTCATGTATTAGAGGGTCAGATTCTTATTATAAAACTTTGATGCAACTCATCGCAAAATGGAGTGCGCCCAACTAATTATCATGCTGTATTATTGACAAAACCAGAATAAAGATGTGGAAGATTATGTGACGTGCCTCAGATATATTTAGGAGAATTAGTGAAGAACCATTTCCCTGTCGTCATTCCATCATCCTTTATGTTTTTTATGACTTTGGTAAGTTTGATAGTACCCAGCATGTAGATTGGGGAATATTGTTACACACTATTAGTAATGGCAAGCACATTTTCCACCTGCAAAATAATATTAAAACGTGACGAAGAGTGACAGCTAAATAACGAGTGGAACAGCTGATGGGGTAAAGTGGGACAATTTTATATATCTCCTTAGATACATCGATACTATAAATAAAGGGTATTGTAAAGAGGTGTAAATGATTAAAACAGTATATGAACACATTTACACAATATCCAGTTGATGAAGAAGTACTGGAATCGTACGTGGAGAAGTGGGACACTTACGAAGAGAAAAGTTTACCCGATACTTAACACTGCTTATTGCCCCAGTTCTCCCTCTTCCTTCTAAATTTATAATACATTCACTTACTGAATAATCACTACTATGTAAATATAATTATATAATTATACAATATATAATTAAAATTGAATTATACATACAGATGAAGAAGGTAGCGAGGGTTATCTGAACACAATAAATATAATACACTAGTCTATACAGTCATATTAAACTTGCTTTATATCACTATACTCTACTGTCTGTAATTTGATTTTGGAAGAGGATGCTACAAATGAAGATGAACAGTTGCATCCCGCGTCTGATTCAAAGATGATACCAGACACAAACCTGGTCAAATTGTTCACTTAAATTTCCCTTATCACTTCAAATTCCTTTGGGTAATGATCTAAAATCAGGGATACAAAATCGCACTAGCCCGGTAACACGAGGCTGGTGGAATATTGTAAGGGCTAGTGGATTTTCCTCACAGATATATTAGTAAAAAATGGTAAGGGCTAGTTGGATTTCGCGATGGGCTAGTGAAACCTTTAGTTGAATTTGCACCCCTGAAAATAAACTCTCGGGACATATAATACTGCTACTGACACTTCAACACCCATTGCCCATACTCCGATATAGATAATTGATCACACTTCACAGTTAAATCAATGTATCTCTTCAAATGACCTTGGTTAGTGACCTTCAATAACCTCTGGTGTCCAATCCCACCACTGCCAGCATCTCAATGTCCATTGTCAGACTCCCACGGGCCAGATATAGACTGGTGGAAATCGGAGCAAAATATTGACCCAGAGTAGGAAGTCTGCCCATTTAGTTTTTTCACCAGTTTTAACCATTTTCGGGTATGGGGAATCGAATGCGAAGTCGTGTCAAGCCGGATTTTTCCTCTAAAACGTTCTATTTCGCGATTTAAATTATGACGTCTAAATCATAGAATTAATAGATTAAATCTCGTCATATCACTATTAGTCTGGCAGAACTAGCACTGGACCTCATTTTGAGGTGTAACGTTTCTGTATTGTTGATTATTGATGGTGAAGATATATGTATTCAGAATTTGCCGGGAGACATCTTGTCATTCTTAACCACTTTGCACTATGGGGTAAATTCAAGGTCAAAGTTCAATTTCAAGGTCAAATATGATTTTTCAACAAATAAAGGTAGAAACAACTGTAATACCTCATTTTTGTGTAATTTTGACTGCAAAATTCATTTCTGGTACCAATTTTGTGATTTGGAGTCATCCTTAAAGACAGAAGGTCAATTTCAAGGTCAAAAGGTCAATTTTAAGGTCAAGTAAGCAAAAATATGATTTTCACCAAATAAAGCTAGAAACAAGTGTAATACCTCATTTTTGCGTGATTTTGACTGCAAAATCCATTTCTGGAAATTTTTGGTGATTTGACGTCAACCTCAAGGTCAGAAGGTCAATTTCAGGGTCAAATATATTTTAGCATATGTGACCCTACATGCGTTACAAGTATTTAAGGTGTCATTTGAAATTTAGGTTTAATGATAACATAATTAAATTCAAAATATTAGAATCTAATAGTACACGAAGTCATAAAGATAAAGAACAAAAAAGTTATTGAAACAGGAAAGACTGCAGATTATACATACATGGACAAGGCCACCAGGAGTCATCGATGTATGGTACCCTTGACCCCTAGGGTGGTATGAGGGCGTGGCATATACACACTGTCAGTGGAAAGGAGTTTTGTTCAAAAATATTTCTTTCAAATAGATTATTGGACCAGCACTTCCAATAAATCGATCGAGCCCAACCCAAGTACATATGGTGACATGGGTTGGTGTTGGGTTTCATAGGGGAGTTATCCAAAGGTCATGGGGCGGTCATCTCAAGGTCACAACAAGATCAAATCTGCGCAAAACGGTTGCAAATAGATTTTTTTTTGTTTTTGCTAACATTATGTTCACTTGAAATGTACACAATGGCTTGAAACATACCTAGATCCCAACACGGACCTACACAAAAACACCCCTGAGAGGTTGCAGAGATAACATTTAGGGTTGGAGGGTTTTTTACTCCCCCCCCCCCTTCAAATCACCCTTGTGTCAATACTGTCTCACATGGCACAATGTACAAAATACAAAATACACACTGATGTTATATTTTGACCAATAACCAATACATTTATTATATCTGGTAAGGCTCAACCCAAGTATACATGGTGAAATAGGTTGGGGTTGTATTTCACAGGGTTCTTACCCCAAGGTCATGACAAGGTCATCTCAAGGCTACAGCAAGGTCACATCAGTTCAAAATGGGTGAAAATAGATTATTGGACCAAAACTTCCAATAGGTCGAAACACAACCCAAGTAGGCCTACGCAAGGTGAGTTGGGTTGGTGTTGAGTTTTATAAAATAGTTATCATAAGGTCATGGTAAGGCCATCTCAAGGTCACAGGAATGTCAAATTAGCTCAAAATGGTTGAAAAGAGCTTATTTTTGTTGTTTCTCCTAACATTATGTTCACTTGAAATGTATAAGATGGCTTGAAACATACCTAGAATAGTAGATCCCAACACGGACTTATACCAAAACACCCCGCGAGGTTATAATGGATAAGTCACCATTATAGCATAATTTTCTAAATAATAAGAATAAATTAGCATCAGTGTCATAATACGTAGAAACATAGGTGGTCAGAATAATTTATAAACAATAATAAGCCTAGCTATCTTCACCAATAGTGGCCCAACATTGGCCCAACATTACCCATATGAATTGTAGATATCGTAGGCGGCCTAAAAGCTGCTGAAGATCAAACTATAGGCATTTTGTAGGCATTATCATATTTTCTGCTGGCATATTAGACTTCATAGGCGTGCTGTATTACGGCCGCCGATGATCAAAATATCCATATAAAAAATAATGTATAGTATTTTCACACTCCTAACAGCCGTGTCTATTATACGCAGGGATGACGAATTGTCCTCTTGTGGCCCAATCATATTTGTAACAAATTGTCAACCGTCATCAATAACAAACACCATGTTTTCGAATTTGGTCACAGCACAATTTTTAAATGTATCTTTCAATTGCAACATCTAGGCCTACTGGCAGGAAATGTCAGCTTAAATCCGGGTCCCTCCGGCTCAAATGACATAATTAAATGGCAACAATCAATGCAAGATCCATCAAACCGAAAACAGTCCCCTTCTTCGAAAAATCTGGACATTGTGGCAGTGACAGAAACAGGGTTAAAACATGATAAAACGCAATCATCGATAGCTGATATCTCACCTCCTGGCTGTTCGTTTTTTCATGAACCTCGTGCGGATCAGCGGACAGGAGGAGGTGTAGCCATACTAGTGTCTGACCAATTAACAGTGATTTAAAACTGATATTCATTCTCTGCCATCATTTAAAACGTTCGAGGCGATCTCTGCACGTATTGGAAACAATTCGTTCAGTAGTTTCGTTGTCTGCCTGTATAGGCTTCAAAACGGTACATGTCAATTTTTGATGTGTTTCAAGATTTACTAGAGAACTAATTCTACTCCATGACAATTTGTATATATTGGAGATTTCAACTTACATCTGGATAACTCAAATGGAAAAGCCAATAAATTCAATGAAATCCTCACATGTTTCCATCCGAAGCAGCATGTTAATTTTCCAACTCACCTTTATGGTCATTGGCTAGATCTTTTGATCACCGAACGCATTTCTAATTATATCAAATCAGTTTTTCTCGGCAGCATGGTAATCGTTTCAGATTACATGATTTTGACGATGAGCTCAAAATAAGCTTTTTAATTTCATCTTCTGTCACCCGTTCAAAAACGTTCATTATGGATCTAATTTCTGGGGTTTTTACACTCATGGAATATTCTGTACTTTATCTGGAAATTGTTTTTAATTTTATCCACAAAATATTTAAAGAAATGGTCACAAAGTGATTTTACTAATGTGAATTCTGGCAGAACCGGCGTGTGGAATTCTATGCAGAATGTTATTTATTGAGTTCCATAGAAGACCAAGATTGTCCGAATTTTCTGAAATAAGATCAGCTAAATATTTCGATTTTGCTTTGTCATCATTCTGTTACACAGGTGGCACTGTTTTGAACGCGTTGTAATCTAGCGATATCCTTTTCTGGCATATTGTGAAAAAGTGAGTTACAGTAATCTAACTTACTACTGACGAGTGCCACTGCAATTTGCTTGGCAAAATCTAAAGACAGACTTTTTCGAATTTGATGCAGGTCACAGATATGATAGAAGCATGCCCTACATGTTTGGGATATGTGTTTTCGGAAACTCAGGCTACTGTCAAATAGTACACCAAGATTTTTAGCTGATGTAGATGGATTTGTTTCTTGACCTAGAAGTAAGCATGGGAAATTATTCAAGAATTTTTCTCGCTCAAGTTTGGTCCCAATAAGAAGAAATTCTGTCTTGCTAGGATTAAGCGTCAGCTTAGATCCTGTCATCCAGGCCGACACACCCATTAAACAATGTTGCAACTTCTCAAGAGATTCTTTTGCGTTTGAAACTGATAGAGACATGTAAATTTGAGTATCATCGGCAAAAAGATGGTGGTTTATGTTAAAACTAGAGATAATAGCGCCGAGTGGTGTAGTGTATAAAGTAAAAAAGCACTGGTCCTAGCACAGAGCCCTGTGGAACTCCATATGAGAGTGTGACTTTATCTGAAAAAGTTTCTTTAATTTTTACGGACTGGAGCCTATTTTGCAAATAAGAAGAAAACCAAATTTGAGCCTGGCCAGATATTCCATACCAATCAGAAAGTCTATCTGTTAATGTAGCATGGTCAATGATGTTGAAAGCAGCCGACAAGTCAAGCAAGGTTAGAGCCGTAAGTTCACCCTTGTCCATACTAATAATGATATCGTTATGTACTTTCAGTAGAGCCGATTCTGTAGAATGATGTTTCCTGTAGGCCGATTGTAATGGATTACATAGATGGTTATTTTTTATATGAGCTTGCAGCCTACTGGCTACTATCTTTTCTAAGATTTTGGAAATGAAACTTAAGTTGGATACAGGCCTGTACTTATTCAGCTCGTTTTTAGGAAGAGATGTTTTTTTCAGTAGTGGTCTTACATGAGCTTCTTTGAAATTTTGAGGAATACTTGGGCTGGCTGGGTTTAATCAAAATTTATGTATTTATTCACTGACTTATCAGTGAGTGCCACAGTAGGCGTACGTCACCCACTGATTTTTTCGTCGCAATTGCTCTTAATCAACACCAACTCCTGTTTATTTTTTATGTCATTTTCATCTGGATGCGGCAGTACAGACAGTGGCTGTAAAAGCTCTGACCCCTGGTGGTGATTATTAGGTAGTCGGGGGGGGGGGGGGTAAATACCAGTGTCTGAAGTAGAGACACTGATGACACGAGTGTAATTTATTAAAAGTAGGCCTTCTGACTATTGGTCAAAACATAGCAATCACTTTGTTATTTTTCTATATCAAAAAGGGGTGATATAGGCCTAAGGATGAGTTGATAAGGCTAAAACCCCTCGATCGAAACCTTATATTACCCATGTAATCTCTTGGGGTGTCTATGATATAGACACGGTGTCTAGGCGGGTTTCGCCATCACCGACATTTGAAATGAACATTTATGTAGCTAAAGCAACGAAAACAAGCTATTTTCACTGTTGAGCTGATTTGACCTTGCTGTGACCTTCAGATACACTGGCCATGACCTTGTGGTCTCTCCCCTATGAAGCCCGACCCCCACCCATGTCACCATGTGTACCTTGGATGGGATTCATTAGATTTATTTAGATATCGGTCAAACATAAAATCAGTGTGTCATATTTCGTCCCTTTCTGCCATATCAGACAGGGCAAGGGTGATTTGATGGGGTAAAACCCTCCGAACCCTCCCAACCCTTTAATTACCTGTTACCTTTCGAGGCGTGTCTTGGTATTGGTACGTGTTGGGGGTCTAGGTATGCTTCAATCCATCATAGACATCACAAGGGAACATACTTGTAGCAAAATCAACAAAACAAGCTATTTTCACTCGTTTTGAGCTGATTTGACCTTGCTGTGACCTTGAGATGACCGAACCATGACCTTGGGGTAGCACCCCCCCTGTGAAATCCAGCCCCAACTCATTCTAACATGTGTTCTTGGGTTGAACTTCATCTGATGCAATTAATGTATACTGGCCATTGGTCGAAACATAACATCAGTGTGTGATTTGGTCCATTTCTGCCATATGACCTTGCCATGACCTTGGGGTAGCTCCCCCGTGAAGCTGATCACCAGCACATGTCACCATGTGTACATGGGTTGGGCACGAACCGACTTATTAGAAGTGCTGGCCATCGGTTCAAATACAATGTCACCCCTTTCCTCACATCAATTCCTGATATTTGCAAAAGTACACAAAATATACATTATGACGTCATATTTTATTCTTCAAAATTAACGAATTTCGCTGATTTTTTTCCCTTGACACGACTTCGCATTCGATTCGCCATACCCGAAAATGGTTAAAAATGTGACCCACGGAGTTCCTACCGTGGGTCACTTTTTCTGAACGATATCTCAGATTTCCACTAGTCTAATAGAACCTTTCCAAAGATACTAGACACAAACTTGGTCAAAGTTTTTTAGTTAAATCACCCTTATATTTTGAAATGACCTTCAATGATGACTTTGAATGACCTCTGGTGACCTTTTCCACTATTTCATTTACCATACTCTCAGATAGATAACCTTACTAAACACACATATGCTCAAATGGTTTAGTGAAATCACCTTTGCCTGTTTGCGTGATTTGAAAGTTATGATCCAAAACACGATTTGTCAGCAATTTTGGTGGCCATCTTGAATTTGGTCAATTTATATGATCAAAAAAGTAAAAATTGTGCCGGCAATACATTAGGCACTAATAGATTAGTAATAATATAGCGTTTGAATGTATTTTTAGGCCGGCTATTATGATTTTATTTTGAAAATGGCTAATTTTACAGTGATCGGACTATATTTCAGCTTGGAGACAGTGATTTTCGCATTCTACGGGAAATTTCCTACAAAAATGAGGATGTCTCCATATTCTACTAATGATGTCCGCATTGACCTTTTTCTAGGCTTCGTTTCAGAAATGGAGTCTCGACTAGGTGTATGTACAGATATTTCGCCTCAGGGTAAATGAGGACAAAGATGTCTACCATTTGGGCTAAAAGTCAGAGCCTGCGACTTCGGGCCCTGTGGCTGTGACTCTGAAATCCAGTTTCAACAGATGGCAAAATAACACTTTGTTACATTTCTGTCTTTATGTTCTTGGTCAACACCGGGAATGTTTTATACATATATAGATTAGGAAATGGTTTGTAAACTTGTCAGAGACGTCATATAATTGTATTTACCCATAATTATAGATCTAAAAAAGTAACAGGTAAGTGACTTTAAGCCCCTGTGACTTTTAGCCCCACCCTCCCCTACGCAAGTGCACAAGTACCTACGCAAGTGTTCAAGTCTTTGCGCAAGTGTGCAAGTGCGCGAGTACTTGCACAGGTAAATAAATGCGTACGTGCACAAGGACTTGCGTAAATGCATACGTACTTGAGCAAATGCGTAATTGCGCAAGTATGTGCGTAAGTGCACAAGTGTATGTGCACAAGTACGTAAGTGCGCAAGTACTTGAAAAGTGCTCAAATAGCCTACTTACGAAAGAAGGTACCTTCCAAATGCTACATTACACAATTAAAATAACGGTTGCTACGTTCTCTGAATGTGCTTCCATATGACAAACAAATATTCATCTACAGTGCAAAAGCGCAGTGGGGACCTTTGATCTCTGAAATATAAATTCAACAGAATCAATAATTACATAGCACCAAAATATGTGCCTATTTAGGGAGCGGAGATATAGTTGCAAATCAATATCCTGTACATTTATATGTATGGCAATAGCTTTCCCTGGCATGTTTAAATGCCATGACCACGCTTGTATTCCACTGTCTTATTATTGTGATGGCCTAAATCATTGCACGTTGGGAGAAGATGAGATCATCTGCGACATCTACACGCCAGTTTGTCCCGGATATCTCAAATGTGGGGGAGAAAGAAAGTGTATATCTACAGATGAATTGTGTGACAGGAATATTAACTGTTTTTATTCGATGGATGATGAACTTGGGTGTGACACATGTCCTGAAAATTGTGAATGTGCAGGATATGTCATGTCATGTCAATCAAACAATTCTGATCAAATTATAGAGAGCCATACAGTAGTTTACGCAAAGGGACTACTAATAAAAGGCACTCAACAAGTGTTGACTGCAAATAATCTTCAATTTATAGGTTTACTTTTTCTAAATATATCATACTGTAAACTTGAAAAAGTAGATGTTTTATATGGCAATGAAACTCGAGTGTTCTTCCTAATTTTCACTGATTTCAGACGAAATCGATTGACAACCACTTCTTTTTTAAAATCTCAAATATTTCATAGAATAGTGTTTCTAGACCTTTCATTTAATTTACTAATTTACTACATACTTTTAAATATGGACGCTCATTATCTCTCACATATCTATCGGTGTTATATTTGACAGGTAATAATTTAAAAGAAATTAGAATGACAATACGTGGTGGTTACTTGGCTTATATAAATCTAAAATTTATATACTATTTTCCTGACATAGCTGTTCGGATTGATCATGATGGTAATCTTGACATTATGGTAGCAGTAACAGATTCGCAATTGTGTTGTGTATTTGCAGTTCACGTCAAATGTTTATCAATGCAAAATGACTTTATATGTTACGGGATCCTTAATTACTTCAGTGCGAAGGTTACATTATATTGTTTTTCTGTACTCTCTTTGTCTTTGTCTTTGATTGTGTCTATAAAACAAGCCTTTAATATACTATCAAGAGATAAAAAGATTCAAAACAAAAAATACTATTCAGTATTGTTGATGAATCAGTCATTAAATAATAATTTAGGCGCATTGTATCTTGTGTCCATTTTTTCAATGGATATTATTCAAATAGAATTGCTAGTTCTTAAAACCAGTATATTATGTGCATTATTAAATGTTGTACTTTACGTTTCACTTGAATCAATTATTATATTTAAATCCAGGGTAAGTTTGTTGATTGCTCTGAAAATCAGGTTTCCCTTCAGGCACCAATGTCCTTGGTTAACCCTTTGACTTCCAGGCCGGAGTGCATGCCAGGATCCATATATACTGGTGTAGGAGTTCTATTTTTCGTCATTTAAAGCTGGAATTGCTAACGCAATTTCCAGCTTCAAATGACGAAAAATACATAAATGTAGTATATATTTGACGAAAATTTGTGTCATTTTATGGTTACGTTCATTGACGAGTGACGACGGAAATTTCCGTCATGTATGGTAGTGAAAAGGTTAAAGTGGGACACCCCAGCTTCAAGTTTTGTCTGGCTTTTTATTATGATGACATATATGATACATTTCTTCTTGCCTTTTAACGAGAAAAGTAGTCATAATATTTTTGACAAACTTTGTTCAATAGCATGGTGTGAAATGTACATTAATTTCAATTTGCTGCTTGGCATGATATATTTTGTTGATCAATTATCAATTTGTATTTACATGTCTGCATTTCTCTTGACGTATTTTTCGTTAAAAAAATACCAAAAAAAGTTTAGGTGTGAAACGTCCCGTAATAATTATTCAGCGGGTGGTGTGACATGCAAGTGTATTTTAGCGAATATATTAGAAATTATTCTTAGGGTTTATCTATCTACCCTCTGATCTGTTAAGTTGATTCACTTGAGATATGTACATGTTTGTTTGTCTTTTTTCCTTTATGCTTTGCCCATAAACATAATATTTTCTTGTATTATTGTGTATATATGTGTTATATATTGTGAAAGAGAATTATTTCCTAGGATATATGGAATTCAAATATAAAACATGCACATGTTAATGTTTAAATGTTCTACCTAATTGCAACTGGTTATTAACAACATGCAGTACAAATTTGAGCAGGATACATGAAAAACGTTATCATGCTCACATGGTAAATTTAACGACGTAAAAAGCGAAAAATCGCAATAAATCGGCGATTTTGATTTTTTCTAAGCCACTTGTCCAATAACTGCTTATTAGTAGCATGCATAACAGATTTGAGCGAGATACATGAAAAACTTTTGCAGGTGTTGTCCCCACAATGGAAAATTAGAGGCGTAAAATGTGAAAAATACAATAAATCAGCCATTTTCAGCCATATTTGAATTTATCAGAGAACTGGTACATTAACCCTTTAAATGCTAGATTTTATAATTAAATTGCATTTATTCAGTAATAATTCAATGCCGGTCTAGCGTCACAAACAGTGGCCCAATATTGAACCAATATTGCATGTATGATATGGACAGTAGAGACCTTTTAAATGCTACATTTGACCATTAAAATAACAATTGCAATTCGATTCAAACACGAAATGCCGACTTAATGTTGTTGGGCCGATGTCGCAGACAGTGATACAGCATTAAGTCAACAGAGACAAGTCAATGTGTTTACTGGGCCCTCTGAATGTAGCCTACTTCCCTTTGATAAACAAATATATATCCATTTAAAAGCTCCGTGGGGACTTCTGATGTCTGACATTTGAAGTCCGAATTCTAAAGTCTAAAATCCAAATTCGGAATGGCTGCCCAAAAACCCAGAAGCAAAATTCCAATCAATTTGTAATAAAAAATAACCCGAAAAAAAATATTGAAAAACTCCTAACACTTAGTCTAAATATTTTTGTTACTTGAAAAAGTCACAATTCCCCTCTAGTACTAGCTTTAGTCTTTATTTGTGCATATTAAAGGAGCGTAGCGACCCTTTATTACCAAGGTGACGATATATCGACTATATTCGTATGTGATCCGTATTTCAGGATCTCTATATGAAATACTGTAATAGATGCCTCAACTAAAACAGATTAACAACCAGCTATTAAGGTAGTAATTAAATCAATTTAACCCTTTAACTGCCAAATTATTCAATTTGAATTTTCACCCACTTGAAGTTATGTCTCGCTGACGCGATCCACAACTTCAAGCGAGTGAAAATTATTCAGATTTGAAAAAATGTAGGTCAACTGTTTTCAAATATTGCTGATTGATGTCATATTGTATCTTTAACTTAATGTGCTAATAAAAAATGAAAACCCGAATATATGCGACACCGGCGGTTAAAGGGTTAACAAAACTTTCTTGTAATTGTCGAGGCCATGATATTACATTTTGCAGACAATTATACTTAGCATTTCGAATCGATAAAGCAGGTGGATTTTAGCATAATATCAGCTTTACCAAAACAATAACAAGCAGTTGACATTGCAAGAGACTCCCCAAAAGTTGATTTTCTATGCAAGTGTGGTGTATTTTCAGACACGCGTAGGCCTATGCTATACCCGTCTCGCCGCGTTTTACCTACTTATTCAGGCTCAATGGGATTATGTCCAGCCTAAATACTATACTGTTTCTGGATTTGGTTTCCCAATCCCTACAATCTCGTCCTATAATAGTATGTGTGTGACTTGTGGAGAGGTGATTCATTGGCAATGCGGCGTTTATGTGACGGCTAACCAGGTATAATGTGCGTTCAGGGGTACTTGTACATTTGGTAATTCCACGGGATGTCCTATTTGACGAGCCCAGTTGGCTACCCATCCCATCAGACTGTCGCCCCATACTGACCCATAGACTGGACACACAGACATTTAGGCGCGTTCGAGTGACCAGTCCAGCAGAAAGAACCTCTGAAAGGAGGTTGGCGTCGAATTGATAGCAATTAGCGGCCGCCAGCCTTGGCGCCTGTCTCTTTTCACTACTCCTTATATATACTGACGCCTGAGTCGCCAAATTGGGTCATTTCGTATATATACACATTATAGCAGATTATCTGCCTGCAGGACCAATTTTAAACCTTCATTTATTATTACATTTGAAGCTATATCATAATGTTGAGGACTAGATGTGCTGTCAAAAATAAAATTCTACACAGGTATATATTTTATTTGTCTGACCCTGATAGTCTAGCCGAAAGATTGATTGGTATTTTGATATTGATTGGTACATGTATTTTTTGTTTTTCCATATACTCCAGAATAGCATCATCTGCCATAAAGATGTTATTTCATAATTTTGCAATGGTATGACTCATTCCTCGGTTTCACATTCTAAAGCCAGGAAAATACACACAAAAAACATCAATCATTCCTTTGTCAATTCAGCCAGCTAGACAATGGACCAATTTTAATAGGGATTTGACAAACAGATCTTGCCTTTTATAATCTAGCATGAAAATAGGCATAGCTATAAAAATTGTAAGTGGCTTGTTTCCGTTGGCTCGTTTTGCTTTATTTGTCACAAAATTATTCATACTATATAAGGGGTGATAGATCACCTTTAAAACATCCACGGTTGGATATACGTGACAGTAACTATTTTAGTTCGTATTTCTAGTTTATAGCCTAATTGATCTGGAAAGTATCCTAGGAATTTATTACATGAATCAGCGTTAATATCGCCTAACCACAGTACATATTATCCAAAGCTCTATTCAAAGTAATATCGCTTAACCTGTTAACCACAGCACATTACCCAAAGCTCTATCCACTGCCTAGCCGTGAAAACACGGCTATTCTGCCCGGCCTTGTCCTTGTATCCAGGGCTATACACAGCCCTACAAAGTGTGGCAACTACCGTGGCAAATATGATATGTAAGCCACCAGCATGCATGCATATCCCTTATTTATCCACGTGGGCATTTTATTCTGCCATACATGTATATTTCGTATCCCTTCGTATTAAACCAATGGATGCATTTTACTTACCACGCATTTTACCGCGCAGATTGCATGGTGCACGCCGTAATTATTTATATTTTTAAAAAAAAATTCCTAATTGTTAGTAATGGTGATCATTCGTGACTGGTATGCGTAATTATTCGTATGTTTATTTTTTTCCAAATTGTTGGTAATGGTCATCATTCGTGACTGGTATGCGTAAGTATTCGTATGTCAGCAGTTACCTAAATCCGCGAATCATTTTATTACATGTACCATGTTTATCTTTACGTACGTAGCTCTTTTCATGCTAACGCCGCGGGGGGGTGGGGGGGCAGAGATTCATTGGCACGCGGATCATTCTACTTTTACCCACCCATGGTAACCTGCCTAACCTGCAAATATACCCCGTCACGTGGTCACGTGGTACATACGTCATCGTTACCGGAATGGAAAACAGGTTGAAAACGTGGGTCAACTAGTGTGACATCAAGATGTACAACTTTAGATGAAGAAAAAGTAGTAACGTATTGTTCATGTAATACTAACTTATACAAACATTTCAATAGCCATTGTGTGAAGAGTGTAGGCTAAATCTAATAGATCCCCGGATTGAGATCGACTCTGATTAACCCCTGGTCAGCAAGAGATTTTCTAGCTTTAATTAACCCTTGAATAGCCAAGTTATTGAATTTGAATTTTCACCCACTTAAAGCTGTGTATCGCTCATGCGATCCACAACTTCGAGTGAGTAAAAATTATTCATATTTGTGCAAATGGAGTGTTAAATGTCACTGCAAGTGGTGTTATTGCGCAGGGTGTGCGCAGTTTCCGTCTCGGCATGTGACGACTGCGGCTGCGCGCGGTGATCAATCTTCCGTAGTTAACCAGTCACATCTGGAAAACGGCTCGAGATAATTTGCATAAAAACAAAGCCAATTAAACGGCCCCTTGCATGCATAATTGTCAGTCTATGTCATAGGGACATTTGCAGATTCCTCGGAGAGGCAGGTCGGCTGGGTGTTTTTCCAATGAAGGCTTGTCGACCGGGATAATTTCCTGTTATAAATTAGAAAATGGCTCGCTGTCTGTCACAATTGATATTAACAGCTTAATGTAACACTTCTATTTTACCTTCAAAATGTGATAATCTGATAATTTGCACATGGAATAATATTTTTTTTTAGTGGGACTTATGACACTCTGGCGGCTAAAATCGATATACTACGAAATCGCGTTTTAATCTACGTGTGTCCATAGACGTCAGATTCTGGTGTCTAAATACAATCATCGTACTGAAAGAATTACAAAAATATAGTGGTCATACCCATAACATAGCCTAGGTATTCAAATGAAGCAGAAAGAGCTAACTAAGACATTTATGATGATTACATATTGAAAAACCCTTCGATCACCACGGTTTATACAAATACAGTTCATCGTTGTAAAGGTTTAAAGAATGACATATTTTCCACTTCCATTTGGAGATTTGGGGTGTGGGTGCCTCAATGGCGGAGCTTTTGATTCTTAATGATTGCCTGGGTTTAATTCCATGTGTCTCTGACAGTTAATGCTCTCACAAAGCACCGGATCGAGTTACTGAGCGAGCATTTCATTGGCGGCCACCAGACGACTGTGTCAGCCTCATTCGCCCCACAATATCCTGTGATTGGATTGATCCACGTCAAAACGCTTCCATTATTACACCACGTACCCCTTGCGAACTAGTTCTTCTCATTGTTGGCTTCTAATTCACATCTGTTAAAATCACGTATTATATATCTTTTTGGTGAATAAATGTTCATTAAGGTTTACTTGATATTATTTTTGAGAAATCAGAAATACGTATTATTAATAAAGGGACAAGTCGCCACATCAGCGACGTTTACGCCAACATTTAGAAGTCGTTGGAACATTGCTTAGAATTGTATTAAAATTGAGCCAGCGTCGCAGACAATGGGCCACCATTAAAATAACTGTTCCAACAACGAGACGTTGCCCCACTGCTGTTTTAACGCTGGGCCACCGTCTGCGACGCTGGCCCAACGGTTAAACAGCACTGGTTCAACGTCTTGTGTTTTCTTGCGAGGAAGATAAGAATAACTGAACCAGTCTTCGACGCTGGCCCATCAGTACACCAGCACTGATCAATTCAATACCTCTTGTTGGCTGGTCAGGTCTCATTGGCCTCCATCCCTCATTGCCGCCCCCTCCCCCCCCCCCCCCCGCCTGTCATCCCACCCCAGGAGACAGCTGGAGGGTGGGGGCAGATTGGTGAAATATGGCTTCGACAATGACCAATAATTGGACAAAGACCGCATTGCAGTCCGACCAAAAACATTCCAGGAGGTTGCCTTATGACATGCGTGAAAGCCATCAATCTGGAGCGGGACAACACGGGACAACACGGGATCTCACGGCTGATCGTAATCCTCACACTCATTTTATCCCTCTTACACCTAACAGGATTAAAAGTGTAAATTGACTGAATACATGACTCAGGGCACGCCATATCTGATCAAATTGGTGTCTATTATAATAGCCCCGGTACTGTTGACAACAGTGTTTTAGGAAAGTTCAACCCTTCAAGCACTGAATTTTTTTTATTATAATTTATAAACAAGAAACCAAAGGTTTTTATCAATTTGAAATCATCATACACATCTTAGTTGGCTTTTTCCGCTTGATTTGAATACCTATGTTATGGGTCTATGGCCATTATAAAGATTTTACTCAAAGGGTTGAAGCGCCAGTTTTTTGTGTACTGAATTTATGTTGTCAATCAATCAATAAATCAATGAATAAAACTTCTATAGCGCCTAAATCCTCAGCGGACCGAGCTCAGAGGCGCTAGGTATAATATGCCGCAATTCGTTTCTTGTCATTCAAGGTTGATTTTAAAATCGCGATTGTCAAAATTTTTTATATGTCATATGACGTTTCTCTCTTTCATATGTTATATTAAAATGTAAATATACAATCAATCGATATGATTTCAGACTAAATATGAATATTCTGTCCTAAAATAAAAACAATTCTTTTTTTCTTGTCATTTCTATACTACATATACTGTGACTACTATTTTCAAGATTAGATTATTATTTGTATAGTTTGAATGTATATAACTAACTCACATGGTGCATATGTAAAAAAAAACATTTTGCTAAAGATGTATACATTTTATATAATATATTTGAAGAAATAAGCACATTCCTATCATATGACTGTACGACGTGATGATGCACAGCGCCGCGTGGTTTGCCACTTGAATCTCGCCACGTGCTCTACGTCAATCGATGCATGGCAAATATTTCCCTTACCCTCCCAGTAAACATGAGGCGTTAAACCGAGGTTGCTTTGATATTGGGCCAGCATCGCAGAAGGTGGTCCAACATAGGTTTAACCCTTTAACCGCCGGTGCTGCTATATATTCGAGTTTTCATTTTTTATTAGCACATTAAGTACCACATTTTAAATATGTTAAAGAAAAAATGTGGCATCAACCAGCAAGATTTGAAAAGAGTTGACCTCCATTTTGTCAAATCTGAATAATTTTCACTCACTTGAAGTTGTGCATCGCGTCAGCGGGACACAACTTCAAGTGGGTGAAAATTTAAATTGAACAATTTGGCGGTTAAAGGGTTAAGATATCGTGTTTGTTGGGCTGGTTAGCTGCCCGACATGCCCAGACTGCCCAATTCACTTAGTGGCAGATCCGCAACACTTAAGTCACTACAGTCCTCACAACATTTTGTGTACACGCCACACTAGAGACCTCTTTTCCAAAAATCTACTGAAATGTCTTTGGTGGTGACAAGGAAACATTAACGTAAGCCATTATTCGCGTTCACCATAGCTAGAAATGTGTACCAGAACCACTTTGTGTCTCTGTGTCATCGGCGTCATCACCTGATATCAAGGTACTGATTCTAGTAGTGGTGAAAAATCTGTACAGATAAACTAGACAACAACTAAAAGCTTCATGAAATTTATCTCTTTGTGAAAAAAGAGAACGTTTTATCCCAATGTGTTGGACTGAAATTGTCTCATGCAATTGAGTCTGTGGAGATGCCCTTTTCATTTAATACAGTGAATGGTCACAATTAGTAGGAATAGTGTCAGATCTCCGGTTAAACAACTGCATAATGGTTGCATATTCATTTTTGTTAAAAATATGCGAAATGGGTGCTTAAAGTATTTGACTGCAAAACTAGTTTAAAATGCGTTGTTGTTTATAAATATACAATTTAAATGATGAAAAAAATATAAACTTTTTTTCAATTTCATGTATGGCCATTTCCAAAGATTCTCCACTGGTGAGATTCAGTCAAATAATGACTGATTTTTTAAGACCGCACGTCGTAACTGGTCGATAATGGTGGTCGTAATGCTCGCCCATCCACGGTTCAACTTTCACCTTGGTGTGGCGTGTTTCTTGGGAAACGTGAAGTTTCTGTGCCATGATTTTTCTTCTCCACGGGGAAGAAGGCCGACCCTCTTATTTGACCCTGACCTCTGATCGATATAATCCGCCGCAGGGTATGTGTCCATAAAACCCAACTAAATCCAGCTCTCTGTGATCACCATTAATTTGTTGCTCCGGTCAACTTCTTCGGATCAATGCAAAGAATAATTAGATTTCCGTTAAAAGCCAGGCAGCGGCTGCAATCATCCCCGACAGTGTCCTATCTGGTGGACAGGTCTGGCCAGTCGCGTCTCGAAAAACATGACCACAACGCGCAATTTTTCACCAGGCGACGCAGTATTTCGTCAAGCGGGAATGTTAAATTGTTCAGGCGCGTATCTGTTGTCTGGTTCGCCTGTCAGGGGTCAACCATGCGGGATGGGATGCAAAAGGAACCCGGAAAACTAAGGCCCTGTGCTGGAATCACCTAGTTAGCGGCATCTGACAATGCACCGTATTTCACGGTGTATTGTTAGAAGCCGCTATCAACTAGCGTGATTAGTTCTATATCGGGATTCATCATTTTACTCACTTGAAGTTGTGTCTCGCTAACGCGACCCACAACTTCAAGTGAGTAAAAAAAATTCTAAAATTGGTCAAATCGCAAGCCAAGCCGTGGCGGATCCAGAGGAGGTGAGGGGTTCGTGCCTCCCTCCCCTTTCAGGGACGAAATGGCCTAAGCATCACCCTAATTTACATAAACTTCGGTTTTTGACGTCCCGAATTTACTCAGGTGATGCCTTAAAACAGAGTTTATCAACTGAATAGATTTTAAAATCATTGTTTGATACTTAAATTTATCATTTTCTGCTGGAAGCCAACACAATTGACATCGGACCCCTTTTTTCAAGATTCTGGATCAGCCCCTGTCAAGTATTTTTTTAAACGTGCTGATCAAACACACTGTCCACATTAACAATCATTTGTCAATTTGAAAAAGACACAATCAGGCCCAAATCATCATTTTTATTTTGGCTCCTCAAAATGTCTATTGTGTCCACAAGACCATGGAACATAATTGCGTAAGGTTTTTTAATGCTGTGTTGCGTATTTACAGTTAAAAGAGAAATAAGGACGATATCTAATTTCAGACATGCATATGCATGTCCAAAATAAGAAATACATGAATAACTGATAAAAAAGGTTTTCGTTGCCACAGCAACCCAAAACTCAAAACACTTACGAAATTCTAGTCTATGGACATGTTCACCTTGTTATGGAGCCAAATTTAAAGTGATGATTTTTTGATGATTTTGGCCTGACAGAGTCGCTTTAAAGTGCTAATAAAAATGATTGAAAACGCTTATAGTCGTGACAGGTAGGCCTTCTTAAAGGGGTAACTCTTAATATAATATTTACCGGGTTTTAGCTTTCCATTGGTCAGTGTACTTAATACCCTGCAGGATTTGTGCGACAACAATGGTGATTACAACAATCGCCCATAATAGTTAATAAGGTCTGAGCTCAGAGGACGCAGAAGTGAATGACTGACAGACTGCAGAGCAGGGAAATGGTCCTGTTGACATAATGAACACACGTGAAGCAGAACCTCAGCAAATACGAAACATTGAGCCAATGGTGCTTTGATGTCGGCCCGCCGTCTTCGACGTCGGCCCAACATCAAAGCAACATCGGCTCAATGTTTCGTGTTTGCTGAGACGCAGCAGCCGCGATCGCCCATCCATCTTCTCGCACACTCTCATCGCGCAGAGGATATGAGAGACGCAGAATAAAACGAAACTGGCCTCAATTACATGACATAATTGAGTGAGAGAATCGTGGAATCCCTCACTGTCTGAGATGAATTTTAACCACTGTAAGCCCGTACTTGTAGCATAGTTAGTAGCTTTTACCTCATCGTCGAAATATAAAGTATTGCTGTATGTCCAACATGATTTGGATGACTTTCGCAGTAGCTGCTAGTTTTGAAATTAGCGAGGTTGTCCTGATATGTGTCAATTTATTTGGTTTTAAATAAACGTTTCAGTCGGTCTGTTTGTCTGTCTGTCTGTTAGCCCAAGCCATTTCGGCTTTGTGTATTCGGCAGACGCTTGAATTCGGCAGACGGCAGATGCGACAGGCAGACGCAGACGCAGACGCAGATGTTCGTATACCATCCGGCAGATTCAGACTTTGAAATCTCGCCCAGGGAAGACTGACTTTGCATCTCTAGGCTTTGAAAATTACTCCCCCACTCCCTGGATCCCCTACCGTCCTAGGAGGCCATGCCTTCCCAGCAAACACGACACATTGAAACACTGTTGGTTTAATGTTGGGCCAGCGTCGAAGTGTTTCGATTGGCCTTAAAAAACCCGCACCCGTTTTTCCACAAGGACGTCTATCTGTCCAAGACAGCAGCATCGTCTATCTAGAATGATGTCATGTCTTAGCACGACACATTGAACCAATTTTAACTGAACGCTGGGTCACCGTCTACAGCGCTGACCGCCATCTCGGCCCGAGCTACCCCTCAGTCAAACAAACCCGACACGCTGACAGATCGCTTGCACATCACCCTCTTTGGACTTGTCATGCAGATATTCTTTCTAACATAGTGTCATGCGTGATACTCTTTAAAACATGGTGTCCTGCTTTCTAATAAG
This sequence comes from Flabesymbios commensalis, assembly GCA_964017125.1. Classification (NCBI taxonomy): domain Eukaryota; kingdom Metazoa; phylum Annelida; class Polychaeta; order Terebellida; family Flabelligeridae; genus Flabesymbios; species Flabesymbios commensalis. The sequence goes on from OZ024903.1 coordinate 69,528,451, forward strand.
CTGTCAACAAGCGCATAACATGACGGCCATTAAATCACAATTTACAATATCCAACAAAGTATATTGAGACATAATGAAAAATCAATGGAAAAAAATAAGTAAAATTTCGTCTTTTTTAATTTTCTTATATTGCCGACCCTATATCAACTGATAATTATATATATTGAAATATTATTGAAAGTTATGCGTATTTCAAATAAAATAAGACTACACTTCAAAAAGTGTTTTTTGTATAAGTTACAAAATATAATCAAAGTTTTATTTTTTCGGACCCCCTGCTCTGAATCTTGAATATAATATAATATTCTAAAGAATCAATTAATAAAAAAAACTGTGGCCTAAAGATGTTAGATCTACACCACAGGGATTTTCATACTTAACACTAAACCAAACAACTAAACCAAATATTTATTATATTGACGCTCCATTAATTTCACATTGCATGCCAATTCTCATCAGGTTCTCTAGATCCGGTAATATTCGCAAGGTTTTATTTTTCGCGAATTTCGCGAAAATTATAATTATGAGTGTTATACTTATCATCGAAATCGAACATTTGAGAATTCTAGACTTTGTAAAAAGTCCCCAAATGACAAATTCGCGAAAATCTAAACACGCGAAAATTACCAGTATATATGGTTAATTTGCCGTCTGCCGAATACATACGTCTGCCGAATACGTATACGTCTGCCGAATACATACATGTCGCGTCTGCCGTCCGCGTCTGCCGAATACACAAAGCCATTTCGGCCTTATTCTACCCAGCAAACATGAGATATTGGCCCGATGTTGGGTCAACATTGTCCCAACACCGGGAAAATGCCTCAAGTTTACTGGGTATGAGTCTTAAGATGTGAGCTATATGACAAGCGTTATACATTTACCAGAACATAAACTGTGTATATTAGTTATTAGACATGTGGTATGATAAGTTATATTCTGATGAAAGAAGTTACGGTGAGCAGTTGGCACCATGGGGCAATGAGACATGGCGTTGTGTTGACTGAGTTAACGCATCTTCCATAGACAAGGCTCAATCACCGACCGCGGTGCGGAGAGTGATCCTTGTCCATGGAGGAAGACTAAACGCTGGCCTACCCTCCCCCTGCTCCCTGTTTGCCATCCCTACCCCCCCCCCCCCCCCCCTCCGCTCCAGATTGGCGTCCCTCACTGCGCAGCCTCTCTCGTCACGTCGTCACAGCAAGGGTTGTAAATTCATGTGAGGGCATTCCATGGCTCGCCTTTACTGCTCGGGCGGCCATCCGCTTTCTAGCAATATTATAAAACTATTTCGTCCCGTTGGATATGAAAGGGTATATATGTCACTTTACAAAGTGGCAGATACACCCTTTCATATCCAAGGGACCGATATATCTTAAACATCTAATTTTGTAGTATAATGCTGTGACAATTGATAAGAGGTCTGTCACCAACAAAAAATCATACGGTAGAAAATTGTACAATACTGTACATTTTCAGTTGTCTTAACGCAGGAAGAGAAATGACTGGAGAATTAAGTTACTTAGCACCTAATAATATAACAGGGAACATACTACGCGAAGACAACAATGAGAAGTGAATTATTAGGACCAGTAAAAAAATAAAAGAGTGATGCAAATGAGAAAAAAATAATTGGTATCAAACATATATACTGAGATTTTCATATGGCAAAAATCTAATACAAAGGATCAGAACCAATTTTGGTGTGATGTCGGTCCACCGTCTGCGACGGTGGCCCAACATTACGCCAGCATTGGGCCAGATCCTTTGCATTAGCTGCTATTTTAAAATCCCAATAAATATCATGATTATCTCGCGCGGACGTTGAAAGGGTGAGATCTCTCGAGATTTACCGCTGTTCTGCTCCACGTCAATACCAGAACGGATATTGCCCCCCGCCTCTCCATTACATAAACATCCCTCTCTGTCAAAATAAATCGCCTGCCCATAGTTAAATAGGGGCCTACATCGAATACACCCAGAATGCAAACCCACTTTGCCCATAATCATCTCAGAGGAGGGCTCGCTAATTTGGGGTTTTAAGCACAACCCAGGAAAGACAAGGTATGCATTGAATGGTGTTTTAACGCTGGGCCAGCGTCGGAGACGATGGACCATTAATGAAACAACATGGGCTGTTTTAATATCGGACCAGCGGCGGAGACGATGAACCATTAATGGAACAACATGGGCTGCTTAACAAACGGCGAAAACTCAGTCTTTTATATCACATATTTTATTGTGTAGCAATAATTTATACAAAATATGTCGAAGCATTTACGCAATGTAGAATTATTATCCATGAGTTTGACAACAAGTAACTTTAGTCTTTAAATAGGTTTTGAACACAAATATGTTACGAACAAAACACGTACATTTTCATCCCAAAATACAATAACATAAAGGAAGCATATGATTTTATTACATATTTGCGAAGAGAAACACATCTCTTTATGGTTTGAACGAAGAGGGGAAGACAAAATTACCCCAATAACTCAATTAAAGAATAAAAAAATATTTTGAAATCAATTCATAGACACCTGATTTCTTCATAATTGTCTACATAATATTCACTTTGAAATAAATTTCAACTAAACTGGTACAGTGACTCATATCGTAGAATCAGCTGATCATACATGATGGTTTTTAAATTAGTTCTATTTTCGAAGACAAATTATAATAATTATGTCATCTTCATGTTGAATTGAAAAATAAGCTAGGAAACTTTTTCATGCTACATAAAAACGGTATGTAATTTGTATATTGTACATTGCACAATATTCACCTGTTTGATGACACAATCAACATAATTATTCCTGACGATGAGTTTAACACCTTTTTTCTCACCTCATATCAGTTTAAAGCCATTTTATAAGCACATGTATAAGAGCCCCTATACAGCCACGGGTGGTTTGTGAATTTCTTTTTTCACTGGTGGTTCTAATACATGTAAGTCTGTGTACTGTGACAGGAAGGGACAGAATACAGCGAGGGCAGCTCCCATCATGCCCAGCATGTACGCCCAGCCGACGTGACAGCTACCAGCGCTGTACACACGTGACCCTCGGCAGTAATGGTGGGCTAATTTAGAATCCAATCCCAGCGGGAAGACAAGAAGTCCAGATACCAGCAGTACAACTGAAACATAGAAACAAAATATAATAAGCGTAGTAAAATAAATAATAATAATACTTATTATCATTCACCCTTTAACCGCTGGTCACGATTATACGGATTTTCATTTTGTTATTAGCACATTAAATATAAGTTTTTTAACATATTAATTTTAAAACGTGACATCAATCAACAATATTTCATAATCGTTGACGCCAAATATGAATAATTTTCACTCCCTTGAAGTTGTGAATCGCCTCAGCGAGACACAACTTAAAGTGGGTGAAAATCACAAATAAATAATTTGGGTCAATTGTGCACAGTGATATCCACGAAATACGAGACATTGATCCAATGTTGGAATTAAGGGAGACCTCCCAGAGGGGGGGGGGGGGCATAATAAGACCACAACTTTCATAATGCTCCCATACTTTAAATTCTAGTGGGATTGTTAAACTGCGTGATCATTTATATCTGACTTTTAGAATTTATGTTCGGCGAAATATGGACTGAGAGTTCCATTTCTCATTTGGGACATGCACGTCTGAAATTAGATTTCGCTTTTAGATTTCTCGCTTAACTGGTAATTGCGTAACGCAGAATAAAAAAACGCAATTCTAGTATATGGACATGTTCACATCTTATGGCTATATTGAGAAGCCAAAGTAAAAATACTGATTTTTTTTATGCTTTTAGCCTGATTGTGTCGCTTTAAGTAATTTAATCGTATCATATGATTCATATCTATGCATTTTTAATTACAGTAGCAATTCGGTGCTTGAAAAATGTATTTGGAAATGATTCAACATATTATGGTACGACACAATTCCATCATGAATGTATTTTAATTACAGTTTGCCTTCTATGACCACGCAATTAAGTTATGATGTATTGTTAATTATGCCCCGATGACCCGATTATGCGCTTGATCTCCTCTATGTTTAACCCAACATTAAAACAACATTGGCTCGATGTACTTGCTTTAAAGTTATCAATGATTTTCAAAAAATCAATTGCACGCCACTAAGACATAATGTGAGTGAGTGTGTTGTTGACTACTATAAATTATGGTGGGTTTCCTGGTTTTTCATTGGTAACGTTACAGGCCCTATACCATAAATGCATACTATGTACATTTCTGGTTATACCCATCCCAGTAAACACAAAACATTTGTACAACATTTGCACAATGTTGGACCAACGACGTTTGGCCAAATGTTTTGTGTTCCCTGGGATGTTGCATTTTCAAAACAAATTGAGCACTTTTCAAATTGTATACGATACACCGCGCTAACACAACAGCAGTAACTCTGTGAAACGCAGTGACGTCACTCGGCAAAAACAAGGTTATATAAGACCCCTCCCCCATACTTCATTGTATAAGCCAGCTCGGTGAAAACAAAGGAGGTCAAGGTCATTGAGTTTCACAGAATAGCTAGCTTTTTAAGTGAAACAATTACTAATGTGATCACTAATAGATAGGACAAAATCTCTGGTTGGTTGAGACATAATTTATCTATGGTTGAGGTCACAATCCAGATAAGAACAAAGTAACATAGAACGCCTTCTAGGTCTTTTGTGATCGCAAATAATGGTCAATGAAATATGCTATCAAATTATATTTACTCTCCCTTCCGCTGTTTTACTGTTATTTACAAAGCAAATGATTGTTGAACAAACCAAATGTGTATAGGGGCCTATCACTTCCCACATCTTATCACGCCACAGCAAACATGATACATTGGCTCAAAGTTAGTTTACTGTTGGGCCAACGTCGTAGACGATGGGCCAACAGTGAACCAACGTTGAACCAACGTCCCTTGCTTGCTGGGGTCAGCAATATGAAGTATGAATGCATGGTAGTTTTATTTCTAAAGTATAAAAAACTCCTATCAATAGTAAAATTAAAGTTAAAAAGGTAATCATCTTAAAAGTTGAGCTGATAATCAGATCAATCATAATCAGTACATGTAGTGAATTACCAGCTGCTTAGCTCATGTAACTACATTTTAAAATCGTCTCAGAACTTGTCCCCTGATATCTAGTATCGGGTATATTCTTGAGAACACTTTCACAATATATCCCTTTGTCATGTGACCTGTTTATTCGAATGTCACTTCAACTCCCCGAGGGACACCCATATTTGTTGTACATATCGTCGTCACTGTCCTACCAGACACTTTTTTACACCTGAGTCAAGTGAAGCACATGAGGGTGAATTACCTTGTCTAAGGACAAGCAAACGTGGAATGAGCTTGGACATAAAATTACATCTATAACCAGATAACATTGCAAACAAACCTAATATCCCACTAATGCGCAACGACTTTCTAACGTTAGGATTTCTCAGAACATATCAGTACAAGTTGGAATTTAATCGCTCGTTCGATGCGGGACAGGCTATATCCTCTTATATAGTATCGACTGCTATTTATTTATTTCTTCTGCCGCTCGTTTTATCTGTATCATGTGTTCATATATTGTCCCTGTTGACAATAAAAAAACCGATAAAGCAAGCGCTGGTACACTACCCAATTTGCGTCAAATAAAACCCTAGATTGATTCAGTTTCCTCGTAGAATGACAAATTGTCTTTCTCACACCCGCGAAATGTGAAGTTAAGCTGATCATTACAATAATGTAGATATATATTAACAAATCAACACATCTTTTCAGACATGACCCTTTACTTGTTAGTGAAGTATATAAGTGGCATGTGTTATATTTCTAATGCAATTTATGCAATAGTCATAAATGCCACTACTGAATATAGGCAAGACATAATATGCATTCACTGATGTGAGGCGGGGATTGCGGTTGCAATTCAGTAATTTCGGTTAGTTGATGGGTTTAAAAGGACGTATTGACACTACATTATAGTCACCCAGCAGACACAAGACGTTGAATCAACGTTAAACCAACATTGATTCACCGTTTTGTGTCTGCTAGGCAGTAGTCACAAAACATAATATCTACTGTAATTATCATTTGAGTAAATCGTTTTAGAATTTTAAATTAAATATAAACTGCAAAGGTTGTATTTTCACGAGAGACATTATTAGAGACATTATTAGACACATGAATTCGAAAGAGATAATAAAGAAGATCAAGTCATTAACGTCAATATACAACACAACAGCAATTAATTGCACATTCATTCTAAGCACAATCAATATGACAACGTCATATTGATTACAACATAAGTGTTGATACAACATTGACGTCACTACAAGAGACCAAATAAATACATTATGGCAACGACGTGCTTACAGAGTAACAGAAACTTTCACTAGGATATTAACACACTCAATCCTTTAACCCTTTGACTTCCAGGCCGGGGTGCATGCCAGGATCCAGATATACTGGTGTAGGAGTTCTATTTTTCGTCATTTGAAGCTGGAATTGCTAACGCAATTTCCAGCTTCAAATGACGAAAAATACATAAATGTAGTATATATTTGACGAAAATTTGTGTCATTTTATGGATACGTTCATTGACGAATGACGACAGAAATTTCCGTCATGTATGGTAGTGAAAAGGTTAACATGATAAGCAACAATGTGCTTATACAAAGGAGCAAATAAAGTCATTGGAAATTGTCAGTAAAATCGGAACAACGTGCTTCCTAAGCAGCAAAAATGTTATTAGCACAGCAACATAGTCAATGCAATAGAAACAATGTGCCTACAAACAGCATAAAATGTGATTGGAACAGCAACATAGTTTTTAACACAGAAATTACCTGATTACGAAAGCACCGCCAGCATTGCAAAGTCAATACCATTCTTATCGAATTAACTGCCATTAGAACCATCACAACATCAGATGTCATTAAACAGCCTCACAGTCAATAAAATAGAACTACAGTACTGGCAACAAAATCATTGGAACATAATCACAGTAACATTGTAACAATGTTACCATTACTGCAAGCGCAGCAAGTCAATACCCTAGCAATACAGTAACGCAATACAGTATGCAACAGAAACACTGTGATAGTCATTGAAACAAAGCAAACATCATTGTTTTTGCAACAGTTCTCTGCAACAGAGACATACTAATTATAGCAACAACACAATTATGGCAACAGTAAAACTTCAAGGTAATCCTTACGATAACTACACGGCTATGACAGCATCAACATATCAATGCAACATAACATAGTCATCTTTCAAACAGCAGCATACAACAATTTTACAAAAACATAAGAAAACAGTACAACAGAAACACAGTAATTCTTACAATATCCGTCACCAGAACAGCAATACATTCAATAGAGCAATGATTACTGTTATTATAAAAACAATAGAGTCGTTTAAAAAACCCTGCTGCTATGGCATCATTATTTGAAATTTATGGGAGATATAGAAAGCGGGGAACGAACCTTGAACTCTACAGGCGTTCTATTCCACACATGTATGCGTGTATGTCTCTATTATTATAATGCTCTTCAAAGCCAAAAGGCAGTGTAAAGTGAGCAGATACTGCCTTTTAGCTTTGCACTGCAGTATACATGTATATACACCGGTAACCGTGCTCTGGAATGTGAGAAATATGCTGCCTAATATAATTTGTCACTGAAGAAGTTCATTAGTTGATTAGATACATTGAGCTTATTCGTGTGTAATAGCCTGTAAAGCTGATTACGTGAGGTAGCATGGAGTTAAGTATCCAATTAGGTTTCCGTCATGCATATCAATAATCGAGTTATACTATATCACTTACGCGGCACGTAATTGTAGAAATAAATCAACTGGTGGGGCTCATCCACATGTGTATGATAATACAACCCAATAAGGCATCATTCTATTCTGTGGACTAACGATTATGTATTAGTTCTAGAGGGGCTTTAGCCTTTCAGGCAGGCATGGACATTGACGATCCATGCTCTGTAATACTACTATTACTAGTGAATACAAATAGTTACAACAAGCTCTAAAAAAAAAATCCCAGTCCAAGAAATAGTAAAACGGAGTGAGCAGTGGCGGATTCAGTGGGATTCCCCTTATTTTTGACAAATTCCCCTAAATTGGTAAAAAATATGCCAACAATTTATTGGGAGCAGAATCCTCCTCCCCCCCCCCCCCCCCCCCTGGAGTGAGAGTGGTTTATAATCAGTCCAACGTACATCTCGTAGGTCAAACTTTTATATAAAGTTCAGGTATAGTTAATTTCCCTTTTTCAAACCGTCCGTGGTCAGTTTAAGCCCAGTCTCATCCAATCCAGATTGCTCCTTCACCACTTTCAAATGTAGGCATAATATATCCATGGTAGGATTAAAGTACGGGAAGACGCTCACGGAACGGCATTGTGGTTCATACTACGTCTATTTCGCTTTAAGTGTGTTGTCATTCAGTCTAATTTCAGGACGTTGAAAACTTTAAACAGGCGCAAAGTCTCAACCCCCCCCCCCCCGTCCTGTCCAAGCCAGTCCACGAAGTTTGTGATGATGATTACATACATGACCATCAGTATACCGCGACTTAATATGATGTGGTTTAGTGCACACTCAAATAAATATGGTCTGCCTGTGGATAATAACATTTTATATAAAAATAATAAAATAAATAAAATAAAAATGATTAGTATTTTGCGAACATAATTTCAAAGTGAATAAATTTGCTATAGTTTTATTGGCCCACTTTATATGAATTTCTGAATGAATGAAAAATAAAAAAATATTGGCAATATACAACCCATGACACAACATGACACAGAGCACACATGATATATCAAGATATAGAAGCACCATGCAACCTATGACACAACATGGCACAATGAACACATCAGATGTCAATAAATAGATGCAACATGCAACCTATGACACAGCATGGCACAATGAACACATCAGATGTCAATAAATAGATGCAACATGCAACCTATGACACAGCATGGCACAATGAACACATCAGATGTTAATAGATAGATGAAACTTTAGCAGCCTATGACACAACATGACACTGTTATCACATATCAGATGTGAATAGATGGATGCAACCGGAGTTGGGGTCAATTCCGGAATTGAATGATAATTGAACTCAATTCCTGACTCAATTCCAGGAATTGGACTAGGAATTGGAATTGAAAAAAAGGAATTGGAATTGAAATTGACAAAAATGCCCAGAATTGATAAAGGAATTGACTTTTTTTATCCATGTTTATTTTTAAGGGCTATTAAACGCAGGAGTGATCATCACTTTTGTCATTGCAGTATAATTTTACCTGATCTATGTTTATTGGTATGTGTATTATAATATTAATAATAATACTAATAAACTTATATAGGCCTAGTGCCTAAATTATATTAAAAGGTTTTATTTTAGTTATGTAAAAATACTCATTTAAATGACTAATGGCCACCAAGAATAAATAAGACTGATGTGTAATCCAAATAATAGTTGTAACAAGATTGCTCCTGCTAAGTCAGAGCAATTCAATCTAACTATCACAGATTGGTGTGTGCGTATATACTTGTTACTTGTTGTTACTTGTATGCACCCTTGATTTACTCCCGCGGACCGGTGTAACCAGCCGGTAACAGTTTTGCCGAGAAGTGCGACTCATGACAACTCAACTAGTGTCAACACCTACTGTATATAGTGTTGGAGAATTACCATCGAGTGGCTGAATTATCAGCAAAATGAGACGCCGAGCCGGTGCTGGTTTAATGTTGGGCCGTCATCGCAAACGACGGGCAACATTATATCAATATTGGGTTAATGTTTCGTGTTTACTGGCTTAAAGTTCTGGAAATAATTGTACTATTATTTTATTAATGTTTCCCTTATATCTTCGCGCAAGCACGATCACACTGTTTAACTATCACTTCTGTGTCAATTAACAGCATTTTTTAACAGGAAGGAAGTTATGCAACGTAGCCAGGCGCTCTAATAATAAGTTATCTAAGTTATCTAAGAATAAGTTATAGTAGCTATTTTATCTCTGGTTTTGGTGCGGGAAACATATATGTCCCATGTACATATACCATGATAATGATGTATTGTGTTTGACGTTGTTTTAAATAGTTATGATAAATATTTTAAATACCCTAAGTCTGTTTAATTGTGTAAATGGCAAGCCGGAATGTAAGTGTACATATCATGCCGATATATGTGATTCACAGAACTAACCATTCTAACCCTGCTGTACATATTGTATATATATATATATATATATATATTGCTTTGCCAAATAAGTCAGCAATGACTTGAATTATTGTCAATAAAACATCTATCCATCTATCTATCTATCTATCTATCTATCTATCTATCTATCTATCTAATTATTGACCCTTTGATTACTTCGCTAATATGCCTTTTGTGCCCTAGAGGTCATCCTGATAGGCCTATATTTTCTTAGGGTGTATTTAATCGCCACACGCTAGAATTAGATATTAAAAAAATAGTATAATCGGAAAATAAATAATGTGAATAAGTGCATCAATTGAAATACAACAATAGATCCTATGTTGCTTTATTTTTAATACCAGTTTATTTGAGTGAGGTTCGGTCCACAGGGTCAGACTAGTAAGTGTAAATAAAATGTATTTTATTTTTATATCAGGTGTTATTATTTTATTTTATATCAAGTTATTATACAGCTGTTCTATGTGTATCAAAAGTCACATTCTTGTGTGGAATTGATAAGGAATTGACTTTTTAGGAATTGGAGTTGAATTGGAATTGACTTTTCTCAAAACCAAAGGAATTGGAATTGACTCAGAATTTGATAAAAAAATTGGAATGGAATTTGGAATTGATAAAAAGGAATTGACCCCAACTCTGGATGTAACATCGATAGAGAGATGCAAAATGCAACCTATGACACAACATGGCACGATGAACACATCAGATGACAATAAATAGATGCAACATGCAACCCATGACACAACATGGCACATTGAACACATCATATGCCAATAACCAGATGCAACATGCAACCCATGACACAACATGGCACAATGAACACATCAGATGTCAATAGATAGATGCAACTTTAGCAGCCTATGACACAACATGACACTGTTAACACATATTATCAGATGTGAATAGAGGGATGTAACATCAATAGGTAGATACAACATGCAACATATGACACAACATGACACTGTTAACACATGATATATCAATAGATAGATGCAACATGCAACCTATGACACAACATGGCACAATGAACACATCAGATGTGAATAGATAGATGCAACATCAATAGATAGATGCAGCATGAAACTAATGTATGACACACCATGGCACAGTCAATACATCAGATGTCAATAGAGAGATGCAACATGCAACCTATGACACAACATGGCACGATGAACACATCAAATTTCAATCGATAGATGCAACATGCAGCCTATGACACAACATTACACTGTTAATACATAATATATCAATAGATAGATGCAACATGCAATGTATCACACAACATTGCACAACGAACACATCAGATGTCAATGGGTAGATGCAACATGCAACCAATGCCGCAACACTGTAGAACAAACACATCAGAAGTCAATAGATAGATGCAACATGCAGCCCATGACACAACATTGTACAATGAACACATCAGATGTCAATAGATAGATGCAACATGCAACCTATGACACAACATGGCACCGTTAACACATCAGATGTCAAAAGATAAATGCAACATGCAACTCATGCCATAAAATAACACAATGATAAATGAGATGTAAATAGATAGATTCAATATGCAACCTATGACACAACATGACACAATGAGAAATCTGATTTTACGTGGAATACATGGCAGAACATAGCATCAGATGACAATAGATGGGTGCAACATGCAACCCATGACACAACATGACACGGTGAACACATGAGGTATCAATAGATACATGCAACATGCAGCCCATGACACGGCATGACACTGTTAACACATCAGCTGTCAATAGATAGAAACACCATGGAACCAATGTCATAACATGACGCCGTTAACATATCAGATATAGATTGATGCAACATGTAACCATGACTCATCATGACACAGCGAACACATCAGATGTCAATAGATGGATGCAGCATGCAGCCCATGATACAACACGATACAACACAGCATGACACAGTGAACACATCAGGTGTCAATAGATACATATCACAACATGGCAGAGCGAACGCATCAGATGTCAATTGATAGATATAACATGCAACACATATCACAACATGGCAGAGCGAACGCATCATATGTCAATTGATAGATACAACATGCAACACATATCACAACATGGCAGAGCGAACGCATCAGATGTCAATTGATAGATATAACATGCAACACATATCACAACATGGCAGAGCGAACGCATCAGATGTCAATTTATAGATATAACATGCAACACATATCACAACATGGCAGAGCGAACGCATCAGATGTCAATTGATAGATATAACATGCAACACATATCACACCATGGCAGAGCGAACGCATCAGATGTCAATTGATAGATATAACATGCAACACATATCACACCATGGCAGAGCGAACGCATCAGATGTCAATTGATAGATATAACATGCAACACATTTCACAACATGGCAGAGCGAACGAATTAGATGTCAATAGATATAGGCCTATAGAACATGCAACACATGTCACAACATGGCACAACGAACACATTAGATGTCAACATCCAGGCCATATCGATAGAACATGCAACGCATATCACAACATGGCAGAGCGAACACATCAGATGTCAATAGATAGGCCTAGATAGAACATGCAACACATATCACAACATCACACAATGAACACATCAGATGTCAATGGATAGGTGCATTATGCAACCAATGCCACTACATGCGACAATGAAAAGTCTGATTTTACGTGGAATCCATGGCAGAACATAGCACATTAACACATCAGGCAATCAGGCAATAATTATATATAGATAGAACGTGAAACCATGCCAAATCATGGCACACTGTAGAATAATCACACGCCATCATCATACACGTAACGTGAAGCCCATAGCTGCATAACACCATACATAATACGGTGGAAAAGTCAGATCTCAATAGATATATCCATGAGATATCTATACAATGGATATGTCAACTGCAACATTTTACACTACATAGCACAGCGAACAAATTATATGTCAATAGATACAATTGTATGTACAATTTATTACACAATATACATGTATGTCACAGTGAACATATACTGCATTTTGGCTATGCAGAGCATAATAGACGTTACGTGAATTCAATGACCCTCCATGGCACACTGAACAAGTCAATATAACGCTATATTAACTTTTCAATGAACTTCAAGTTAAAATTTCCCAACATTCAAATACGTAATATGTATTTTCACTCACTGCGAGTCGTGAATTGTTTATGCACTTTCCAATTCGAAGTGCATAAAGTTACATTATTTCATAAAGGTGTAATATTTTTTGAAATCGTCACCTTGCATTGGAGGGTCGTATACATGCGACGTGGCAAACATGACCCTTTAATACCAAGTTCGAGAATATTATGGAAGTTCAGGGCATACTCATATTGATGCGTTTTTGGATTTCCTAATAAGCTACAACTAGTTAAAAGCATCCCAGCTGCGTTTTCACAACATAAATATTGACTGAGAGTATCAATGGTAAACGTGTATATCTTAAGAATAACACAAAATATATAGCCCACTAAAACCAGGGAGATTTTAATTCATTTTAAGGGCAGGGCCCTAGTGAAGTGGTTAAAGCTATATACATAGAAAGTCAGAAATCGCGGGCTCGACCCCCCCCCCCTTTGGCCGCTAAAATTCAAAGAAACAAAATGTTTCTTCTCCGCTTTTTCGTGAAGATTCAACATTGTGGGGAGCCTCTGTGACCGAGAGGTAGCGTGCTAGGCCTCAGACCGACAGGGCTCGAATTTCGAATCCTGTGTCTGGAGGGCAGTGTCATCTCATTTATCTCATCATCCTCAGGAGGGTCTCCTGGCCCGGTTTAGCCTATCTGTGCACAAAGGTGGTCTAAAACCCCATTCATTTCATTTCATGTCATTCATTTGAAGCAGCTTCAAATAAATGAAAATGTCTACGATTAATGCAGCACTTACAAGAGTGAAAGGGTTGAATCGACGATATGCAGATAATACAATGAACTAACATTACTGTCTAGGAAACGCACGACCTGAAATTAATGCTGGGCCAACATCCAGTAGGCTGAAACAGCATTAAAACAGCATTGTGCCGGCGTCCCATGTTGACTGGTCGTTTAGTTTACGGTGGATTGGTCTCAATATTTCCTCATTTAGTACATCGAGGGGATCCTAAGTAATCTAGTTTGCTTCTGAACAGACCTAAGTGAATAAGCCAAACACGAGAAATCTTCTTCCATCGACTTCCCCCCCCCCCCCCATCAGCAAACACGAGTCTGCGACGCTGTGACAGCATTAAACCAGCACTGGCCAATAAAACGTGTTCTCGCAGTGACTTGATGGACAACATAGACATCATAATCATAGAAATGGCAGCAAACACAGATCCGATGTTGGCTTACTGTTGGCCCAGTGTCTACGACGCTTGTTCAACATAAAACCGGCATTGGTTGAACGTACCGCGTGTGTTGGGATGGTATTATAGCTGCGGCAAACTCCCCATCGGGAATTCAAATACCCCTCATATCTCCCCCAATAAATTTGGATTGCTACTAGCCCCTCCTGCTTTGTCATTTCTATTGATCTCTGGCAGCCGGCAGATGTGGCCTGTGCCAGCTGAACTCTGCAAACTCAAATATCTTGGCGAAATATGACAGCCAGCCCAGGGAAGGATGCTCTGAGAATTGGACTGTGTATTGAACAATTTACAGTTGACGTTGGTAGTTATCGTGTAATGTGATCGCCACAGCGCTAATTCATTTATATGGAAACGATGGTATGACAACAAATGAGTCTGGTCTGTATTAGAATGTCATTTATTAGATGCAGTAGTCAGCCATATTTTGGTAGCGATATCTACTCAATCTTGAAAACAATGTATGAACAAAGCCAATGGTGGAGTACAAAATCAGGGTCGATTTCAAAATATGCCTCGCAATTTGACTATTCAGTAGTGATTATAGTGATAGGAATTAGTTAGCATATCATAATAGATGATTAATAGGAATTGTCTGACATAACCGACCAAATTAGGTGAATGAATGAATGAATGAATGAATGGATGAATAAATGATTGATTGATTGAATGAATAAATGATTGATTGATTGATTGATTGTTTGATTGATTTATTGATTGATTGATTGATTGATTGATTGATTGATTGATTGTTTGATTGTTTGATTGATTGATTGATTGATTGATTGATTGATTAATTGATTGATTGATTGATTGATTGATTGATTGATTGATTGATTGATTGATTGATTGATTGATTGATTGATTGATTGATTGATTGATTGATTGATTGATTTATTGTTTGTTTGTTTGTTTGTTTGTTTGTTTGTTTGTTTGATTGATTGATTGATTGATTGATTGATTGATTGATTGATTGATTGATTGATTGATTGATTGATTGATTGATTGATTGATTGATTGATTGATTGATTGATTGATTGATTGATTGATTGATTGATTGATTGATTGATTGATTGATTGATTGATTGATTGATTGAATAATTGATTGGACGAAAGAAAGAATGAATAAATGCATTCGGCTACTGTTGTGTATATTTTTTTAAACCTGAATACTCAACCCTGACACAACCATCCGATGATCACATAGCTATAATTACTTTCACTATTTTGTGATCAGCATGATACTACATAAGAACAACGCATAAGTATTGACATTGTGTGTTTAAACGCACTATACCACTACTTCTGTGTTGTTTTTGTGGTCGATTATTGTGTAGGCCAATAACTACAACGGCTAAATAGCAATGTTTTGACAGTTGTGACGAGATATCCGCGATCAAACAGTTAAAAGCCCTTATTAAACATATGTGTTGTTACGGGTCGTGCAAATATCACTTATTATGAACGTAGCCAAAGTGTTATCAAGCTATAGGCAGCTTATCATCGTGCAATTATTGGTTTAATCACGTGACCATGTATTAATAATTAATAATACACGGCTAGGCATAACCTTACAGAAACTACACAGCACATAGAATCCTCCTTCGCAGAGTTTATTTATGCTATAATTTCGGGACTACTAAAAGGATTAACTCACCGTTTATTTAATCTTGTTACTTGTGACATAATCACTGTTTAAGAACACATTTGGACGACAGATTTTTTCTTAAACCCCTTAAACGACGTTCCAACTGGAGCTCAAGTGTAGTGTTGTTGAGCCAGCTAGTCTAGATGTCCTTCACTGTAGTCTATCTGGATGTTGCCGTGGCAGTAACGCTACGTACGACACTTGTACAGGTGTTGTAGGCATGTTCTGCAGGTGTGCACACATACCTGTAGGCCTATAGCCTACATATCGCATATCGTCTTTCCCGCTCCGAATGACCCCGTTTCTAGACTAGAGGCATAGACCTCAACTGCGCTGGGTAGGCCCAGAGGGGTAGGCCTATCTACAAGTGTAAGACTATAGCCTAGGCCTAAAGATCATTGGAAATAGCAAGCACGACAATCATAGGACCCACAAGATAGACTAATTTATCATGTTTTTGGAGACGATGAAGAATTGAGAGGTACTGTAGCCTATCTGCCATGGCTGCTCATATGTTTCATAAACAGAATAAGACATCTTTGTCTGAAAATTGGAACGAGTATCGTAACGGACAGAGCTGTAACTGCACGAGAGGAAGTCGAGTGCTGTTACGCTCTGACCGTTACGATACGAGTTCCAATTTTAAGACAACGATGTATTATCAGATAGTATCATCTGCTGTTGAAAAACAATATTCTATAATTTATGTGATACAAAATGTCTGTGAATTGATAAATTAATATCGAACGAATCTATGAAATTTAACGTTACAAATGCGAATCTATGAGGTTAAAAAAATACCTAACAGATCCAAGTTAAAGGGACTGGCCCACGCTAAAATCATCAAAAAATCGGTGATTTTATTTCGGGTTCTTAATATGACCATATGATGTAAACATGTACATAGACTAGAACTGCAAATTTTTATAATTTTTGTGCTGCGCATTCACCAGTTAGGCTAGATATAGAGACGAAATTCCTGATTTCTAATTATTGACAACCATGTCAAAAATAGGAAATGCGGGAATTTCGTCTCTATATCTAGTCTAACTGATGAATGCGCAGCACAAAAATTATAAAAAATTGCAGTTCTAGTCTATGTACATGTTTACATCATATGGTCATATTAAGAACCCGAAATAAAATCACCGATTTTTTGATGATTTTAGCCTGGGCCAGTCCCTTTAAGTACACCTAGTATCGTAACTGCCACTTTAAAAAATGAACGTTACACCCTTTCAGCTCCAAAGGTGCGATATGACCCTATGACGTGTTGGCCTCACCAGAGACGTGCCAGATCATTGCCAACACACAAAGATACCTTTTATTATGGTTGGCACGCTACAGCTCTATAATCTGCTTACTAATAATGAAAAAATATCTGTGACACGGGCTAAATGAGACATGTTTTACACCTAGCTCCTAACACATCCATGTATTATAGACGTCTCACGCCCTCAAAAGGTTAAGTCATTCTCAGATTGGTCGCTGTCGCTAACTCTTTCCTCACTGTAAGTGAAGCATTAAAATAATATTTCGCAAGTGAATGAGTGAGTACGTGCGTGGGTGAGTGAGTGAGTGAGTGAGTGAGTGAGTGAGTGAGTGAGTGAGTGAGTGAGTGAGTGAGTGAGTGAGTGAGTGAGTGAGTGAGTGAGTGAGTGAGTGAGTGAGTGAGTGAGTGAGTGAGTGAGTGAGTGAGTGAGTGAGTGAACAAATGAATGAATGAATGAATGAATGAATGAATGAATGAATGAATGAATGAATGAATGAATGAATGAACATGTTGAGGATTGTGATATTATGGTGATCAGATATCCCCAGGCAGCACAAGATTCAACTTAGAGCCCTGGCGGTTCGAGACCGAGCAAGATAACCTACATTCCGACCACAAAATGCACAAGGGACGGAAAAAGTATTTCTTTAAAACCTGAATACTGCGACTGGGGAAAGACAGCTGTTAACCACTGAAGTGACTGCACCATTTATTTTGTTTGAGGTCCGTCTACACACTTGTTAAATTTTGTTAAAACCAATTCATTCATGCATTCCTGCTCCCATCAAACTAATAAATCACGAACATGCATGATTGAGATAAAACGATGAGCGCATATACTAGCAACAAGAGTTCAAGCGGTCAAGGCTACACGATTGGGTTGTGCCAGCAAGGATGCGATTCTTTATGATATGCGGACGTTGGATAACTTACCGGCAAGTGTTTGTACATAGCCTGTGCAGGTGGCTAGCTTTCTTTGAACATCAGTCGGTCTGACACAGAGGGAGGCCAGAGCCAGTAGAGCGGCTACACACAAAAGACAACATCCACCTCCATAAAGAACACAACACGCCTGCCATGCAGCCGATGGCAAACTGCTCAACTCAAACTGGCCACCGTAAAGTCCACACCTGAGAGAAGTAGAGGTGCCGGGCTTCTCCTGTCGGGTGTACAGGGTGTCTGAGCGTCCACTGAGCGGCTGAGCACGCAGACAGTAACTGAGCACCCCCAGAGAGTCCTTGGTGTGGGGGTGCAGCAGCCAGTAAGGCTGTAAGAAGCTCAGGGTACATACCCCACTGACGATGAGGGACAATAAAGCCCACAGAGCGCCCACCAGCGTCACAGACATACTAGTCGTCTCTCCTGCCATTCACGCTACCCCTCATATCACACCAAAAACCAATCCCATATCCTTTTGTAGAAGGTCACTTGGCTTGGCAGGCACCGTCAACAAACCCGTGAATTTATTGATCTCATCCCTATAGGCCTACAACATGCAGTAATAACAACTAGTGTAGTTGGGACTGGCAGATGCATGGAGTCCTCAATAAAAGCTGTCATTCAGTAGCATTTGACATTCAACGTTGCCCGAGTGAAGTTATGACATGTAAGCTCAACTTCGCTCTACGATTTAAAGCCATGAAATGGTGACAGCAATCATTGGTAAAGTTGTAGGATACTGGACGGAGAGCCTTGGCGGACAGAGTATGGTCCTGTTAGAGATATAAGAAGGTACTCTGTCATTGTCCAAAGTTAAATTCACCATCTGCAATTCCATTATTGGTGTCAAAAGGTTTCCTCTCCGTGATGTTTCCCTATTTTCACGAGTGAATGCGCCTCTTTTCATTCAAACTCTCCTTGTCACAGCACCAGGGTGGCTTTTAATTAGATTGGATCTTGGTCAGATATAATGTGCAGTGCAGCAGGTGACATCATCAGTCCAGTAGACCAGATTTACTCTGAGCTCGTAGATTTGATGCCATGTGGATTATGGCCCAGAAAATATGACGGCCCAGCGGGCGCGATGAATACTGCCGATTGAACAGGCTGTTTATATGCAGGGTGTGGTGCTTTAAGTAGTGCAGCCAGCACTACTTTATAGTACCCCCTGCGCGGTCCACAGCTCACATGGCAGCGTCAACTCTCTCCCTGGTATGCTGCCCCCCATATCCCCCTCAGCTTTCAGGGATGAAGCCATACAACCTCTCAGAAGCACTGCTTTCTTTGGCTGGGCCCCCCGAATCCTGTAGAAATTGAAGATCCCGGCCCGGCTAACTGGCTGACACTGTTTGCCGAAACGTGCTGGCACGTGGCTATGGTGATCCCGGGATGGGGTTGCTCCTGTTGATGCTGTTGCTGCTGCTGCTGCCGCTACCCTCCCTGTTAGTGTTACGGCTGATGCGCTGCTTGCACTGTTGCTATTGCATCTGGTGCTTTCACAGCGTGTTGTTGTTATGACTGCTGTTGTTTTGGCTGTTGTTGCAGTTGCTGCGGGGT
The DNA here is from genome assembly GCA_964017125.1 of Flabesymbios commensalis. Taxonomy (NCBI): domain Eukaryota; kingdom Metazoa; phylum Annelida; class Polychaeta; order Terebellida; family Flabelligeridae; genus Flabesymbios; species Flabesymbios commensalis. The sequence goes on from OZ024903.1 coordinate 69,548,517, forward strand.
GATGACTCTATTCCAGTTATCTACTGGAATCTGCCCCTGAGTTTCTCGTTTCAGAGCGGTCTCGTTTTCATGTGTTGTCTTTCTTCTGGAGCTCTCTATATCTCCCTGTTGTCGTTCTGTTGGCAGTGTGGCAATGGTCTGGTGGACTTGGCATGTCCAGTGGTCTACGGGCTATGATCCAGTCTGGAGGGTCGACAATTATTGGTACATACAGTTATCATTCGTTTTGCATAAAATTCCGGAATGACGATAAAGTATCCACCCCCTCCTTCGTGGACACAGGGCGTCCCTGGTGTGTTAGAGTCAGATATATCGCACAAACACAAGTGTAATGGTAACTTCTTCCTTCAAATAATAAAACTGTTTCGTTGACTTTGGCATTGCGGAGATGTGCCATCACAACAAACACAAAAAATTTGACCCTATGCTAGTTTTATGTTGGTCCAGCGTCAGAATCTGACTTTATGGTCTAAAGTCGATCCCCGCACTCTAAAAATTAAAAAATTATAATTGGCGTAGACCAATAACACAAGCATTCAAATGAAGCGGGAAGGTTAACTATGGCTTCAATTAAATTTAAAAACCTTTGTTCTGTATGGTTGATGCAAAAATATGTCAGCGTTGTAACCCAGCGGACACAAGACGTTGAATCAACGTTGGTTTAACGTTGGTCCACCGTCTACGACGTTTGAACAACGTTGAACCAACATTGATTCAACGTATTGTGTCTGCTGGGAAGGGTTAAGCTAGCATAGAGCCAATATATCTTATTTTCTTCTTTTTTAAAAGGGGTTAAATGCCACTTTTTGTTAAGTGACACTTTTTATTGCTACTTTAGTTACTGTCTCAAAAATAAAGTAATCATACCTAAATAAAACAGTAATAACTAAGAAGACAGAGCTGATTACCATTATTATTACTATTATTTTTATTATATATCTACAATTATTATCATTGTCAAAGCATCGATTGAGAGAACAGGCACCTATGCTTGGATGACTCATATGGCATGGATATCCCCCAACGGCTAGACTCGAGCCAGCGAGATCCATTATCATTGTGAACACATGCATGTGAACCAAAACTCTTCTTTCACCAAATTCACCACAACTACGTAGGCTACTCATCGAACCCAAGTTTACTTTTCTAAATCGTGATGTAATATTCCAATAGACCCTCATAATCAACCATTAGACGCAGCATAATAAATTTTGCAAGGGCACATACATGTATCTATATAACCTTCAGGGCTTTAGTGTGACACAGTTGTAAGATGACACAAGGGTCATTTCAAGGTCAAATAAACTGATTTTTTTCAATTTATGAAAATAACATTTTGCGAACTTGGGCAGCGACCGACGATTCGCATTATTGCACCTTTTTTTCAATAAAAACATTTCATGCGACTTCTCTAGTTCGAAGAGAATCACAGTTAATGTTTGGAAGCGCAATGGTATGTGTGCCTCATTAGAGCATGTATCTATTTACAATAATTGCGTTACATGCTTAATCTTTCAGGGCTGCAATACTCCTAGAAATTTTTCAATCAGTTAAATTTAGCAATGCTAACGTAATTTATTTTCAACTAATTGAAAAATAAACGATAGACTGAAATACAAATGTATCAAATAGACAAGCACGGATATAAAATATATTTTTTTTAAATCATAGCAAGTCTTGTAGATTTATTAAACAGAGGTGGATTTTTCACATGAGCTAAATCAATATAAAATGTAAATGCCAATGGAAAACTAAAACACCAAAGCACATGAATTTTAAAGGGTAGCTGGTGCCTGCTCAGCAGCAAATGGCACAGCGTTGAATCAGCATTGCTGTTACTCCAGCAAACACAAAACATTTGTATAACATTTATACAACGTTGGCCCAACATTGTATAAATGTTATGCAAATGTTTTGTGTTTGCTGGGACAGCGTTCCTCCGCATGCATTTTGTATCCACAGGTCACGTAGAGAACCAGCTGGGAGAAAAATGAGGATGATGCAAGTGGGACCTACATGTTCATATTATTATTGACCCCATGTGGTGCACCACCGGGGACATAACAAAATCCTTGAACTGTGGATAAACATGTTGTTGGGACAGCTCGACCATACCGCTGCCAAGGTTTCCTCGATTTGAATTCCGATACGGACACAGGCTAATGTAGTGAGATAGAGGAGTTGTCGATCAGATCTGCCACTGAGGTTTACATTTTTAATTTATCTGGCTCACGAACAGCTATTGATTACATGACTCTGCTCAGGGGTTCCAGACATGAACGCACAGGCGATATAGAGGCGAAACCGAGGGTCAGCACGTAATCTGTATCATGAATGCTAACCTGCCTACTGCCTACAAAATCCGTCCCCTAGCTGCCAAAGGGTTGTATGTGCCATTCATTTGAGTGGCACGTACAACACTTTGGCTGCTAGAATACACAATCAGAAACCACCACAATGACACATTAACAGTATTATTGGCAGTGTTCGTAAAAAAACGTGTGTAGGCAACAAAAATATGAGAAAAATATTTATATTTGTGATCAATTATGACAAAACTATTTGATCAGTTGAGTTGAGTTAGTAAAATTAGAACAAACCCCTCAGAATATAATTATTTGGACCACATTCTGCAACGTGTAACAAGAAATGATTGCACATTGCCAGTTTAAAGCATGACCATGGTCCGTCAAGCATCAGCTCCGATTGTAGTTTCCAGATTATGAATCCACGACCGAGCAATGCTTGTTTAATTTTTTTTTTGTTTGTATTTAATAAGTTATCATTGGTGTTTCTTATACCATAGTATTTATAAAGTATATAATCGCCCGCATGGGATTGAAAGATACTAAATGCCGATTGGTGCATTTTAATCCTCATTGGTAAGCCTGCCTATATGTAAGCCGATGATGTAGGCAGGAACGAGAAAAGAGGCTCCAAAACCACAAGGATCATAGTCAGCCATGCTACCTACTGGAATATTCAGACCTATTCCACAAATTCAACTAAAATTCGTTGGAATATATAACACGTCTGCATGAGACATCGCCCCAATGCTGTACTAATGTTGGTCATCGTCTACGACGCTGGCCCAACATTGGCCAAACATTGGGATGATGTCTCGTGTTTGCTGGGCGTGTAGACTTACTGTAACTAATAGCCATACTTATCTTTCAAAAATGATGTAATCTAGAACTAAATATCATGTTTCTCCCCTCTCAATATTGGGACATTATTTTGATTATATGTCCTTGGGCAAGGCACTTTACCTTACATGTTTCACTTGACTCAGGTCTAAATGACTACTTGGTAGGACAAAAATGTCAATATGTGCGATTAGTTCCCAGTGCCGAAATGGCTGCAAGTGCTCTATGCTCTAAAAAGGGAGATGAAATGGTACATGAATGAACAGGTTCAGTACACCATGGGGTAATGTGTGTGAACTTGAAACGCACAGAGCATTGTATGTGCGCTATACACAAGAACTCACCATCATATATAAACGGACGAATTTGTACGACACTTTGCCATGCTGGTGGACGATCTGATGTTAAAAACACAGCGTGATCTGGCGGGAAAAACCAAGGCCGCTCTGAGAATTATGGGAATTCCTCCTCGTAGTGGGACGATATCTCAACAAACAGGGTACGTCAACCCAATGAAGCCTCAGCGTTGTTTTACCGTCTGCAACACTGGCCCAATGGTAAAACAACATTGGTTCAAAGTATGGTGTTTGCTGGGATAAGGTGTTTTCAGACAGGTGTGTGTGTCACGTTTAGGCGCACTGACATTCGACGTGTCATGTGAGCCGACAATAAAGTGATTGAGTTGTGTATACAGCACATGGATTAAGATCCAGTTACGGAACACATGGACTGTGAGTCACGCAAAGCCTACAGCTTCACAATGTCACTGCCGAGCAGAAATTTCTGTCCTGCTAATATAAGCAGGTACCGCATATATTTTTTATTAGCACTTTAAGTACCAAATTTTAAACATGTTGAAGATAAAATTTGACATCAATCAGCAATATTTGAAAACAGTTGACCTCCATTTTATCAAATCTGAATAATTTTCACTCACTTGAAGTTGTGGATCGCGTCAGCGAGACACAGTTTCAATGGGTGAAAATTCAGATTGAATAATTTAGCGGTTACAGGGTTAAATTTCACGCTGATTTGAAGCTTGAATTGATCAAGCTTATCCAGCTTAAAATAACAAGCTAATTTTATTAATTAAACATTAACATCTGCAAATTGGAATAAGCCCAGTTACTTAAATAGAATTCAATTGTCAAATGTATTAAATATGATGACATTACACAGATCCATTTTGTAAAGTTGTAATCAATGTATGTGGTATTTTCATGATATACGTGATTTAACACGATTTCTTGTTATAGCTGTTCATTATTTGCCATTGTCCAGTTTTGGACTACATAAACATAATTATGAGCAATGCAAATTATGTCCTTCCCTTTTCTTCTTTGCTCTGATCTGCTCTGCTCTGCTCTGCTCTGTTCTCTGTTTTGTATCTGTGTTCTGTGTTCTGCTCTGCCTGCTCTGCTCTGCTCTGGTCTGGTCGGTTCTGGTCTGGTCTGGTCTGGTCTGGTCTGGTCTGACCTGGTCTGGCCTGGCCTGGCCTGGTCTGGCCTGGTCTGCTCTGCTGTGCTCTGGTCTGGTCTGGTCTGGTCTGGCCTGACCTGGTCTGGCCTGGCCTAGTCTGGTCTGGTCTGCTCTGCTGTGCTCTGGTCTGGTCTGGTCAGGCCTGGTCTGGTCTGGTCTGGTCCGGTCTGGTCTGGTCTGGTCTGCTCTGCTCTGCTCTGGTCTGGTCTGGTCTGGTCTGGTCTGGTCTGGTCTGGTCTGGTCTGGTCTGGTCTGGTCTGGTCTGGTCTGGTCTGGTCTGGTCTGGTCTGGTCTGACCTGGTCTGGCCTGGTCTGGTCTGGTCTGCTCTGCTGTGCTCTGGTCTGGTCTGGTCAGGCCTGGTCTGGTCTGGTCTGGTCTGGTCTGGTCTGGTCTGCTTTGCTCTGCGCTGATCTGTTCTGCTCTGCGTTGCTCTGCTCTGCTCTGCTCTGCTCTGCTCTGCTGTGCTCTGGTCTGGTCTGGTCTGGACTGGTCTGCTCTGCTCTGCTCTGCTCTGCTCTGCTCTGCTCTGCTCTGATCTGCTCTGATCTGATCTGTTCTGGTATGGTATGGTCTGGTCTGGTTTGGTCTGGTCTGTGGTCTGGTCTGGTCTGGTCTGGTCTGGTCTGGGCTGGTCTGTTCTGCTCTGCTCTGCTCTGCTCTGCTCTGCTCTAGTCTGCCATGGTCTGGTCTGGTCTGCTATGGTCTGGTCTGATCTGCTCTGCTGTGCTCTGCGCTGATCTGTTCTGATCTAGTCTGTTCTTATCTGATCTGATCTGATCTGATCTGATCTGATCTGATCTCTACTCTACTCTACTCTACTCTACTCTACTCTACTCTACTCTACTCTACTCTACTCTACTCTACTCTACTCTACTCTACTCTACTCTACTCTACTCTACTCTACTCTACTCTACTCTACTCTACTCTACTCTACTCTACTCTACTCTACTCTACTCTACTCTACTCTACTCTACTCTACTCTACTCTACTCTACTCTACTCTACTCTACTCTACTCTACTCTACTCTACTCTACTCTACTCTACTCTACTCTACTCTACTCCGTTCCTTTCACTTTTGTTATATTATGTTTGACATGACAGAAACTACAGCGATATAATTATGATTAAAAACCTGTATTGCGTCCAATTATTTTTGTTCTTTTATTCTATTATTATCAATCATAATTATTAATAAAGAAATATTTATTGGTATTTGTAAAAAAGAAGATAACTTTTTTATTATTATGTTCATAAATCAGCACATCAATGTGTGCTAATGTATTTTTAGGAATTCACCCTCCTCCTCCCCTGGCATTCCTTTAGTGTTGAATTGGCGGCATTTCTAATCAAATTGGACCACATCCGACAGATCACCACCCAAGAGAATAGATAGATCGGTATTTGAGATTTTAAAACATCTTTATTATAATATTATACAAAATTAACATGCAAATAAATCAAAATTAAACAACGGAAATACGCCAAATAGTGATAGCGATACATTGATTTGGCAACATATAGATCTAAAGAATATTTATTTATTTATTTTTGTATGTTCTTCTTGGCCGCAAAACATCAAATTAGCATTTGTTCCTGCCCACAGGAGAAAACATCTGCCGAAGAGGCTGGTCTATTGTTGTGTCGGTATGTAGGACACTCATGACAGACACAATACGTTAGCCCGATGTCAGTTTAACGTTGGTCCACCCTCTGTGATGCTGGCCCAACTTTAAAACAGCATTGGTTCACCGTCTCGTGTTTGCTGGGCGCGCGTCCTCCATCCTGTAATCTCGGGAGGTCTTCTGCTCACGTGACCTGTCCGGGAGATTGGCGCGAGACTAGCAGCTGGTGGGCGTACAGTCGGCTGCCTCTAATTAGCTTATTAAGCACTAAAGGACGACTTGTAAACGATATGCCATAGCTGGTTCTGCTACACCCCCACTTTAACCTGGTCATAGAAAATGCTAATTTCTGAAAATATGTTGCATAGAGTGTTAGCGATGTTATTATCAATATGCTCAATTCATTGTTGTTTGAAAAGAACTGATGGAACGTAAGTCATGGTTGTTTCTAATTACAGACTGAGGGAGACAATGGCGTCTCGACTGGCCACTCCGTCATTTTGTGCTACATAGATTAACAAATGCCAAGTGAGCTCTCAAAACGTGACTCATTCAACGTAGGATTTCTCACAAGAGAAACATCTGCCTTCAGAAGATCACTTGCTAAATAATCGATACTTAGAAGTTTTTCTGTTTCGTCCTGAATATCAGATGGACCGGAATTTGGTTCAATTTATCATCACATTCATTATCGTGAATTGAGCAAAATTCTCATCATCAGCCCATAATTATTAAATGCGTGGTAGAAAAACGCCTGGGGACACGCATGGCACCACAACACTTCAGACAGACTCCCTTATCGGTGTGCATAGATGTGCATGTACATGTGTTTACCTTTAAATGGCTGCAAAATACATAAAAAAAAGTTTGCCTTAGTTACCAGTGAAAAACTCTGTGTTCAACCCGACTGTATAAATTATCTAATTATAATGTCACAATAATATAGTTCTGCTTGCTCAAAGGGACTGGCTCAGGCTAAAATCATCAGAAAGTCGGTGATTTTATTTTGGCTTCTTAATATCACCATATGATGTAAACATGTCCATAGACTAGAACTGCAAATGTTCTTTAATTTTTGTGCTGCGCATTTTCCAGTTAGGCTAGATATAGAGACGAAATTCCTGATTTCTTATTTTGGACAACCATGTCAATAATAAGAAATACGGGAATTTCGTCTCTAGGAAACACAATGTTAACTTAATCATGTTAATGTAAGACTTAGTATCAGTTTGACAGTGTAGGAGTTGATCATACTTATACTTTTGAAAGACTTGAAGGATAATTAAGTACACAGTGCAGCAGGTACATACAAGTCCTTAAACAGTTTGGAGCAATGTTCATAGATGGAGATGTGGAGATGGAGATGTGCAAAGTAGGATAATAAGAATTGGAGAATTATCGAAGACAACATATTACCACAAGTGACAATAATGTGTAAGAGGTGGATAATTAGATCACCCGAATCCCTGGGTTATGGATATCTATATTCTAGATTGATCTTTCCAATGTGACGGGTATTATGCAAATGTATCAGATACATTATTTAAAAAAAAATACACATATTCCCAGTTTGTTTCCAGCATTTTCACCATGGACACGCGTTACCACCACACTTGACCCTTAAAGCCCTGCAATATTTGTTTA
>OZ024903.1:70196608-70224108 GCA_964017125.1 Flabesymbios commensalis
AATGACAGCAAATAACAACACCTAGAAATTTAGTACTTTGCATTCCTCCAATACATTCATCCATTATTTTTACCTCAGTTTTCATAGTAGGTACAAATTTATGTTTAGATCGTAATAAAATATAATGTGTTTTTTTACATTAAGGGATAGTTTATTTGCTTTGAGCCATTTAAATAATTTACATAACTCTTTATTCATCACTTCCGATGAAACATCTGAATCATTACCACTTAAATACATTGGTATCATCACCAGAAACAATAGTATATAAACAGATTGATACGAGGGGAACATCATTCACATACAAAAGGAATAATAACGTACCAAGAATATATCCCTGTTGGACTCCACATGTTACAGGTTTCATTTCTGATGTATCATTATTATATTCTACATATTGCGATCTGTCAGATAAATAATTCCTGATCCAATCTAGTGCAATCCATAATTATTCAAGTTGTTTACATAAAATAGAGTGGCTAACAGTATCAAACGCCTTTGATAAGTCGAGAAAAATACCTAGTACATAATTACCTTCGATCCAATGCCTGAGATATTTTATCAATTAAAGTTATCATTGCAAAATTCGTTGAATAACCTTTACGGAAACAAAATTGATATTTATACAATAATGAATGTTTGTTTACAAAAGATAATAATCTATTATACATTAAATAGATTTTTTGAAAAAAAAACATGGAAGACAGGTCTGTAGTTAGACAGCACTTGACCGATGGTATGGAGCACGGCGTGCGAACCGAATCAATGTTTTGTCCAGAAAGATGTCAAGGTATGGTACATGTCTTGCTTCAGAATATGCCTATTAATATTGATGTTATCATCACCCATCTAGAATGTTTTAGCTAATTATTTATATTTGAAACACAATATCTTCAAATAAATACAATCTTTGGTTATTTGGGATCAGTTACTGAACATTTCGATAATTTTCAGTGGCTATTTTGGTTGTCAAAAATGCACTTGAAACAACCACGTCAACACTAAGCATAATTAGCTTCACTCGTGTCACCAGTGTCTCCACTGCAGACACTGGTCTTCATCCTATGACTAGCTAATAATCACCACCAGGGATCACAGCTTCCACGGCCACTGTATGTACTGTCGCATCCACATGTAAATAGGCTGAATATACACTGATATATGCCATACATAGTAAAAAATGTGCTTAGTTAATGCATTAAAAACTCCATTAAAATAATTATAAATAAATAAAAAATTGAAAGTTGCACACTCTTGGATACCTTCTGGCTTGTCTGGCGCACACACTGCGTATACAGATTCCCACGTTTTGACAAATATGCATCTAAACACAACTGACCAATCACGATCTACGTTACAGCTCGGGCAATGAATTGAATTGCTGGCTGCTGGTTGGCAGGTGGTGATGCAACATACGACAGAGACATAAGCATGTTGCAGGGTTAAAAAAGTGTCCAATATAATGATGACCATTTTTATTTGCTTTTAGTATCTTGATTATTCCTGTGTCTACTTGAGGGTGTCTTATACATGTTATAGTCAGTCCGGCATACAGTGGTAAGGCAGTCAAATTGTGATCGTTAGTTTAGTAGAGAGTTGGCCCAAAAAATAGGAGCGAGGGGTAATTCCTTCACAGAAATAATGCTTTGTTCAATGAAGCATTTACTTGTCAAGCTTAAAAAAATCAAAAAATCCGGGAACAACTGGGATTGGCCGAACACCAAATATATATATAAATTAATAATGAACAACCAAAAAACACCACAAAAAAAACACAAAAAAGCTTCGATGTGACAGGATTCCAATGAGCGAAATATTATATTGGCGTGGCCTTAGAGATATGAGGGCAGTGGTGTCTGGGCACTAAGTGCCTTGATTGGCGTTACCTAATTGACTGAGACCAGACTAGAGCACAGGGCACTTATAAAGTCAGTCAAAAGGCAGTAACTGATCACTTTTCAAGTGGGCAGCTACTGTTTTTTGACTTTCCGCGACAGAGTACAGAGAGGCAGGTGGTCGGGCCTTCTGTGATCAATCGCGATCAATCGTTTCCCACATCAGAGAAGCATTAGCTTCGGTGTAGAGAATTAGCCGGGTCAATTTCTGGCCATTCATTTTTAATGCGGGTCAATCGATGTGCGCACAACCTTGACATAAAAAACCTTTTTCGCAAGCAAATCACCACATTTGCCTACAGTAAATTACAACCAGCCAGAAAATTATAAATGTTATAAATGAGCGGATTAAAAATAATATTTAAAAATGAATGTGGGCTGGAAATCATGTTGACATTTGCACATGCAATCACTCAATTCTGACGAGTGTTTAATTTCACCCAAGCGGCTGTTCTCTTATATCTACATAAAATTAATTACAGCGGTAATTGGGTTGCAATGTTCTGTATGCGCCTAATCCGGAAAATATTGGAATAACTATAACTATAATAAATCTATATAATTATTTGCTGAAATATAGTAGGCCTACTGGTGTAAGGGGGAAGGCATTAGTAAACGTCTGTTTTAATGCATTTCCTCGCACAAAATGTGTACAATTGAGAGCTAGTAGAAGTGGTTCAAGCTGAGATCTTACTACATTATAGCAAATTAACTTGAAGACAGTAGTACGGAGCCCATAAAGGGACATTAGGTGTGGTGATTTTTTTTATTTCGTTTGTACGAAATAATATTTCGTTTGTACGAAATATTAGTTCGTTTGTACGAAATAATATTTCGTTTGTACGAAAGAATATTTCGTTTGTACGAAATATTATTTCGTTTGTACAAAATATTATTTCGTTTGTACGAAATATTATTTCGTTTGTACGAAATGATTCCGTTTGTAAGAAATATTATTTCGTTTGTACGAAATACCATTTCGTTTGTACGAAATGATTTCGTTTGTACGAAATATTATTTCGTTTGTACGAAATATTATTTCTTTTGTACGAAATATTATTTCGTTTGTACGAAATATTATTTCGTTTGTACGAAATATTATTTCGTTTGTACGAAATATTATTTCGTTTGTACGAAATAATATTTCGTTTGCACGAAATATGATTTCGTTTGTGCGAAATATTATTTCGTTTGTACGAAATATTATTTCGTTTGTACGAAATAATTTGTACGAAATGACCTGGGTCTGTTACTCACTGACAGGGTGTGGACCTGGATCTGACACTCACTAACAGGGCAGAGTGAGTGAATATTGCTTTACGTCGCTTTCTGCACAATCATGGCAATATCGCGACAGAAGGAAGCCCGAAGCCGGGACTATGCCCTACTCTTATTTCGAATGACTTCAAGGGTTCTTTATAGTGCACGGTACCATAGGCAGCACTGTACATTCCATGCCTTTGAACAGTTTGGAGCACTGTATATGCACAACCACGATGACAAATATCAGGCCCGACCGGGATTCGAGCCTGGTACCTCCAGGTTACAAGCCCCAGTCGATACGAATGAGCCATCGGGGCCGGCCACTAACAGGGCGGGGACCTGGGTCTGACACTCGCTGACATGGCGGGGACCTGGGTCTGACACTCACTGACATGACGGGGACCTGGGTCTGATACTCGCTGACAGGGCGGGGAGCTGGGTCTGACACTCACTGACATGGCGGGGACTGGGTTCCCGCCCCGTCAGTGAGTGTCAGACCCAGGTCCCCGCTCTGTCAGTTAGTGTCAGACCCAGGTCCCCGCTCTGTCAGTGAGTGTCAGACCCAGGTCCCCGCCCTGTCAGTGAGTGTAAGACTCAGGTCCCCGCTTTGTCAGTGAGTGTCACACCCAGGTCCCCGCCCTGTCAGTGAGTGTCACACCCAGGTATCCGCCCTGTCAGTGAGTGTCAGACCCAGATCCCCGCCATGTCAGGGCCAGGTCCACACCATGTCAGTGAGTGTCAGACCTAGGTCCCCACCCTGTTAGTGAGAGACATACCCAGGTCATTTCGTATGAGCGAAATAATATTTCGTACAAACGAAATATTATTTCGTGAAAACGAAATATTATTTCGTACAAACGAAATATTATTTCGTACAAACGAAATAATATTTCGTATAAATAAAATGTTATTTTGTACAAACGAAATAATATTTCGTACAAACGAAATATTATTTCGTACAAACGAAATAATATTTCGTACAAACGAAAGAATATTTCGTACAAACGAAATATTATTTCGTACAAACGAAGTACTATTTCGTACAAACGAAATCATTTCGTACAAACGAAATAATATTTCGTACAAACGAAATAATTTCGTACAAGCGAAATATTATTTCGTACAAACGAAATAATATTTCGTACAAACGAAATAATATTTCGTACAAACGAAATAAAAAAAATCACCACACTTAATGTCCCTTTATGGGCTCCGTACAGTAGAGAAGTTTGTTGACGAATCATTTTTGTCCCCAGCAGAGTTTTTACACCCACGCAGAGTCGACAAGCACAAAAAGACAGCACAGCACTCGACGTCTAAGCAAACTAGATTTCGCAATTAAACTCACAACAGCAAAACTTTCGACGTCTAAATCTAACCTATTCTAATATATAATTATTACGGATTAGATAAATTCTAGTATGCGTGATCCACATGTTTTCAGTCTTATAAATCTAGACTAAACAGAAGCCATCCATACGAACTTTTGTGAATACTATTGGGACTATTGAGACCAGTAACCATGGTAACGTTAGTGATACTGCGGCTCATATTGAGCTGCTGTGACAGGGGCGAGGTAAACGCCATCGAGTGTCAACACTGAGATATGTTATAGACCAGGAATTTAATCCCAAAAAGGGCTTAGAAATCAAGTCAGGGGGGACGGAATGTTACAAGCTGTCACCCATTCCTATGTTGTTCCAGGGTCCCTCCTGGTCAATTTAAGCCCATATGACACTTGATATTTTGATTTTGTTTATAATTATGACCTATTTTGTGAAAGACGGTGAATACGAATTAGCCAATTATATAAAAAACACGAAATTGTGAATAAAATTGAATGAATGAATGAAATGAAATGAAAACTTCTATAGCGCCAAGCTCAGAGGCGCAATCCATCCTTATCAAATTCCAAAGAAGAGTCGAGGGAAATAAGCATGGTCGTCATCAGGCAGCCGGGACGCAGAGGAGCTAGGGGGGAAAAGCCAGATCGAAGAAAATCATTTTTTAACAGTTTTCTGAAAAAGGAAATATGTTTGGCTACACGAAGGTGTGCAGGCAGTAAATTCCAGAGAGTACGACCAGAAACAGAAAAGGCACGCGCACCGAACTTAGTTCTGATACGTGTACTTTGAGTTTATTTGTATTGTTTGATCGCATATTGGGAGCCAATGTAATGATTTTAATAGAGGAATAGAGCGACTGAAACGAGGAGCCTTTGTCACAACCCTTGCTAAACAGTTCTGAACACGCTGTAATTTCTGTAGATCTTTAGCTGGAATTTCGTGTAATAATGAGTTACAGTAGTCCAGTTTGCTTGTCACCAGTGCCACTGCAATTTGTCTTGCTATAGCTAGAGGTAGACTTTTTCTGATGCGTTTAAGATCTCTAATGTGATCAAAACAGGAACTGGACACTTGTGAAATTTGCTGACGAAAATTCAAACCACTGTCCTTGCGGAATCTGCTGGATTCATCTCATTGTCCAACACCGCCAGGGGGTAAAGGTTAATAAACTTCTCCCTTTGCGATTTCGAGTTTGAGTTTTAGTTTGGATTGAGCCATCCAAGCAGATACCCCAGTTATGCAGCTCTGAAGCATTTTTAATGACTCAGTAGCTGTGTCACCTGTTAAGGAGATGTAAATTTGTGTATCATCGGCGTATAAGTGATGACTCAATCCATAACTTGAAATAATGGTGCTTAGGGGAGCGGTGTACAAACTGAAAAGCAGAGGGCCAAGTACAGAACCCTGCGGCACTCCATGCTCGAGCAAACTAGAGTCAGAAAAAGATTTGTCAATTTTAATTTTTTGATGCCTGCCACAAAGGTAGGATTTAAACCAAGCCAGAGCCATTTCAGAGACACCATACCACTCAGCTAGTCTATTTGTTAGAGTGTTGTGGTCGATAGTATCGAACGCCGCAGACAAATCAAGTAAAGTCAAAGCTGTGACATGGCCCTTATGGTCTCACCACCCCAAATGCCAGTCCCATTGAAACACATGTCAACTGCCTCAATTCCGCAGGCCGATTTCACCATTTTTCACCCTATTAGATATTTAGTGTGACATATCAGGATAAAGCTTGAGATGTCCTTGTTCGAAAACAGGCCCGCTATGGGTATGGTTACCAGACAGATTTTGAGCTACGCCCCCTAGAGTGTAAAAAAGTCAATACTGTTAAAATTGGGCTATAATCCGTGCTCTCTTTCACAGAAAAGACACACATCATTTTAGCCCACTGTATCCCTGCGAGGTTATCATGAAACAGTTATATATGATATCCTTGACAAAGAAGATAACGTGGGCTTATTAAAAATTCACAAAACTATTACTTCTTCGTATTTTATTTTGTTTCAATAGAGGTTGAAACAGCCGCATTAAAAATATTTTGTGTGATGATTCCATCATTAGTAGACACCTCCCTGGATTTCGGCTTATTTAGGGTGGTGAGACCATATGTAGAGATATAATTTTCTTTGATTATTTTATTTCGGCCTGGTATGATGCTTGAAGGTGTTCTGAACAATACAGTTTTTGAATTAGGCAAATATATTGAAAACTGTTTCCCTCGGAGCCCTTTGAATAATTATTGATATCATGAAAATCGGCCTGGTTTCCTTGAAAGTCGCATTGAATAAAACAGTTAAATGAAGTGGCTATTCCCGCCTCTATTTCGTCACACAAAGTCGTCATGGTTACCTTGTATTTCGAAAATTGTTGTTGAAATATGCCACACATATTAGAATGGACTGCTATTAGTGGCATCCATACTTAAATTCACTATTTTTTATTTTTATTTGGGCCCATATGACAATCAAACTACCAACCAGGCATTTCATCTATGACTTATATCACCAAAACACGGCCTCTTCTGGTCTTTTCTAGACATGGTTATCACATTTATTCACCAATTATATACTTTCTAATCAAAACTATTACACTTAGATTGTTACAGCGAAAGTAAAACTCAATAAAATATAGATATCAAGATGCAGATTTTTTATCAAGCAGCTGGAATATGTCAAGAAAGGACCAGAACATGCAAACCCCTTGTGTCTACTGATGGTCTCACCACCCCAAATGCCAGTCCCATTGAAACACATGTCAACTGCCTCAATTCCGCAGGCCGATTTCACCATTTTTCACCCTATTAGATATTTAGTGTGACATATCAGGATAAAGCTTGAGATGTCCTTGTTCGAAAACAGGCCCGCTATGGGTATGGTTACCAGACAGATTTTGAGCTACGCCCCCTAGAGTGTAAAAAAGTCAATACTGTTAAAATTGGGCTATAATCCGTGCTCTCTTTCACAGAAAAGACACACATCATTTTAGCCCACTGTATCCCTGCGAGGTTATCATGAAACAGTTATATATGATATCCTTGACAAAGAAGATAACGTGGGCTTATTAAAAATTCACAAAACTATTACTTCTTTGTATTTTATTTTGTTTCAATAGAGGTTGGAACAGCCGCATTAAAAATATTTTGTGTGATGATTCCATCATTAGTAGACACCTCCCTGGATTTCGGCTTATTTAGGGTGGTGAGACCATATGTAGAGATATAATTTTCTTTGATTATTTTATTTCGGCCTGGTATGATGCTTGAAGGTGTTCTGAACAATATAGTTTTTGAATTAGGCAAATATATTGAAAACTGTTTCCCTCGGAGCCCTTTGAATAATTATTGATATCATGAAAATCGGCCTGGTTTCCTTGAAAGTCGCATTGAATAAAACAGTTAAATGAAGTGGCTATTCCCGCCTCTATTTCGTCACACAAAGTCGTCATGGTTACCTTGTATTTCGAAAATTGTTGTTGAAATATGCCACACATATTAGAATGGACTGCTATTAGTGGCATCCATACTTAAATTCACTATTTTTTATTTTTATTTGGGCCCATATGACAATCAAACTACCAACCAGGCATTTCATCTATGACTTATATCACCAAAACACGGCCTCTTCTGGTCTTTTCTAGACATGGTTATCACATTTATTCACCAATTATATACTTTCTAATCAAAACTATTACACTTAGATTGTTACAGCGAAAGTAAAACTCAATAAAATATAGATATCAAGATGCAGATTTTTTATCAAGCAGCTGGAATATGTCAAGAAAGGACCAGAACATGCAAACCCCTTGTGTCTACTGATGGTCTCACCACCCCAAATGCCAGTCCCATTGAAACACATGTCAACTGCCTCAATTCCGCAGGCCGATTTCACCATTTTTCACCCTATTAGATATTTAGTGTGACATATCAGGATAAAGCTTGAGATGTCCTTGTTCGAAAACAGGCCCGCTATGGGTATGGTTACCAGACAGATTTTGAGCTACGCCCCCTAGAGTGTAAAAAAGTCAATACTGTTAAAATTGGGCTATAATCCGTGCTCTCTTTCACAGAAAAGACACACATCATTTTAGCCCACTGTATCCCTGCGAGGTTATCATGAAACAGTTATATATGATATCCTTGACAAAGAAGATAACGTGGGCTTATTAAAAATTCACAAAACTATTACTTCTTCGTATTTTATTTTGTTTCAATAGAGGTTGGAACAGCCGCATTAAAAATATTTTGTGTGATGATTCCATCATTAGTAGACACCTCCCTGGATTTCGGCTTATTTAGGGTGGTGAGACCATATGTAGAGATATAATTTTCTTTGATTATTTTATTTCGGCCTGGTATGATGCTTGAAGGTGTTCTGAACAATATAGTTTTTGAATTAGGCAAATATATTGAAAACTGTTTCCCTCGGAGCCCTTTGAATAATTATTGATATCATGAAAATCGGCCTGGTTTCCTTGAAAGTCGCATTGAATAAAACAGTTAAATGAAGTGGCTATTCCCGCCTCTATTTCGTAACACAAAGTCGTCATGGTTACCTTGTATTTCGAAAATTGTTGTTGAAATATGCCACACATATTAGAATGGACTGCTATTAGTGGCATCCATACTTAAATTCACTATTTTTTATTTTTATTTGGGCCCATATGACAATCAAACTACCAACCAGGCATTTCATCTATGACTTATATCACCAAAACACGGCCTCTTCTGGTCTTTTCTAGACATGGTTATCACATTTATTCACCAATTATATACTTTCTAATCAAAACTATTACACTTAGATTGTTACAGCGAAAGTAAAACTCAATAAAATATAGATATCAAGATGCAGATTTTTTATCAAGCAGCTGGAATATGTCAAGAAAGGACCAGAACATGCAAACCCCTTGTGTCTACTGATGGTCTCACCACCCCAAATGCCAGTCCCATTGAAACACATGTCAACTGCCTCAATTCCGCAGGCCGATTTCACCATTTTTCACCCTATTAGATATTTAGTGTGACATATCAGGATAAAGCTTGAGATGTCCTTGTTCGAAAACAGGCCCGCTATGGGTATGGTTACCAGACAGATTTTGAGCTACGCCCCCTAGAGTGTAAAAAAGTCAATACTGTTAAAATTGGGCTATAATCCGTGCTCTCTTTCACAGAAAAGACACACATCATTTTAGCCCACTGTATCCCTGCGAGGTTATCATGAAACAGTTATATATGATATCCTTGACAAAGAAGATAACGTGGGCTTATTAAAAATTCACAAAACTATTACTTCTTTGTATTTTATTTTGTTTCAATAGAGGTTGGAACAGCCGCATTAAAAATATTTTGTGTGATGATTCCATCATTAGTAGACACCTCCCTGGATTTCGGCTTATTTAGGGTGGTGAGACCATATGTAGAGATATAATTTTCTTTGATTATTTTATTTCGGCCTGGTATGATGCTTGAAGGTGTTCTGAACAATATAGTTTTTGAATTAGGCAAATATATTGAAAACTGTTTCCCTCGGAGCCCTTTGAATAATTATTGATATCATGAAAATCGGCCTGGTTTCCTTGAAAGTCGCATTGAATAAAACAGTTAAATGAAGTGGCTATTCCCGCCTCTATTTCGTCACACAAAGTCGTCATGGTTACCTTGTATTTCGAAAATTGTTGTTGAAATATGCCACACATATTAGAATGGACTGCTATTAGTGGCATCCATACTTAAATTCACTATTTTTTATTTTTATTTGGGCCCATATGACAATCAAACTACCAACCAGGCATTTCATCTATGACTTATATCACCAAAACACGGCCTCTTCTGGTCTTTTCTAGACATGGTTATCACATTTATTCACCAATTATATACTTTCTAATCAAAACTATTACACTTAGATTGTTACAGCGAAAGTAAAACTCAATAAAATATAGATATCAAGATGCAGATTTTTTATCAAGCAGCTGGAATATGTCAAGAAAGGACCAGAACATGCAAACCCCTTGTGTCTACTGATGGTCTCACCACCCCAAATGCCAGTCCCATTGAAACACATGTCAACTGCCTCAATTCCGCAGGCCGATTTCACCATTTTTCACCCTATTAGATATTTAGTGTGACATATCAGGATAAAGCTTGAGATGTCCTTGTTCGAAAACAGGCCCGCTATGGGTATGGTTACCAGACAGATTTTGAGCTACGCCCCCTAGAGTGTAAAAAAGTCAATACTGTTAAAATTGGGCTATAATCCGTGCTCTCTTTCACAGAAAAGACACACATCATTTTAGCCCACTGTATCCCTGCGAGGTTATCATGAAACAGTTATATATGATATCCTTGACAAAGAAGATAACGTGGGCTTATTAAAAATTCACAAAACTATTACTTCTTTGTATTTTATTTTGTTTCAATAGAGGTTGGAACAGCCGCATTAAAAATATTTTGTGTGATGATTCCATCATTAGTAGACACCTCCCTGGATTTCGGCTTATTTAGGGTGGTGAGACCTTATCAAGAGAAACTGAGATGTCATTGTGAACTTTTAACAGGGCTGTCTCAGTGGAATGGAATTTCCGATACGCAGACTGCATTGGATTGTTCAATTTGTTGGAGTTTATGTGAGCTTGTAAACGGTTGGAAACAATAATTTTAGAAATGAAACTTAGATTGGAGACTGGCCTATAATTTTTGAGGTTATTAACAGGAAGGTTTGATTTCTTTAGTAAAGGTGTGACATGAGCCTCTTTGAATGACAGTGGGAAGGTTCCAGATTCTAGAGATAAATTAATTGTAGTTGTTATGGGTTTTATTAAAATATCCAACAAGGCTTTAAGGATGTTCGTTGGAATCGGTTCAAGGTCACATGATTTTGATGCAGACTTCATAATGATCTTCCTGACCTCGTTCTCTGATGCTGGTTCTAAATTATTTTAGGCTTCTGAACAGATGGTACATCATCCACCTGATTCGAAAAACTGGCCCGGATCGTTCTGATTTTGTCACAAAAATATTTTGCGAATTTTGTTTATTCAATATAGACTTAGTAAAGCCTTTATAAAGGTATCAAACGTGCAGATTATTAAACTGCATCATATGAGCCCGGATGACTATTGTTATCATGATTTTTCACATAAATATGACCTGTTTTGTAAATTCGAGTAAATACGATAGAGCCGATTATACGAAAACAACAAAATCGTTAATAATATTTCATTCAGATTAGCTACAGTCTTTTTGAGGGTGTCATTTAATTTTTCATTTCTTGCTTTTTGATGTTGTAAAAGACAAACAATAACAGTAAAATTTAAACCATGTGTAACTTTATGAATGCTACTCGGAAAGAATCTTTAAAACCTTAAAGAGATATCTTACATGCTGGCAAACATTTAAGTATTGTGCTATGACTTATTCTGGGCATTTTAGAACCCAAATTACCCTTGCTATATCTATTTTCTACTAACTATGACCTATTTTATGAAAGTTACTCAATTAAATTCATCTGATTATACGATAAAACACTGTAAATGCCAAAAGGACACATCATGTAATAATTTTTTACTTTTCGTGTTGTAAAAGGCAAACAAAATACAAAAAAAGACAATACACATTGTTGACAGTTCTATTGAGATGCATGGGAATTATGCAAGGAATAAGCCCCGGGCAGTCAGCAGTAGTGAAAATTTTGTGAGGGCGAATGGAGGGAAACACATTGCCCTGCTGTTAGTGCCATGATTAATACCTGACGTCAGGTGATGTTAGGTGACTGGTGATATTAAACGTTGTTTCGGGGCAGTAAGTGCTATACGACTCGTATGGATCCTGTCAACGTTTATTCATTCACCCCAGCAGCTACACTTCAAACACACTGCATTTATGGGCCAATCAGGAGAGCTCACACAAAAAAGTGTGTCTGAAAACCTCGACGCAGCACCACCTCACAAAGCAACAACGCCAACTTGGCTAATCAAAACCACATAAGTCTTCAAGGCTTATCTTTGAAACAAGTCCTGGGACCTCATTGGCCCTCAGATGACACATATCCAATAGCTGGTTCTTACAATTGCAGAGCCAAATTTATGAAAGAGCTCCAAGTTGGATATTCGAACACCTACAAGTCTCTGTTATTATATCTTGATGGTTTCCACATAGGTAAGAATTTATAAAAGGCATAGGACAGTATGTAACGACTCAGGTCTACACATTTGGGATAAGAGCTCTATATCTGGGCCAAATACAACTGAGAACAATGTGATGACTAAATTGCATAGTCAGTGTATATGTATGCGCAGAGCAGCACAGACTTACCAACAAGCATGAAATTGGAAACAAGCTTCTAAACAAGTAGTAGGGCCTACAATATTTTGTAGATGATGATGACTGCATAATTGTGGCATTGTACATGAATGCACCAGAAAATGAAAAATCCATGAACTACAGGTAAAAACTGGCTGGACATAGTACATGCAGTTAGTACGTTTGAATATCACTCTCTATGTTGCGACATGTTGCTGTGGTTTGCCTAATATGATCATACCAAATGATCGGCTAATTCGTAATAATTCACAATAACAAACCAGGTCATAATTATGAGAAAAAGCTAAATGTCAAGGGTCATTGTGCCTATTTTTACCCAGAAAGGATCCTGGCAAAACATTTGAATGTTTGGCAGCATGTAACCATGTTAGTCAGGTTTCAAGATTTCTTTCTATATTAAAGTGATATTCATGAAATTCCACTTTTTTTCTGTTATTTTAGTAAATTGTAAAGTGTAATAATATGATGTGGTTCATTACTCTGCACATTTTGATACTTTTATGAAAGTTCTAGTAATTCAAGATTTAATTTTATTTACAATTTCGTTTTTTTAATATAATCGGCTAATTCGTATAGACCAACTTTCACAAAATAGGTCATAATTTTGAGGAAAATCAAAACATCAAGTGTCATATGGACTTAAATTGACCAGTAGGGACCCTGGAACGGAACAGAAACGGGCGACAGCTTGTAACATTCTGACCCCCCTGTATGTCTTGCATTATATTCCTAGTCTATTACGGCTTAATCTTTACAACGCGGAAATATTTTTGCATAAACCATGGAGACCAAAGATTTTTTCAATTTGAAATCATCATAAAAGTCTTAGTTGACCCTTTCTGCTTCATTTGAATACCTATGTTATGGGTCTACAGCCATTATATATTGTTTTAAATTCCTTCAGTGCAGGGACTGTCTTTAGACGTTAGAATCTGACGTCCGTAGACGATCAATCAATCGATAAATCGATAAATCAATCAATCGATAAATCAATCAATCAATCAATCAATCAATCAATCAATCAATCAATCAATCAATCAATCAATCAATCAATCAATCAATCAATCAATCAATCAATCAATCAATCAATCAATCAAATTTCTATATCGCCTATATCCTCAGCGGACCGAGCTCAGAGGCGCGCAAATCCCCAGCATGATCATGAGTCATATTCGAGCAGGTCAGTCAACAGGGCCGGGCTCAAAGTCAGATTCTGACGTCTAAAGTCGGTTCCCATTTCTTATTCCCGGTTCTTATTTCGGACATGCATGTCCAAAATAAGAAATATGGGAATCTCGTCTTTATATCTAGCTTAACTGGTAAATGCGCAGCAGAAAAAATTAAAAAACTTTTGCAGTTCCAGTCATGGACATGTTTACATCATATGGTCATATTAAAAAGCCAAAATATTGATGATTTTAGTCTCATTGTGTCGCGTTAATGTGAATTACATTTCTACTTTGAGATATTAGCATGTAAGCCTTCAGGGCCCTAAGGCAGATGGGCTTCGTGTCATTGGGCTCACCCCCTAAAATATATAGGCCTAATGTTATTCTTGTTTTTTGTTGTTGGTAGTGGTGCTGTTGTTGTTGTTCTTCTTGTTGCTGCTGGTGCTTTTGTTGTTGTTGTTGTTGCTGCTGCTGCTGATACTGTTATTGTTGTTGTTGTTGTGTTTTAACAAATTAAACAAATAGTGAAAAACAAAGAAAAACAGATGATGAATTAATATTATTTTATCCTAAACACTGCTAAGGATCCTGAAATTCACTTGAGTTCATCCACCTTTCTGTTATTTCATCTGTAGAATATTTTTCAGAAGTAATATTGTTGGTACATAACCTTCTGCAAAGCTTGCTGGTATTCTGAACGACTTCTCATGGAAAGAGTATCAACTTTTTTAATACAGTTTTTTTAACATAACTCTTATTTTTAGATCTGTAATATAAGTTTATTGAAGATTACAAAAGATTGTCACGCGTTTACTAATTAAACAAACCTGATGTCTCATCTCAAGTCATGATAGGTCAGGAATATGGTCACAGACGCACAGCCGCAATTGACCCTTTTCAGTGTGGGGACCGTCTTAATTATACGTCATAGTCTGACGTATAAAGACAGTCCCCGCGCTGAAAGAATTAAAATATTTATATCGGCCGTAGAGACATAATATAGGTATTCAAATAAAACAGAAAGAGATAACTAAGACATTTATGATGATTTCAAATTGAAAAAACACTTTGGTCTGCATGATTAAAAAAACATTTCCGCGTTGTACGGATAACACGTCATGCATTGTGGTTGAAAACCTAGGCCATATCAACATGGCCTGTAACCGGTGCTGTGTTATGCAGACCTGGTTGCTATATAATGATATGCGTGGGTTAAGGTATCAAAAATCTAAAAAAAAACACCAGACAAAAAAATGATTTATTTTAATCTTGGAAGTATAGACTAGTGATATTTCTAGAAATAGTATACATACCCCAGCAGGTGGAACCGCTTAAAGTTTCTTCCTAATTTTGACTAGAAACATTTATGGCTTTGGATTACAACAAAAATCAGATTTGATTGCATTTATTATTTGATGATCATTTTTCTAGCAGGCTAAATTGACAATAATGGATGAAAAATTCATCTATCCACCAATTTATGGTGAATGGTGCTGTTTTGGAATATATATATTTAAAAACATAAATTGAAGTCAAAATTTCAATCAATCATTCTTGGGAATTTAGACAAGGATGTAGAATGAATTCATGAGAGAAATTATTCACTTTCGGCTGATTTTCATGTGCTAATTAGATTTTTTTGACAACTCATCTACACGTTGCTAGGCTCCACTGGGCCGATATCGTCAGATGGAATATATCTTATCTATATCTTCAGATGTAATATTGAATCCGAAAATATTTTCGGATTCAATATTACACATGCTTACTGAGACTCAACCTCTGTATTAGTCCAAGCTAGTAGTCTACACTATGTATTGTCCATGAGCCTTGTTTTGTAACATATATAATGGCTTTTGGTTGTTTTCATACAACCCGACCATGTTGATTCCAAATCCGATGAGTGCCAGATTGTAACCATTTTTAGCAATAGACAAAATTCAAATAATACGAAAATAGTTAAAAATCTAATAGTGTCTTTCAACATGTTCAAGGCATGATATACTGCAATAATTGACTTTACTTTGAATTAACATTTGAATATAATTATGACCCCGCAGACCTCCATTTGGAGTATCAGGAGGGGGATATAATGCTGCAGGATCGAACAGCTCAACTAATCATTCAATTGCCTCTAAAATACTGCTGCTGATATAAATTAAATAACAGCCAGTAGAAGACGAGTCCACTTGATAATTACATAGTCTTGACAATAGTTGTATCGATGTATTGGAGTATCAGTTCACTGACGGTATATGGTGACGTATACTTTTATACAGCAAATATTTCTAAATTGATGTTACCTTTAATATATTGGAAACATTGACTATTAGTCGGGAAAAAAACTTAAAACAAATTTTTCACTAAAATATTTTTGCACCACGGTCTTGTATAAGGTCTGGACTAGCCACACAAAATTTGTTTACTTTGGATATTCATAGGAGGATTTTTAGGAGGGTAAAATCCAAAATGGCCGACTATCACACAGAAATAACATAGGGAGTGATAATTAATCATCAATTTGTTTACGAATGTGCTGATTAAAGGATTGGAAGTTGTTCTACAATAAATAAAAAACATAAAAAACAAAATAGCCGCAAATTTGTTGCGCCTGTCTGTAGTCTTCGTCTCAAGTTAAATTTCATCTCACTTTTCATCTTGTGTTTTTCGTATTTTTTTATGTTACACATTATTTTTGCTATTATTTTTTATTTTTTTTATAACCTTTGGATGTGGCTTTGATAAGCTTGTTAGTCCAGTCGAAAAATAGGGTTCCCGTACACCCTCGGAAAAATACTCCTAATTGGTGTATTTGGCTTAGAAAAAAACGTAGAAAACAAGTAGCTATGTTAACAAGCTAAAAAAATGTCCCAAGTGCCATTTTTATGCAAATTTGTGCCGCCATTACCGAAAAATGTAGCCTATATTGAGTTATAGCTCGGTCAATATCACAAATAATTTGCTGATCATTTAAAAAGGTGTCACATTATCCTTAATAATTATCTCAGACACTACAAAGGTGATCTTAGCTAATAAACTGATGTCAGTCACAGAAGCCACTTTAAAAGTGATCTCAGCCACTTCAAAAATGATCATGGCCACCGAAGAAGACACAGCCACTTTAAAATTCATCGCAGCCACTACAAAAATGATCTTGACCACTGAAAAAAATGATGACAGCCACTTTAAACGTTGATTATCCACTACAACGTGATATTGGCAACTGAAGAGGTGACCCCCAACCACTTTCAAAGTTATCTCAGCCACTGCGTAGGCCTGAGTGATCTTAGCCACTGATGAAGTAATCACATGCTACGTCATATTATCAAAGCCACTACAAAGGTTATCTTGGCTACAAACAAACTGATGTCAGCCACTGAAGCTACTTTAAAAGTTATCTCATCCACTACAAAAGTGATGTAGGCCACAGAATAAGTGACCACAACCACTTTACAAATTATCTCAAACTGATGTCAGCCACTGAAGCTACTTTAAGGTTATCCGAGCTACTACAAAGGTGATCTTGGCCACAAACGAGCAGATCTTGGACACTGAATAAGTCATCACAGCCATATTAAAAGTCATCTCAGCCACCACAAAGGTGATCTTGGCCACAAAGAAACTGAACGTGGCGACTAATGAAGTCACTTTAAAAGTTATCTCACCCACTACATAAATGATCTTGGTCACTGCAAAAGTAATCACAGCCCCTTTAAAGGGTATCTCAGCCACCACAAAGGTGATCTTGGTCACTGAGAAACTGATGTCAGCCAACAAAAAATGATCTCGGTCACTGCAAAAAATTATTTACCATTGAAAAGGTGATCACAGCCACTTTAAAAATTATCTCAACCACCATATAAGTGATCTTAGCCACTGAAAAAGTGGTCACATCCTCTTTGAAAATTATCTCAACCACTACAAAGGTGATCTTGACCACTAACACACTGATGTCACTTAAAAAGTTATCTTGGTCTCTACACAAGTGATCTTAGTCACTGAAGACATGATCACAGGCACTTTAAAAGTGATTTCCAGCCACAAAAAAACTGATCTTGGCCACCGAGGAAGTCATCACAGCCACTTTAAAAGTCATCTGAGCCACTACAAAAGCTAATGACCCACCAGCCGGGGGTAAATTCGATCTTATCACAGTAATTTTGAGTACACATGTTTTAACAGTATCATTATAGCCCTGGAGCCAACGTTCTCATGCCGGATCAACATCTATGTTATTAGTACAGTCGACTGCATTTTACCACTCAACAAAGCTCTACGTTTTTTCATGCACTGCACATACACATTATCTATACCACATACATTTAATAAAGACATAAATGTTGCTATCTAATTATGAAAATCTGATCTGTTCACAAGTGACAATAGTTATATCGATAACAAAAGTTTTGCATGTTGCAATTTTTAAACGTGAACATTCAATGATAACTATCGTACTTTGCTGTTTTTGGCGGCCATGTTGGCTTTTCTCCTTTTAATATTATTTTCTCTTATAAACAGTTTCGAAATTTTTCATTAGCGATTTCGGCCATCTTACATTTTGGTCTGTAAAAAATCCTCCTATGACAGTTGAGAGTAAACAAATTGTCAGAAGTTAGCTAATACCCTATACTATACAATGGTAAAAAAATAATTTGTTTTAGGAAACAAAGGACAAAGGAATTTGTTTTAGGTTATTCTAAAAAATCGCTTAACTTACCCTGACTACTATGCCCCATGAGTTATTTCTCTTTTAGGATTAATATAGCCCTCTTTATAAAAAGCCACTGACAGGATCAATTCATTCAAATATTACAATTCATAGGATGTTACCGTTGGTCATACGTTTTTCAAACTTGCATGGGCTCTGCATAGCCTATATTTAGTACAAGAACAAGTCCATCCGAATCATGGCGATAACATTTTCCTATACATCGTGCAGCAGCTCTTTGCATTTTGTACAATGTATTATCAATGTGATTAAATTATGAATACGCACATTAAAATGTTTGTTGACTTATTTGTTGGAAATACTTAGGTTATCTCATCGCGGTGTATCCACAGATGGGCATGCACGTAGGTCTATGATAAAACAACCTCCAAGTCAAAGAAAATGTGTCATTAAGAGAGGGAAACACATATAAAAGAGAAGACATGTAGTCTGTACGTTTGTAGAATTAATGTAATGATCAGCTTTTTTATTTCATCACACACGTAATACATCTCGTAGATTGAATGAGATCCTAATGGGAAAAACTGACCTAGATGAGGTTTTAAAATTAACATTTCCTCCAGACACATTCCCAAGCTGCAATTTAAAAAAAGTACTTTAGCTTGGTGTTTGTGACATTAATTCTATAAATTGATTAACATCATGTCTATAATTTTGCAAAGTGCTCATCGCCGGAAACTCTAAAAAGAAGTACAATAGTGACATTATATATATGCTCTAAATGCCAGGCTCTGTAAGTATTTCCCAGATGGTAAGTGTACCATGCAACACTGGGGAAGTCTGTGGACAAATATGTTCCTTGTGACCAACTCTTTGTTTTTGATTGCCTGTGGAGTGACTTCACAAGATTGACATATTGTAAAGAGTCTATACAAGCAGGCATGGCTTCATCGCAAGAGAACATCACACATGGCTGTATTGGGTCATTATTTAATGATAGTTGTATCAAAAGCATAGTGATCCGATATGGCAAAATGAGTCTTATAAATGATCCTAGGGTCTCTAATAGGCTAATGACCTTAATTCGACATATTTAATTTTTATATAAATCTTCATAATATTTTAGTATTATGTTCATATGAATACTTACAATCCTAATAAATGGAACGTGATTACTAGTAGCGCGAACATTTGAGATCAGTAGCGCAACTGAAAAGGTTTTGAATGATTGAAATCTTGTATAGCGTATGTATCCAGCTGGAAGCTGTTCTGAGCACTTCACATTCGAGAAAACAGTGAAAAAAAGTCAATTACTGCATGAGGTCACTAAACGCTTGTCGAAACAGGTGAGTTATAACGACCTTCTAAAACAGGTCAGGGTTTTCTGCAGACGGATCTGGCTCTCCAAGCTGTTCCAGAGTTCTGGAGCAGCACGTTCAAAACTCCTTGTACCGAAGTTTTTAAGTCTGTACTTTTGGACTACCAAAAGCTGTTCTGTGCTCGAACGCAGTGTTCTAGGTGGTGTGAGGCACTAGCAGCTCTGTGATGTAAGTTGGGGCGAAGCCATGTGGAGCACGATATGTTAATAGCAGGATCTTGTACTTTATGCGGAATTCGACCGGTAGCCAATGAAGTTTGGGGATAATTGGTGAGATATGGTCCCTTCTGCCGGCTTTAACTATCACTCTAGCTGATGCATTTTGCACCCTCTGCAATCTTTTTATGAGTAAAGTTGGGAGTCCACATAGCAGAGAGTTGCAGTAGTCAAGTCGGGAAATGACTAGGGCCTGGACAATGATGACAGTTGTCTTCATATCCAACACTCTTCGAATGCTACTGATGATGCGCAGGCGCCTCCATAGTCAAATGTTCATCAAAAATGGCACCAAGGTTGCCAGTATTATCACTATGAAACATGCCCAGCTTATGCAATCCAAATGCTTTAATATCTTGACTAAATTAAATGTTCGTAGGGTTCTCAGACATTTCCAAAACCTTTCCACGAACTTACAGCTGCTTTGCGAAGCCCACAAGAATGGGCCAACATTTTCAGGAAATCTTTGATGCAGCGTTTGTATGGGCCACAATTACGTTTAAACGGCAGAGTAGGTCATCTCGGTATATACATGTAGACTCAGGGCAGGGATAATTTGAATCAATTCCTTGACAGTATACTTTCTGAAGAAGACTTTTACCCAGGGGGGGGGGGGGGCAGATGGGTTTACCAGACACGTCTGTTATAAAAGGTTTGATTGTGAAAATCATATCTACAGGTGTCCAGGATCACAACCTAGGTGGACTACCTCGTGAACAAGCTGCCGGAAACTTGTGAAAGCAAAATTCAAATGGTCGCCGGTGGCCCATTCTGAATCTGAATATTTTGTTTTGAAATAAAACTTTTGAAATAAAAATTCTTAACTATATTCTTAATATATATTATCATGTAACCCCCCCTTTTCGACCAATATATATACTGTTGTAAAAGGTTGGTCCATGGAATTAATACCTACTGGTGTTCAGGAAAACAAGTTAGGGGGACTACCTTGTGGAGATGCAGCTGGAAATGTATGAGAGCCTTGAAAAGAAAGTAAGCATTTTGACCGAAAATGTCATTTCAGTAGCTTCACGATGTATTAGATTATTGGTGTTTTAGCAATCCAGACACAATTTTATGGTTCTAATTTTTTCTATGTGCTACTTCAGGTAGCTAGGTGACAGTGGCATATCGGATAAAGTGATTTAGAAAGAAATATTTATTTGTTGTTCGGTTTTTAGTACAGTTAGCGGGGAAAGTGACCGGTTACAGGATATTTTTCCAACAATATGGAATTATAGGACAGTAATGTATTTTATAGTATTGGGTTACTATGAGAACATCTGTCATTTCAGGTATCTGAAAAAAGAAGAATAGAAAAACGAATATAATAAGAGCTTTCCCATTAGATCACCCGAAGAAAGAGGATTTTGTACGCTATAACCAATGTGTCATTTGCCAAAATACACCAGAGAAAGGTCTAATAAACATTAAACTCGCATCATTCTGTACTAAAACTCAGTGAAGCTATTTGTTGTCGACAAGATCCAGTGTACATGTAGGCCTACACTAGACCTAAAGACGTGATAGACAGCTATGACTGGATCGCAGATAATTCACAAAAATGGCATCCCAAATGCCGCATCTGATATATTCTCGCAAAAGGGGTCCAAACTCCCACAGTAGAAACTTCTGGGAGAAAAACGTTTGTTGGTGCTGCTGATCAACGCTTAAACACCCCATTATCGATCGAGTCACCCATAGCAACTAAACATATATGGGGAAATTTGATTGAAAAACTATTTATGACCACTGCAACACATGTTGGTACCGAGGTAAAGATCCAACTGACAAAGTATCAACACAAAACAGCCAGCAAGAAATATGAGACAAGGCAAAAACGTTGGGCAGAAGAGATATTATGTACACGCTGATTGGCACAGGCCATGAAATGGTGGTAAATGACAGAGCTGTTGATCATACTCCTTGCATGAATATCTTCAAAGTCACAATTTCCTACAGGTAGATCAACTGATCAGGCATTGTACTATTACTTTTGATCAGTTCGTTGGTGAACTGGAAATTCCATTATTCCATGATAGATGCGGCTTTCTTAGCTTTTTCTGTAGTATCATATTATATTATGTTGTTTAGGAGAACAGTGATTAGAAAAATGGCAGACTTGAGAAGTTAATAACAATTATATATATATTCAAACAGAGCAGTAGAAGTTATTGCTTTACGTCACTTTTCTGCACTAATGGTCATTTTAGTGACATTGTAATGCAATAAAAACATTGTCCATTGATCAGATGAATGATATACAGATGATGACGTGGGGGGTTGTTGAGAGTGTTTCCTTCACTCGCCCAATAAGGGGTTCTAGGCATGTCTAGGGGATACTATCAGGTATGCCCAGACTTCCAGAGACTCGAGATTATGTCTTCAAAAAAACCACTCCGCTATCATCGGGTCGGATAATCTCCAGAGTAACATTAACTCTATTTCCAGTTGTTTAAGGCTACCACGGCTAACACAAGTGTGTACACTGAGAGTGACAATACCTGCACTGCGCCGCTGTTGAGCGTGGAACCAGGGTACGACGCTGGCGATCCGCCCGAAGATTATGGCTAGATAATGTGGACTGCAGCCTCCTTTGGATGATTGTTGTAAACTAATGATTCCGTACCATGCAGTACAGCCTGTAACAGACGGGACATATCCCTAACTACTACTAGTAACAATCCCAGTACCCCTGAGGTGGAGCAACTGTATAAAACATGACATTGTAGACTTGTCAATTCGAAATGTAATAATTGAAATACACCATAGAGGTTATTATTCCCTCAGGAACTGAATAATAATACCTTCAGGAGTGTGTCTAAACAGTTCAAAAAGTGAGTTGAACGAAAATATATTCCCTTCTGATGTGAACACCTCAGCAGGACATGCCTTACCTGCTTACAGTGAGAGGAGTATTGCAGCACAGAGGCCGCGGTTCTCTGCTCAAAACACATAGCATGTCCAATTATGGCCCTGTATAAGACTACATCATCGTTTTTGCGTTTCATTGGCATAAAGGACCGCCTAGTGGTTGGTTGTACCTCAAACAACTTGCTGGTGACATTGATATTCCATCCGTCAAGGTACACAGATATGTTGTACGTTAAAATCAATATGAGGTATATAGTAGGCCTACAACTGTTTTGTCTTATGCAGGGTAGAGAACAGCGGACTGTTCATTGACATGTATTTCAATATGACTGGGTACCCAGAAAAAAACCCAATAGGCCTATCCTTGTAGCTATGAAAGCAATGGCACATACGTATATAGGATAGACGGGGTTTTGTTGAGCTTTCGACTTTTAAGAGCCTGCAATGATGAAAGCGAATCTGTGATGATCATGAATTCTTCTCAACTACGGTACTTTCCCAAATATATTCAATAGCAGTTTCAATGTCTAATAGTTCTGCTGTGCAGATTGAAGCCTCATTGTTGATACGACAGCTGAACTCATGATCATCACAAACAAAAGACGTGTCCTGTTGTCTGTCTTTGATTCGTCAGTATACACCTTCTGGAGTTGCGGTTATCTACACAAGAGCTCCGTAAGTTTGAAAAGTATATTAGGCTGCTAGAGAAACCATGACAGACATTTTGTTGGAGCACAAGACTAATTGTGTCGAGTTCCACCTCAATGACCTCCATGTCCTCCATGGAGTCTTATACCTAATATAGGCATATCCAGTACGATGTGTTGTCAGGATTAGCTTTTATATTATGATATTGCTGGCTTAGGTTCAACCGACGAGTCTAAAGAATGCTTGTTGGTCTCCACCTGAAGATTTTCAATGGGCGATGTCCTAAATGTCCCTTAGCATAATCTCAAACCTTGGTTGGCAATTTGATAGAGTACCACCAAATACGATCGTCTCGCCGACCCATATATACAATAAAGCCATAAGGGACGCACCATATGATTTCTGGGGGGGGGGGGGGGCCTAGATTATTACTTTCAGTTATGTTTTTTTTTTCTGAAAAATTAGCACACAATTTTTTTTTTTAGCACCGACCTTGAAACAAACATTTTTTTTGTCCCTGGAAAAAAATAAAACATTTTTTCCGTGACAGTTCATATTTAATTAAGTATGTTGACAAATGCCATGCACTGACCTTGATGAAGGTCAGTCTCTGACAGACATACAGTAACTGCGGCTGTATTCAAGGGTCTACTTAATAAATATTTATTTTGACTCACCTTTCATTCTAGAAGCAGCATAATCTGTACGCATCATTTGGCGATCTGTTGTCTTCAAACTAGGACGCAAACAACTATGACTTGAGTACTATGTGGTAGAGCGGGTTCGGGTATTTCCGAAGGGGGGGGGGGTATTTCCTAACATTGCCAATATATTTCATCCTGTTGCTGGCTAGACATGAATAAATTGTGTCAGGCAGAGCTGCCCGTTGCGCGTGACTGTTATGTCACGCACCGCTATTATGGACCAATTTCATATCCATTAATTTTGCTATTTTAAAAAGTCACTTTCAAAATGTCGTAAAGTAGACAAGTCTTTAAAAATTAGGGTAATCACACGGAAGGTAATGGTCTATTTATGATATGTATTATCAATCCTGGAATTATTATTTATATGGGAAAATGTACCTTGCAATGCACCTCTTAGATATAAAAACATCAAAAAACAATTTTTGGTCATGATACTCTGGTTCCCAGAGCCACACTACGCGGCGTGGCCGAGCTTCATGTAGCCTCTGGTATGCCCCAGTGGCGGATGTTTGTGACTTGTTGCTATTTTTAGATGAAAATAGGGTAATCCCCGATTTCAGACATTTTTGAAAGGTCCCTTCCCCGTATGAAGAGTTGTTCACAGTATTGTATTTCCCCTTTGACGCATTTCCTATGACTTGACCCAGAAAATTATTCACTTGCCTCAATAGCACAGGCATGATGGTCACGCGACTAAGAACCTTGGCCAATACCCGGCCTTAAATGAAATTGGCCGGGCTCGCCAGGCAATGGTCATGATAGCCTTATGATTTGGGATGTGTTCGGAAATAGACCCATCAATTAATTTGGTTTCGTCTAATTATGAACACTAGGCCTATAGTGAATGCGAATGCGTCATTGCGAAAGGAAATACATCAAAGGAGCGATTTGTAGGCCTGCAAACGGTTGTGACGTTACTATGCGGTTTTGAAAAGTAATATGAAGGAAACTATGAAAAAAAATCTCAGATTTTAACAGATTCGGGTAATCTCGAACAGTGGATTTCCTAATATGTTTTTGTTTTATATTTTTTTTTTGGACGAAATACAATTGGCATTGATTCTATTTGTATCATATTTGAGTATACTGCGCATGTTCCTGCTTCTAAACTGGTTATTTTCTCTTTAGATTAAAAAATGGGTGGGTGTGCAATTATACCCTACTTGGTGTTCGACATTACCCCCTCTATTTCGAGTATACCCGCCGTTACCTTGGGTAATACAACTTCCTGTACATGAATGGCCGTGCACGTGGTTAATTACGTCATCAATCATAGTTTCATTCATCAACTGATGTCACGTGGGGAGCTGATAGACAAATGGGGACACCAGACCTCAAGTGCAGAGGCTTGCTTAGGTGTTCGAAAATACCCGAACCCGCTCTAAACATTCGCAAAAAAATGGAAAAATATCACATTCTTTAATAGACAAAGGGCCGACCATAAACAAACAAAAAATACTTCAGTAAAGCCGCGTCCAATTTCACTGTTAAATAATACCTTGTAGTGATCTTGAGAAATATTTTGCGCTCCAATTATCCCTTGTATTAGGCCTAGTCGTTTATTTTAAATTCCACTTTAATGAGCCTCTTCAAAAACTATCAACAATTAAAATTATCAGCAATTTTTTTTGGCACAATCTTTCAACATATTATTTTTTTATGTACAATTTTCAGCATATATTTTTTTTTACAGAAATTTGAAAACAAACATTTTTTTTCAAAAATAATCTAGCCCCCCCCCCAGAAATCAAATGGTGCGTCCCTAATCCAGTTTAGATCTGATCTGCGACCGGAATTGTTTGGGATCTGGATTTTATTTTGTCTGTGTTTAGTGATAGGGATTAGTGTTAAGTCTCTTCATTCATCTGAGAAATCTTGTGAGTGATTGACACAGATTATCAAGGACTAGAAGCAACAGTTTGATACATCAGGTAAGAGTTTTAGAAACTAGTGATGAATGTCATCAAGACCAGTTGCCGTATAAGCTGCCTGAGCAATACATTTATATATATATTTTTAGATGTTCTCGTTTTGCAAAAAAACACACATCACTTGCTTTTCGTCATTATCTGACTCAAAGTCCAGTGTGTTATTCTTCTCCCTGTCCCTAATTCTTCGGAATTCCTCCTTGTAATGTCCTAGTGATAACTTAGCAGCAAATAGTGT
Organism: Flabesymbios commensalis; assembly: GCA_964017125.1. Taxonomy (NCBI): domain Eukaryota; kingdom Metazoa; phylum Annelida; class Polychaeta; order Terebellida; family Flabelligeridae; genus Flabesymbios; species Flabesymbios commensalis. Next base: position 70,223,260 of record OZ024903.1, read on the forward strand.
TGCCGGTGTGTCGGCGATCTCTGTTTCATTTCTTATTGTGTCGTAGTCAGTGACAAGGTACTTTATACCCTTATCTTCCTTCTTCTCACTGATTTTCGAATTCCGTATCATTTGTCATGTTTGTTTGACTGATGTGTTGGAGTTAAGTGTGGAGACATAATTTTTCCAGGATTGACGCTTGGCCTTACTAATAGTGAGGCGAGCCTTGTAGCGTAATCCTTCTTATATCCTTCTTAATCCTTCTTATATCCGTTGTGTCTAGTCAAATGTTTTTTTTCCGATTTTCCTATTTCTCAATTGCCTTTCTACAGTTGTCATTAAACCAGAGTTTAATGAGTTTTTGTGGAACTGTCGAGGTTTTTTTTACTATTTTATTTGATTTTGTTGTAAAAAGGTTTATAGGGTCATCAACCCCTCCTAACTATCTATCCAATTGAGATATTGTGAGGCTCGCCGAGACTCTTGGAAGCCATCCCGATCTTCTCTGTGCAATTTCCAATGCTGTACTCTTTCTTCAGCAACATAGTTGTAGTTCTGTAGCACTGCTACATATATCATCTTTGATCCTCCAAGTGTAATCCAAATATACATCGGGATCAGACAAGGATAAATAAATTGATGACGTAGATCCAGAAGTAGGATGTAAGTAAGTTGTTGTTTCATGAGATCATTGAAAATGCACAGGTCTCTACTCTTCCACGTGGGTTTGATGTCCCTACAGCAACACATTCTATGGTGCCATTAAAATCACCCAATAGCATGAAGGTAAACCACAGTAGCCATACATACAATAATTATGTCTGGTGTATTGTCTGGTTACATAGGCTATGTATAACTTATCTATGAACT
>OZ024903.1:70229108-70281608 GCA_964017125.1 Flabesymbios commensalis
ACGTTTCTTTAATATTAACCCTATGTGGACTAGATTATTAAATTTCTTCCATATTAACCTTTTGATATCTGGAGTATCACATTTCTTATTTATCAACCCTCTGTTGACTAGACTATCTCAAGTATTAACCCTCTGTGGTCTAGTGTATTACGTTTCTAAAATATTAACCCTATGTGGACTACACTATCATGTTTAGCTTATTTTAACCTACTGATACCTAGTTCATCACATATGTTATTTATTAACCCTCTATAGGCTGGAGTATTGCGTGTAATAACCCTCTGAGGTCCAGAGAGTCGATAGTATCACGTGTCTCAAATACTAACCCTCTGTAGACTAGACTATCAAATTGCTTCTATATTCACCTTTTGGTGTTTGGGGTATCACATGTCTTATTTATTAACCCTCTGTTGACTTTCGCAAGTATAAACCCTCTGGAGTATCACGTTTCTTATGTCTTATCATGTTTATCTTTTTTAACCTACTCATGCCTAGAGCTTCATATATGTTATTTCTCATCCCTCTATAGGCTAGAGTTTGACATGTATTAACCCTCCGATATCCAGAGGGTCGATAGTATCACGTGTGTCTCGTGTAATTACCATTACCATATTTCTTCTATATTAACCTTGTCATACTTAGAGTATCATATGTTTTATTTATTAATCCTTTCCGGACTAGAGTAACACATGTATTTATCCTCTGGGGTCTCTGGTATCACGTGTCTCAACTATTAATCTTCTGCGACTAGACTATTATATTAACTAATGTTAACCTTCTGCTGCCTAGTCCTCTGTATTAAAGCTGACACAATCAGGCTAAAATCATTAAAAAATCAATAATTTTATTTTGGCTTCTTAACATACTTCCTTCATATGTGAAGATGTCCATAGACTAGAATTGCGGAAGTCTTTTAAATTTTGGGTTGCTGTGGCAACGTAGCAAGGTTGCGGAAAACCCCGTTTATCAGTTATTTCTGTATTTCTTATTTTAAACATGCATGTCTGAAATTAAATTGCGTATTTATTTCCCGCTTAACTGGTAAATGCGCAACACAAAATTTAAAAAAACATACTCAATACTAGTCTATGGACATGTTCACATATTATGGCCATATTAAGAAGCCAAAATAAAATTAAGGATTTTTTATGATTTTAGCCTGATTGCGTCGCTTTAACTGTCTGGAGGCTGGAGTATGAAGTGTTGTCTCATATAATAATCTTCTGGTGGCTAGAGTATGAACTTGCTCCCATATTAACCATGTTAACCATCTGGTGCCACTCATGAGTATGATATATTTTCTTCTGTAGCTAGACCCAGCAAATGCTACAAATTGAAATATTTTTTAGACAGATGAATTTTAAAAGCAGATATTTACGAAACTTAGGCCCAACGCTATCTACGCTAGAAAAGCTAAGTGGATAAATGGGAGTTAGAGAGAAAATTTGCAAAATACTTTGATAGTAATCAAAGTTTTAAAAATCATTGTTTTATTATTGTGTTATTATTGCACACTGAAAAAAACTTATATCTTAGGAGGGATGAGAGGCTGGTCGCACACTGGTGAGCTTCATCTCAGGGAGAAGTAGGGGCTGTAGGGTGGGCTGGTTGCAGATTGGGTGAACTTCATCTCTCAGGCAGAGTCAGGGATGAGGTGCCCACTGCACACTAGGTAAACCTCATCTCTCAGGAGGGATGAGGGGCCAATGCACACTAGGTAAACCTCAACACTCAGGTGGGTATGAGGGGCAAACTCCACACTAGCATTTGTAAACATTATCTCTCTGAAGGGATGAGGGACCCACTGCACAGAAGGTAAACTTCATCTCTGAGGGGGGGGGGGGGGGGTTGCTCATTGTACACTGGCTAAACCTAATCCTTAGAAGGGGCTGGCTGCACACTGGTAAACTTCATCTCTCAGGGATGAGGGGCCCATTGCACACTGGGTAAACATCATCTCTGATGCAGTGTCAAGAATGAGGGGCTGACTGCACACTATTGTAGACCTCATATATTAGAAGGGGTGAGGTGCCCATTCCACACTGGCTAAACCTCATCCTTGCCGTATCCCCGCGCATAAACGTGCATTCACTTATAAGTGAAATTCGAATGTCATTTCTCCAAAAATATTCTTGTTCGTTTAAAAGTGCATGCAAATATATTAGAATACTACGTGCATGCACTTATATTCGAAAATTACTACGCGTACCACGGTGTAACTCAAGACATCAGCTTAGAATAATAATAATATGAGTATATTGACCTATAGACTATTACTAGTTAATGCCCATAATAATTTTTTTTAAATGTTGATCGTAAACACAAACTACAATATTATTTTTTATTATTCATTAACGGGTAGATATTAGGAGAGAATTGCCCCCATAATACAGATATGCGCCAACAGTTCAAGGCGTCAAAGCGATAGGGTATGGGTATGATAGCTGAAAAGTGGGGACAAATGAGGTGTGATATAACAGTTCAGGTAGTGTCAACATCTATTTCCCGGAGTCACTCCTGCAAGGTAACTTCAAAGTAACTGTCCCAGTGATTACTAGCGTTAACTCAGTTTACCTTGGATTAGAAGAAATCAAATAATTACGATTTTCACGAATTGGAACAAATTTAAAATTTATCTTTATGTTCGAATATAAGTGCATGCACTTATTTTCGAAAACTAAGTGCAATTTTGAATATAAGTGCATGCGCAGGGATACGATAATTAGGATGGATGAGAAGCTGGTTGCACACTTGGTAGACCTAATATTTTAGGCCCAGTTTGGGACGAGGGGCCCACTGCACACTGGGTAAACCTCATCCCTCAGGGATGAGAAGACGGGGCTTGTTACACACTGATATGTTTATTTCGAATTAAATAATAAATGCTTCTGCACTAAGACGTGGGCCTGTGCATTGGCCCGAGGGTCCGTATGACGAGTGACTGTGGATGATCTCTCGATCGATGTACATGCCTGTCCACTCTTCTGATAATAACCAGGAATATGATAATTAAGTGTTTTTTATGTTATATTACATAATATTATCAAAACTAACCAATACTAAGCGAGGTCAAGTATGTGTGTAGGCCTATAAAATAATCTATCCTATCCGATTATTATTCAGTCTACTCACATGTCAGTTATGATTTAAACTTGGTGGGTTGCTATACTTCACTGAATAAAAATATTTACGTTGCGATAGACCCACTCCTGTCGAAGTTGACCTTACTGCGCATGCCTGTCTTTATATTAGGCGCCCTAAATGTTTACTCAGCGAATCACAACGACCCACCTACATTATTCCCTCCATCCGTCTCTTCCCAGCGAACACGACCAGTAGGCATTTCAGCATCTGCAACGCCGACCACCCAATATCAAAGTAGGCGAGTCGTCACTATTTACTGAACACATGTCGTAGGACCACCCGCATGCGCAGTATGGTTCTAAGGTTGGGGTCGTCAAGGTAAATATTATTGATAAGTGAGCTTCTCAGTTGGTTTAGTCTATAGCCTACTAGCTTTGACATACTGTCAAATTTTGGCCACTATACCGCTATGGTGGGGACGCTCGGAGCTTATATTTTACAGTGATATTTTCCCTAAATTATTCTCAACCCTTTCAGTGCGGGGACCTTCTATAGACGTAAACGACCCCCGCGCTGAAGGAATTAGCAAATTGTAATGACCATAGACCCATAACATAGATATTCAAATGAAGCAGAAAGAGCTAACTAAGCTATTTGTGATGATTTCAAATTGAAACAACTCTTTGGTCTCCATGGTTGATATGCAAATATTTAAACATTGTAAGTGTTAAACCATCTAGACATTAATGAATTCATATTTTGTTTTGCCAACGTTCTAAGGTATGTGGGCTATCAAAAGTGAATATTTTTAACCAGTTAGTGAAACGTCTGACCTGTTTTCAACTAGGCAATGTTGATGGGTTAAATCAGATTTTAGTCCTAAAGTATATATTTTTTTATACCACTCCATGGCGATGACTTTTTCCTGATGTCACATAGTGAGCGCACGATATAACTGCAATACATGTTTCAAATTACTGTTATCATTATTACATTTAGTTATGAACAAAAAAATACATATTTGTGAATGAATTTATACTATTCGCCTTCTGTTTTATGAGTAGGCCCATGGTTTATCCTCCTCCTGTCTGTGACGACTATTAGTTTCTGGAAGTAGTAACAATCTGTTCAATTTGTCCTTGTATTAAGACTGATTAAGGCAAAGTGAACACTATTATCATCGGTTGTTTAAATTAAGTTATTATTGCCTTTATCAAAGGTACCATTTATGATTTACCAAAAAGTTTTAAGATAGCATTATGTTAATTATACTTATTTATAATAATATTTGAGGAACTATAGAATGTATGGTGAATTTGTTTTTTTCCAAAAAGTCAAAAATACTTTGTGAACGCGTAATCAAAAGTACCGCTAGTCCGTATTCTTCATACTTTTGTATGTAGGCACTTACCTGCCTGAGTACGAAATGAAAAGGTTTTGGTCATAGCGTAATGATTTGTAGTGATGGTCAATTAAAATACTTGGCAGAGATGCATTCATTTTCGCCTCATAGCGAAAACACATCTTATTTTCCTTTCAACAAGTGCTCAGGGGCACATATTTTCTGTATTTTACTACTATGTACATTTACTAGTATTCTAATGGGTTGCGAAAAGTGTAGTGGTAGGCCTACTATCCTGTTTAATTGATACAAATGGAAGTATTAGAATTTAGTGTTTTGTTTACAATTGTCCCGGAACGATATTATGGTAGTCGGTATAGCTACTAGAGAATTTGATAATGTACAGACAAGAAGTAGGTAATCTTTTTGCGACCATGTGAACACATTCAATTATAAAGTTAATGATGAGATAATAATAATTACAAATGTTGCAATTGCATTTATAAAATTTTAAACACGAAAAAAATCATATTAAACATAAACATGATAAAATAATGTAGATCTTGTTTATGTTTCAAAAATAGCCAGTGACTTTGAGTGTTCATATAGAGTGTCCATATATATTCTTCTAAAACCACTGGCGTCTCGCTGAAAATAAGATAATGAGTGGATCAATGAAACATAATTATTTTTTTAATATGTTCTATTCGTGGTGATTAAATTTGAAATTTGCATTTAATATGTTGATAAAAAAATTACAATATAATAACTACAAGAACTTAAATATGTGTTGGGTAACACATAAATTAGGTACATAGTCATACCTACATTTATCTCTCATACAATACTGTATCATCTGTACACGGGGCAATCGTGTCTCCAGGAGAATGATCTAAAAATTGTATCGCTGTACCTTTATCCTGTACAAAGAAAACAAAAACAAATATCACTATAGCACAATTTAATCATTACGAGAACGCAATTCTGCTACGTAGGTGTACTGTGTAGCAACAACGATTTATGTTCTGGCGCTCATAGCGAGCATTTTGCACCAGATATACTGTAGATTAACTTGCTCAGACATGTTGAAATAACCCTGCTGCTTTTATGTGGTTTAAATAAGAAAGGTTGGAATAGTTATTTAACCCAATGGAATTGGTGTGGATTAAATACGAAAATATTTCTATAACCAGCTGTTTTTCCTGTAGGTTAAATAAGGTTTAAATAGTTGAATAGCCCAGGTGATTTTCTGTGGGTTAAATTAGAAGGTTGGGATAGTTATCTAGCCCGGTGTATTTGTTGTGGATTAAATATGAAGATTGGAAAATCATTCTGAAACCCAGCTGCTTTTCTGTGTGTTAAATAAGAAGGTTGTAATATTATAAAACCCAGGTGCATTGTAGTGGGCTAAATAAGGTTAAAATATGTCTGAATGCTTTATTAAGTGTAGGCATAAAGAAGAGTGGAATTGTTGTTTAGCCCGGGTTGTTTTCTGTGGGCTAAATAAATATGTCGGTTGAAAAGCTATAAAACCTACTTGCTTTTGTTTGGGTTAAATAGATTTTCTATGGTCTGGAAGCTACAAAGGTTGAAATAAGTATATACAATGTAGTCTGAGTTATTAATTGCGGGTTAAATAAGAAGGTTAGAATTGTTATTTAGCCTGGGTTGTTTGATGTGGAAATAGTTATTCAGCCTGGTTGCTTTGTTGTGGTTAAATAAGGACATAGGTTGACATAGTTATTTATTCACGGTGATTTGATGTGGGTTGAAGACAAAGATTGAAATAGTTCTATAACCCACTTGTTTTATATGGGTTATATAAGAAGGTTTGTATTGTTATTTAGCCCGGGATGTTTTCTGTGGGTTAAATATGTCGGTTGAAAAGTTATAGGCCTAAAACCTACTTGCTTTTATTTGGGGTTAATAGAAGGTTCAAATAGTTAAATAGCCCAGTAGGTGATTTTCTGTGGGCTAAATAAGAAGGTTGGGATAGTTATCTAGCCCGGTGGATTTGGTGTGGATAAAATATCAAGGTTGAGATAGGTATATATTACCCAGCTGCTTTTCTGTGGGTTAAATGGGACTTGTAAATGTTTATAACCCAGATGCTTTGTTGTGGGCTAAATACGAAGGTTGAAATAGGTATATAATCTGGGTTATTAATTGCGGGTTAAATAAGAAGGTTGGAATTGTTATTTAGCCCTGGTTGTTTGGTGTGAAAATAGTTATTTAGCCTGTATGCTTTGTTGTGTGTTAAATAAGTACACAGGTACATAGGTTGACATAGTTATTTATTCACGGTGATTTGATGTGGGTTGAAGACAAATATTGAAATAGCTCTATAACCCACTTGTTTTATGTGGGTTATATAAGAAGGTTTGTATTGTTACTTAGCCCGGGAATTTTCTGTGGGTTAAATATGTCGGTTGAAAAGATATAAAACCTACTACCTTTTATTTGGGGTAAATAGAAGGTTCAAATAGGTAAATAGCCCAGTATGTGATTTTCTGTGGGCTAAATAAGAAGGTTGGGATAATTATCTAGCCCGGTGGATTTTGTGTGGATGAAATATGAAGGTTGAGATAGTTCTCTATTACCCAGCTGCTTTTCTGTGCGTTAAATAAGAAGGCTGTAAACGTTTATAACCCGGATGCTTTGTTGTGGGCTAAATACGAAGGTTGAAATAGGTATATAGTCTGGATTCTTAATTGCGGGTTAAATAAGAAGGTTGGAATTGTTATTTAGCCCGGGTTGTTTGACGTGGAAATAGTTATTTAGCCTGGATGCTTTGTTGTGGGTTAAATAAGTAGGCCACATATTATTCCGGGTGATTTTATGTGGTTCGAAGACGAAGAATGAAATAGCTTTATGACCCACTTGTTTTTATGTGGGTTATATAAGTTTTTATTGTTATTTAGCCCAGGTTGTTTTTCAGGATTTAATAAAAAACGTGGGGGGGGAGGGGGGCTTGGTGCCGGCCCTCAAGTTTTTGTTGGTATGCTAAGGCCAATTTAAGTGGCTTTTTAAAATAATGTGTCGAAAAAAACGGGGCCGTCCCCCCTCCCCCGCCTGGACCTGCGGCCGACATTCCCCGTCATTAAGTTGACTATAGATTTACCCAATGTTGGTTTAATGTTGGCCCAGTGTCGTAGACGGACGATAATACGTGTAGTTGCCAATTCACATAAAATTTGGTAGTAATCCAGCTTTCATATCTTTTGTAAATGTTGCAAGCGATAATAGTTGTCAGGAGTCAGGGATATATTTACATTTGTACAAGTTTATTTTACGCGGCATAACTTACCTGTTCATTTTGATAAGGTCTTGGTGTAGGCTATTCAGTTCCGTGAATGAGGGCCAAAAAACAAACATTGACAGCAGGGCATTGAAAGAACGATTTTGATTGGTTGTCATTGTCGGGTTAAATAAGGGTTTTAGTCTTCTTGCACACCCCGTGACGGGGTAAATAGACACTTCCTTAACACTATGACCTCAATAGGCATTACAATTATCATGGACCCTCCATGGTGGACGTCGCGCCTTCACGCATGCTTGCACACCAGTTACACCCATCTGATTGCTCAAAAAGCATCTTATTTCATGTTAATTTCAATCTTTTGGTAGGTTTAATAAAGTTAAGCTGATCACGATAATCTTTCTAATCTGTATCTTTGCAAAATTATGTATTGTCAATTTGTATGCCGTTCCTTTTAGAAAATTTAATCACAATTAGCTTCTAAAAATTATAACATAATTATCGTGATTAATAAGAAATTGCAACACTGGTGCCCCTTCGCCGTGAATTTGACCCTCGGAGCTTAAAATATCAACGTTGTGTAATTTGTGTGCACTTGAGAGAGACCCACCTGTAACAATAATTCTGTATCAGTAATACTTTTATAATTTATAATGTATAATTTACTACATATTATAAAGATTCCATGTAGTACTGAAAATGATAAAGTGAGCAACAGAGGAAAAATAATTAAAAAGTATTATCATAACTTCGCAAAAACTATGATTTTTCTGAAATTTATATGTATTACTGGTTAGTTTAATATTGAGTCAGTGTTGCACGCAGTGGACTAGCATTAAAACAACATTTCCTCAGGTTCGGTCCACTTCTGAAAGACCTGGTTGGACATAATAAAAATATATGATTAGTCAATTTGTCTTGATGCATTCATTAACATGTTTTTTTATCTGATAAATAATACATTTGTACAAATTCCACTCCCACATAAGCCGCGAAACAATTATTAATCCTAAATCTAATGCTTGTTGGTGCTTTATAGAATTAGTGATAAAAATAGTACAGAATATTCTACAATCTGTGCAGGCAGTTGGTGCAGGTCGTTATTTACACTTGTCGGGAGGGGGGCAATCTTCCACCCTGCCTGTGGTTACCCTGTCCGTGGGGTGCGGCACACCGCCCGTGGCCACCCTGCCCGTGGCTACCCTGTCCGTGGGGTGCGGCACCCCGCCCGTGGCCACCCTGCCCGTGGCTACCCTGTCCGTGGGGTGCGGCACCCTGTTCGTGGCCACCCTGCCACTGGACGTGGGGTGCGACATCATGCCCGTGGTCACCCTGCCAGTGGGGTGCGGCCAAGCGTGGGGTGGTGACTTGATTCTGTGTCGTCCTTTCAGAGTGTGTCCGAGATTTGTGTTCTAGACCAACCCTTGCAGGACACTAGGCGTTGAACCAATATTATTAGCTAATCTGATGTTTTTGCAGAAGCAGAAGCTGATATAATACACTAAATGTTTTAATAAACGTACTAAAATCTATAATCTTAAATTGGAACCATGTCCAATCGCGAAACCACATATACAGATATATGGCCACATGGCTATCATCATTATGATTCTTCATTAAACTATTCTTTGAAACGCAGTGACGTCTCTGGAAACCCTTTTGAATGGCTACTCAGTGAAATAAGTCCCTTCTCACATACTTGATTGTATTGGATTGCTAGGTAAAAATATTTCAATTTCTGGAAAAGTGAACCTTGCATCGTTGATCGTATGTTGCTCTAATGTTGCACAAACGTCGCCCTCATGACCCAACATGAAACATAAACACGCATGAAGTCAACATCTCCCTTCATTAGGGATGCACCATTTGATATCTGGGGGGGGGGGGGGGCTAGATTAAAATTGAAAAAAATAGTTTGTCGCCACAAAAGTCAGAAAAAAAGTTTGTTGAAAATGTGAGCATAAAAAAAAATTGTTGTCGAAATTGATGAAAAATATGTTGACCAGAAAAAACACCAAATGGTAACGTACATAATAGGGAAAGCATACGACAAAAAAATTCTTCGACATAACATAAAAAAAGATTGTGGAACGTTGATCGCCAAAAAAAAGCTTGTTTTCCACCGGAGGTGAAAAAAAAAGTTTGCAAGCAACAAAAACTCTAGGCCCCCCCCCCAGATATCAAATGGTGCGTCCCTTATGCCCAGTAAACACAGCCGTTGAACCAATATTGGACTTATGCCGAGCCAGTGTCGTATAAGATGTACCAATCATAAGCAGCACTACCCAGCAAACACAATAAGTTAAACATTGTGCATGGCCAGCGTCGCAGACGTTGGCCAAACATTAAACCTCCATAGAGTGAATATCTGATGTTAGCTGGGTAACGCCCCTGCTTGTTGGATACCAGGATGGCTTGTGGCTGTATTTTGTTTGTTCTTTCACACTTTTAGGCAACTGTTGTTCGGCCTGTAGTCATTGTACTAGAAATAAAACTCCTCCGCTTTTTTTATTAATCGTACAAGATTCGAGCCGTGCCATAACTACAACTTGCAGCAGTTGGGTCTCGCTATATGAATTCCGTGAAACTCAATAGTCTTGACCTGCGATGTTTTCACCTAGCAATCAAAGACAATGTAGCTTAGGAGAGGGGGGCTTATATAACTTTTTTTTCACTGAGTGGACATTCAAGTGGGTCTTCGGTGGCGTTACTGGTTCCACAGAATAGAATACCTGTATGATTAAACTACCTATTATCATGATTATAGTATCTACTGTTCTCGTCCTGAAAGTGTACCAGTCATTCATTGCAGTCAATACACACGTATCAAACACGAGGTGTTGGATCAATGTTAGTTTAATATTGAGTCAGTGTTGCACGCAGTGGACTAGCATTAAAACAACATTTCCTCAGGTTCGATCCACTTCGTACTTTGTCCGAGTTCCCTTTCATCTGGACTTCAATCAGCCTTGAACAATTTTTTTAACCCTGTAAGGCCGAAATCTGAAAGTAGTATAATCTAAAAATGGCAAACACAAGAAAATTCTCAATCGCGTGGTTTATGAATGATGATAAATTATTATGATCTCGTAATTGATGATAATAAATTAAGATATATTTAACCGTAGTAGCATGTAATATGATGTTTGTTAGGACGGGAGCACCATATAGGTCTAATAGGTTACCCAGATTATCTAATTCCGTGGTTTTGGAATGTTAGAGCTTGAATTTCAGAATAGTGTTGCAAAATACATCGTGCAACCCTTATGTGTAGCCCCTCAAAATGCTAGGGTGAGGCACATTATAAGCGCAACACGATTGAATAGTTTATAAACAGTTTTGATTGCGTAGCCTTTCGCGCTCGCCTTGACCATAACGCGCTAATATTTTTTGGCAATGATCAAATAGTAGGTTTGACAACCAACGCGAAATTGGGCGCGAATTCGCGTTGGTATGTTTTGCGCTTAAAACACATGTTGCTGTTCGTACTATGTTTGTGAGAATGATTACAATTATAACGCAATGGTATAATAATTGTAAATATGTCTAATGAATTTGATGAGAATTAGTGTTCAGTTTTTGTTATCGTTTTGTTGTCGTTTTTTATTCATTTAGTTTTGTGAATTATGAAAATGGATCTATATATAAGTTGGCCCAATGTTGTTTTATTATTAGCCCACAATCTATGACGTTCTCTCAACATTAAGCCAGAATCTAGTAAAAACGATCAATTCATGCTGGTATCTCTGCTTGCACACCCTTTAAAGACAAGACTAGGGTCAATGGCGCTTTAATTACGGCTCAGCACTGTCGAAATGCTGCAAAATTTTGAGGACAGTTTGTGGTTGACTCATAATCATAATCGTTTTTAACTAACTACTTGCAGCAGCGTTTTTCAAAATAGCGACCTATTTAGCTCAAAGCCGCATATAAGTGTATAAGCTTATAGACCCTATTATACTTCGACAGTATTAGTGTCTAATTTATTTGTCATGAACATTCATATATATATTAATCTCGGATGAAGGCACCCTAGATAGTGTTTTAGGGGTAAAATTCAAGATGGCTGTGATTTTTCATAGTCAAACATTATATGAAAGTTCCTGAGAAATGAACTAGAAACTATAACAGTTGAAATATAATATATTTCAACTCTTTAAAAAATGAATATTGTGTTTATATGTGGCTTTGAGCTAAATGACCATTATTTTGAAAAACGTGTTTTTCACCATTTCCCCTAGTTATTTTTTATAACAAACTGCATTAACACATCGTGCTAAGCGATGTTCCACCTTCTGTAAACATACCCCTGTTTTCCATCAGACTCTTTGATCTGTCGCATTGACCACCAAAAATAGCTCAATTCAGCTTATATTTTCTAAGATTTAAATAAGATAGTTATTAAATCGAATATCTGTATACATCACGATAATCCTGGGCCAGCCCCACAATCCCGTTTGATTTGTGTTGTATCTGGACATCAATATTTCAGTATGTGAATATATTCGTATTTCCGAACCAATTGACTCAGTAACACATACAAAATAGTTTTACTTTGTTTGCAATTACATTTTTTACTTATGAATGAGGCGAATGTCTTACCAACGTTGCCATTGCCTTGCCATTTTCTTACGAATGATGGGAATATTTGATGACGAGGCTGCGATTTGAATAAAGTCAGAGTGAATATGACGGTGGCAGACATTCACAAGGAATGGGAAACGGCGAACGCTACAAACGCCTTACAAATGCCTTACGAACGTTACAAATGCTTCTGAATGCCTTACCAACGTTACCAATGGCATGTGAATGCTTACGAAAATAGATAGCGAATGACAGCATTCGCAATATCCGCTGAATTATAGGAGACGCTTCCTAAAATGGTTGATATTCATATGGTCATATTAAGAAGCCAAGATAAAATCACCGATTTTTTTATAATTTTAGCCTGGGCCAGTGTGCACAGATATTCGTTTGAGAAGCACATACTGGCAATAACAGAACCGTTTCTAGCTCTCCACAAAGGGGTCAAACAACAAACCAAAGCGCCCTATGAGAGAAGTACGCTGGTTGTCATAGCTACAAGCTAATTTAATAATTATGACCTTCCAATTTATCAGAGAGGACCCCGGGACATTTAAAATCCTACAACTATCTTATAATATTTAAAATTGTACTAACAATGCCAAATTAAAGATACATGATCGCTCTTTCTGATGACACCAGAACCAAGTTTATAGGTGAAATAGATTTTGAGTAATATGCAATTTGGTGAACATACTGTCTGAAATCAACAGGCCGGAGCTATTCATTTTCTGGTTATTCATTTTCTGGTTATGGGTATACATGGTATACGACCAATAGAAATATTTTTACTCATACAGTGCGGGGATCGACTTTAGTCGTCAGAATCTTTATTCTTCCACGTGGGTAAACATGAAGGTAAACCACAGTAGCCCTACATACAATAATTATGTCTGGTGTATTGTCCGGTTACAGGCTATGTATAACTTATCTATGAACTTTCACATTAAAACATGTAAAAAGAACCATAGTGGTTATAACGTTTTTGGCAGGCCTACGGGGGGATTACTTTTTCGAATGTTGATTATCAATTTGTTTCCTATTAAAGCGGTAAGTTATACAATTTAAAGTTTTTTGTCTTGTTTGAAGAACACATGAAATGTTGACTATTATAGACCTGATTATCTCTTTAAGCCTTACAACGCTGAATTATTTTTGTAAAAAACAATAAGGACAAAAGGGTTTATTTCAATTTGAAACCACTATAAATATCTTCGTTAGCTCTTTCTGATTAATTTGAATACCTATGTTATGGGTATACGACCATTAGAAATTGTTTTACTCTCACAGTGCGGGGATCGACTTTAGTCGTCAGAATCTGACGTCTATAGACGATTATAGTCAATCCCCGCGCTGTAAGGGTTAACCCTTATCTTACTGATCACGACAATTGTCGTTTTTAACCTGTTTTATTAGTCGACCAAATCACTGTTATTGGGAATGAAATGTTTTTCGAAACATCAAGATTTGCAAATATTTGTGCTCAAATTAAACAAATATGAGTAATTTTCAGCCACTTGTGTGGGTTAAAATTTAAATAAATTGACTGCCTCGTGTTCATCCATGCGCACTTATTATAGAGACTAAGCAGTTGTGTATTTATTTATTAGTCCTCATATACACAAATATGTACAATAATCGTACAAGTATGCAATTGTATATAACATTGTGTGCATCAGGATGTCAAATACAGGTAACCAACACCCCAACTAAGTTTAACATCTAGAATAAAATGTTTATACACGGTAATTACACGTAAAGATAATACATAATATATGTTTCCCGAGCCAAAACCACAGATAAAAAACTACATGTTAGTATAAAATAGTCGCAAAATAATACTGAAGGCGGAGCAATAAAAAGGTGAGCGATGATCCACCACATGTAGAGCTCATTATGCACTCCACAAAAATAGGGCCTAATCAGCTGAGACCAAATAATGCAATAATAATACACTAATACAATATTATGTTTAGAGTATGTATAAAAGCAATAATACAAATTATTGTATATTAATAAGGTATATAATAGAGCTATTATAGTGTTATTTCTAATTGCACGCGTAACCTAAACATATCGATTTATCAGTTTTATTGGGCGCTATTCCAACTGTTCCCCACCTCGCAGACTAAATACCAAATAAAAAAAGCAATTTAACTGCGCATGTCTCACTCTTTCGTACTATAGGCCTACTCTATCGTGCAAAGCGAAAATGCAGTATCTCTTCCTTTTCAATTTAGCAGATAGTGCCTTTTGCCTTTGCAGGGTAGTACTAACCCAGCAAACACGAGACATTGAACCAATGGTTTTTTTCAATGTTGGCCTGCCGTCTACGACATTGATTCGATGTCTCGTGTTTGCTGGTAATGCATCTGGGCTACTGTAAAAAAGGTCTGTGTTCTCATGTGTTATTTGAACACATCCGGATCAATATAGGACCATCAGTGACGTGTGTGTGTGAGAAGATGGAGGGGAGGTCCTGATAAGGCCCCAGGACGTCCCGACTGATCACGTTTTCATTTCCAGTATTTCCTGGTGGCTTAATGACGAGCGTGCTGATTGTAGTCGCTGGACCGTGACCTGCGTTTCCCACCACCTGACTCCCCAGAGCTGCAGGGATCTACCTGGCAGACCCCAGGGCGCCCCGCCCGTACCCCCGTGTGATGACCCCATACCTGGAGTCTCCCGAGTCACGACTACAACCCCTAACGTCACGGATACTGCACGCCTGTACTCGCTACTCAGGGCTACACATCACCCGCCAGAAGCTAGATTTCAACGCTACTTCAGAATCTTCTGTACTCACATGCTTCGTCGGGGTGAGTTTCCTAATACCACTTTCCCAATAAACACAAAACATTTGTATAACATTTGTACAATGTTGGTCTAACGTCGAAGACGTTGGGCTGACGTTGTACAAATTTTATAAAAATGTTTTGTGTTTGAAGGGTTGATTTTATATTATGGACAGATCTGGTAATATTCGCGAGGTTTTAATTTTCGTGAATTTCGCGAGGAGGACAAATTCGCGAATTTAAGAATTACGCGAAAATTATTATTATAATAGCGCTACTATCATCAAAATTGATAATTCGCGAATTCTAGATGTCACGAATTGTCCAAAAATCACAAATTCGCGAAAATCTAAACACGGAAGATTATCAGACCTACTCAACAGACACGAAACACTGAAGATCCTATGCTGGTTTGATCAAACGACGGACCGGGTGGTCCAGCATCCAAACAACATAATGTTAATTAACATGATTAACGTCTCATATCTGTCGGGTATTTACAAATATTTAATTACCAGTTTTGTAGTAAGAATTGGATAGAGTTTTTTAATCGATGATAGAGTTTTATAGCCAATGAAGGAATACTATTGGTCGGTAAAACCAAGTTGTAATCACTGATATTACAGTGTGTATTACTGTAGATTTGGTAATATTCGCGAGATTTTAATTTCGCGAGGACAGATTCGCGGATTAAAAAGTCCCGCGAAAATTATTATTATAACAGTGCTACTAAAGGAAATGTAAATTCGCGAATTCTAAACTTCGTGAAACGTCACAAAATCAGTAATTAGCGAAAATTCAAACACGCGAAATTCACCAGATCTATGAGTGTGATGTTTGTAGCAACTTTGGCAGATCCCAACAATAAATAATGCAAATTTAGCGCACTTTATTTGTTGAAAAAAACGTGTTTTAAACTGAATAAGCGTACCGTTATAGATACTTCATTGACAATGAAATTACAATAAATAAACGAACATAAATAAAATAGATTATAATCAATCCATCGATATTGCTATCGTCGATCTCGCTATAGATGTTCCAGGTCAAAGCGCATTCCAGTCTCTCAGCGGCAGTGCTCAGCCTCCGGCGGTGTAGCCATAACCCTGCTTGGTTGACTGCGCTTCCAAGCTGTACGTTATGGCAAATGAGCAGGCACGAGATCGAGGTCACCACAGGGGTCGCAATAACCAGTTTCAACCCTTACAACGCCGAATTATTTTGTATAAACCGTGGAGATTAAAATGCTTTTTTCAATTTGAGTTATCTCTTTCCGCTTCATTTCAACACATACTGTATGTTATGGGTCTACGACCATTATAAATATTTAATTCTTTCCATGCGCGGACCGTCTTTATACGTCGTATGAAGACGGTCCCCGCGCCGAAATGGTTAAACAGTATAGTAGTAGTATTGTTTATTATACTGATATGTGCATAATACACCTCTCAGTGTTTTAAAGTATTTTTACATATTTTTAGAACACCACGCCGATCTTGGGCTTATATATCAGTTCGGATTCAATTTTAATTAATAACGTCAAGTGAGTTTTTAAATGTAATAAAACTATGCAAAATTAACACATACATGTATATCAGCTTGGATTCAATTTCAATTAATAACGTCGTATGAGTTTTTAAATGTAATTAGACTATGCAAAAGTAACACATACATGTAATTGAATAATAATTTACATGTAGCAATGACATTATTTTACACCAGAATGAATTTTGTTTTTACTGAGATTACAAACATTAGAAGGCATATAAAAATCAATTACAAATGATCAATTATATAACAATGCAATTATCTTACTCCATGCTATATCTACAAAATTCAGGACACAGTTATCATTGCAAGGCATTACATACAATACATTTATTATTATTATGCCACTATGTTTTCAGGCCGCGCATTACCAAAAAAAACCATGTTTTTTTCTGCCGATTGTTGCCGATTTCCGAGAAAAACAGCTAATTTCGGGTTATAATTTTAAAAAAAGAAGTTTATTTCAGGAGATAAAAAAGTTTTTTCCAGCTATGTTTTTCTTCCTTGTTTTTTTTTCGTCGCCCTCATTAACCTTTTACAAATAGGTCTAAAGGTTTTTTTATTTCGTCGCCGCCATACTAAAAGGAAATTTCTAGAAATTTGTCAAATGCTTTTTTATTTTGTCGCCCTCATTAACTTTTCCAAAAATAGGTTCAATGTTTTTTTCTTAATATTTTTCACGCCCTCCCTCATTAGATTTTGGATTTTTTCTGATCTAAAAAAGAGAAATAAAACACAGTGGCCTTATGAAGGAAAGTAAAATTAAACATAATGGTGATAGGATTATAAACAGGTTATCAATGTGACGCGCAATGTATTTCCTATTTGGCCCGGCCTGGTCAGATGGCCCGCGCCTGTATACAAACCGCCTAGGAAATAATAGAGGAAATAAAACAGATAAATAAAACACAGTGGCCTTATGAAGGAAAGTAAAATTAAACATAATGGTGATAGGATTATAAACAGGTTATCAATGTGACGCGCAATGTATTTCCCATCTGGCCCGGCCTGGTCAGATGGCCCGCGCTTGTATACAAACCGCTTAGGAAATAATAGAGGAAATAAAACAGATAAATAAAACACAGTGGCCTTATGAAGGAAAGTAAAATTAAACATAATGGTGATAGGATTATAAACAGGTTATCAATGTGACGCGCAATGTATTTCCCATCTGGCCCGGCCTGGTCAGATGGCCCGCGCTTGTATACAAACCGCCTAGGAAATAATAGAGGCATTTATACACCTCATGCTATACATATTTTCACTCAAATTAACACTTACAACGTTCTAATAATATTACTGCGTCGTAAGTAATAAAACATATTATGTTTGTATAAAACATGGAGACCAAAGGGTTTTTCCAATTTAAATCATCATAAATGACTTAGTTAGATCTTTTTCCGCTTCTATCGAATACCTATATATGTTTGGGTCTACGGCCATTATATATTTTTTATTTTGGTCAGTGCGGGGACCGACTTTAGACGTCTGAATTTGACGTCTATAGACGTCAGATTTTGACGTCTAAACACGGTCTCCGCACCGACAGGCTTAATTTAATAACAGCTTTAACATTCATTTAGAGCAGGACATCATCAGCTCTCATTTAATATCATATTACATGTTGGCATTTTGTTAAGTAGTGACGTCTTTATTCATCACGAACAGCAATTTACATAATCAAGGTCAACAAAAATTATATTTATGTATGTTAGGGGGATAACTGACGCTATATTAACCATGCTAATCTGCTATGTGCCAAGCTGTAATAGCTTTTAATTTGTTGTATTAGCTAATTAAGTCATTGTTATTGGAAATGAAATGTTTTTTTTTAATATCAAGATCTGCAAATGTTTTGGTATAATGTTTTGGTTATTTTCACGCCTTGAGGTTGTGGGTCACAGTAGCGAGACACAACTTCAAGTGACTGAATATTTAACCCTTACAGCGCGGGGATAGACTTTAGTCGTCAGAGTCTGACGTCTGTAGACGTCAGACTCTGACGACTAAAGTCTATCCCCGCACTGTAAGAGTAAAACTATTTATAATGACCATAGACCCACAACATAGGTATTCAAATGAAGCACAAGGAGCTAACTAAGACATTTTAAGATGATTTCAAATTGAATAAAACCTTTGATTTCCATGGTTTATACAAAAGTATTTTAGTTCTTAAAGGGTTAAATAAGAAAGCTTGGCGGGAAAAGGGTTAATACGCATCGTGTTCAGATGAAAGCCGAAATCAATACAGACTTTGGTGTGTATCCAGGGAATTACGATGGTCCTGGTTCCCAGGTCGTACTGGAGAGGGTCCTCATTAATGTTGCCTATAGTTGTGCCGAAATGCAGTAACTGCTCACTTAAAAAGTGAAAAGTTACATTATTTTGGCTAGCAGATGCATGGGCGACAACACGTTACGTGGATCCGAAGCTGGGTCAATGTCACCGACGCTGGCCCAACATTGGCCCAGCTTGAGATCCACGTCTCGTGTTTGCTTGGTTGTCAGAGTGTCATCAAAACGGTTCAAAGGAATACCCTTTAGGGGTTTATCTCTTGTGATGAATGGAGTGAGTGAACTGAGTTGTATGGTCCGCTCCTCACAGGATAAAAACAAGCTGATCATATTTTGTGTACTTACTGTAGAATTGGTCAACGTCCCAATTTTCCCAGCACATATATTTAGCGCCAGTAACAGTCAGTGCGTGCGAGAGCATGGGTGACACGTTGCGGTTATGCGCATGCGCATAACGCATATTTAAAATAGAAGAAAACATTTTGTCAATGCTGCTAATTATATCTGACCAGCAGTTTTTCAACCACACATAATTATATAATATTATGTGATAAAATGAATATATTTTTCGGTATGCTATACAATAATTAATTTAGAAAAACGTTTAATTTTTTTCAAAATTGCCGTAAGGACAAAAGGCAGGAGGACCCAAGTATAGCAATCTACCCCTAATTTAAATAATAACTGGATGACGACAGTGATCAGCTGATCTCGCCATGTGACAGACTGAGCTACTCTATCATTGGTAGATGGTGGAATACCGCACTTGGTTCGAATTGAAATAAAAAGAATTGTGTTTTAGGCCACATTTTTGCACATAATTATAGGCCAAACTGGGCCAGGATAACCTCATGAGGATGGTGAGATGAATGAGATGACACTGCCCCCAGACACATGATTTGGAATTTTAGCCCTGGCAGTCTGAGGTCGAGCACGCTACCGTTCGGTCACAGAGGCTCTCCACAATATTTATTCTTTACAAGTAGTGAGCGGGGAAGAAACATTTTGTTTCTTTGAAACTTGAAGTCCAGAGTGGGGCTCGGACCCGCGATCTCCGACTTTCCAAGCAGGCAGCTTTAACCACTGCACCACCCCCCCCCCGCCATGTTTCGAATAGAGCTTTCGCATCAATGCTAAATTGGCAAAGAAAGACCGAAGGTCACCGTGATCTGAGTGCGAAGGGTAATAATTCCTAGTGGACCTATGGTCTAAAGATCTCAGAGCTACACTTGTTCAGAATTTTTAACGTTAAATTTTGAGGTTCACCCATGTCTTCGCAGCCAGGGGAGTCGCTATACAGCCTGTTTGAGAAAACCAAGACAAACAGATCACGTGCGGCTTTATGGTATGGTTGTTAACGCTCTCTCTAATGCTACCATACACCCTGTGATGCAGGGTCGACATTAAATATTTAACAAAATGACACAAACCACAGCATTCAACCTTACAGCGCGGGGACGTCAGATCCTGATGGCTGAAGTAGATCCCCGCACAGTTAACCCTTTAAGCCCTCACGATGCATTAAGGCATAATTTTACATCCCATGGGGCTCAAAGAGTCAAGGTTGCTCAATGAGATGTCACTGATTCCGCAATTAACATCGCGGATGACAGTGATAGGAGGAGATGATTGAAATTTCCTTGGACGATGAGACATTCCCTGAAGTGCCCAACGCGGTCAGCTCAATGCCTGCCATGCCTTTAGAAGCCTAGACCTCTGGCTGTAAGAGGACATTGGCTCAAGTCTCTCTTGAAAATCAGCAGGGAGATAACGAAAATCGCGGCTTCCAGAAAATGAATAGAAGGCTAAATCTAGACAAAGCATTTAAAAATGCAGGGTCGTCAAAAAATAGGCTTACACATAAAAACAAAGCACCGGAAATATGGCTAATACAGGCACAGTAGTAACTGGTGAAGAGAAGGAGAAGTGGGGCATTGGCAGATCGCCTGACTGCCTCGCCAGTTACATATAGGCCTAATAATGCATGCGTCCCGGGTTCAAACCTCACTGATCCTGCGTGGGGTTATCGGAAAAAAATATCATTCTTTCTCCCTGCTCAACATGACTAGGCGATCACGTTAATGGCGGCCTCGTCAAGCTAAGGTTGAAACCAGTGTATCGTGATTAATTTCCCGCAGGGTGGCGACGCGCTGTGCGCTCCACTTCTTGGGCTTATTCCCAGTCACAAGCCATTTCATTATAATACTGTGCTGCAGACTAAACAGGAGACGCTGAATGTTGGTTCAATGTTGGGCCAGCGTCACAGACGTTGGAGCAATTATAGTGATTCAAGTGTTCGCGTTTACATACTAGCTGCAACAGAAGAGGAACCTACTTTCGTCTGAGGAACCTACTCGTGTCCATACTTTCTAGTCTATCAGCATTGACCGGCCCGGATGGCTCATTCGTATCGACTAGGGCTTGTCACCTGGATGTACCAGGTTCGAATCCCGATCGGGACGGATATTTGTCATCGTGGTTGTGCATACACAGTGCTCCAAACTGTTCAAAGCAAAGAAGTGTACAGTGCTGTCTACGGTACTATGCATTTTAAAGAACCCTTGAAGTGGTTCAAAATAAGAGTAGGGCCTAGGGTATAGTCCCGGCTTCGGGCTTCCTTCTGTCGCGATATTGTCCCATAGTGCAGAAAGCGACGTAAATCAATATTCACCTTTCAGTGGTTAAAACTACCGCGACTGAGGAAGGAACAGCCATCGTCATATCAATTAAAATGACTGTCTAATAAGGGAAAAACATCAACGAAGGGACAGACAATAAATTATTAAGAGGACGATATGATGTGCACATTGCTGTAGGCTATTGCCGTCAGCGCGATGTATAGCGCGCATTCACTAATGTAATCGGTTGCAATGTGTAGGACTACATTATAAAAAAATAATGACTGCAGGTTTCCATCAAAATTATAAAGTCCACCTTTGTGCCACCCTTTGAAATCCAGATATTTTTATGCCATTTAACACATAAATGTAACCTAAATTTATATTCACTAAATAGTAGAAGAGCTATTTCCTGTAGGACCAATCACCCTTATTTAAGGAGTTGGTACAACCCATCATACTAACAAAATCTGATTGTATATTATGTTGGAGCAAACCTCTCTGATCATTTCTAGGGTGGGCGTAAAGTAGAATTGTGGTATCAATTTTTTTTTATGAGCCATAGTTTGACACGGGGGTATATTGATTTTATACGCTAATTTTTTTTTTGTCGCTGGCTTACCAAACTAACAATTATCATAAATAGAGGTCTCTATGTACAAAATACACATATATATGATAAACCAAAATGACCAGAATAAATAGGGCTGTAATATTTGTGATATATATTTACATCGGGTATGAATCCTATGTCGCGTTTGACAGAAAACAGCAAAAATCCAAGATGGCCGTCAGCAGACATTTTGAAAAAACAATATTTTTTAACAAATAATCCGATAAGCAAGTGTGATATATCATTTCTAACTAATTTTGTGGCGTGGAACCCATTTCGGGGCATCCGATTACAAATATACGCTCATGTGACCTTCAAGCACCACATGAAGGTCAAAACATGATCATCAGGGGTTATACTGAAATAATGCAGTGGTCCAATAGTTACATGTGATAATTATGTCCCTTCTGGCTAACTATGTAGCACATAATCTATTTCTGGTATAAATAATGTCATATTAGGCATCAGTGACCTCCAAAAATGTAATTTGGTGACATTCAACGTTATTATTTGAACTTCAAACACCATATCAAAGTGAAAAAGTGACCAGTTGTTGTCATAGTAAAAATAAAACTTTTATATAAGTGGTCCAATAGCTACACGTGATTTGTCATTTCAGACTAGTGTCGGGCGCAGAATTTATTTCTGGCATCAATAATGTTATGCTAGGCATCAGTGACTTTCAAAACATTATTCAAAACCAAAACATACATCTGTATGAAGGTCTGAAATGACAAACACTGGTCATAGGGGCAATACAACTGTTCATAAGTAGTCCAATAGTTACATCTGAAATGTCGTTTCTGATTAATTTTGTGGCGCTGAATCTATTTGTGGCATCTAAAAGGTCATTTTAGGCATCAGTTATCAATACAAACTAGTTGCAATGTGTCATTTTAGTCATTTTCGAATCCAAAAATGTACAAAGATAAAATTCAAACTTGGCGAGTGGATAGAAAGAAAATATGAATAAAATGTTTCATATCTGGGGGATGCAATACCAATAGTTTTTCGTTTACTGAAACTGGATAACCAGTCGCTCACAATATGTCCACCCCTTTAGTTGCATGTAGCCTACGTACCGTCATCACGTTCCCTCGTATCGTGTTTGCTGGTCCCGTTGAGTTGCGATGGTGGTACATCATTAAATTAAAATTGGTTAAACTTCGTGTTTTCCAGAAGCGCTTCCAATAGGTTAATTAAGATGTAGATGCTCTCTGGCTAGTATTTGGGTCAAAACCTATGCTTGACATCTGGTTCTAGTAGTATATTACATGAGAATCAGTCAATGTTATGTGGAGGCAACATATTGAGAATTGAAAATTAGGGCAAAAAGAAATCTTCCAAATTACAAATAACGAGCAAGTTATTTCCCATTGATGGGTGGTTACATTTGTATTGATTATGAGAAACGACATTCTTCACACCCACATATTTATTACATGTCTAGGACAATATTTATTCACTATTGTAGTACTGAGATGGTTGTTAGTGGTAGTACTTTTTGCCCACCTAGGCAGCTCACCAGGGAGTCGTTACGTCTGTTGTATGCCGTGTGGCATGGTACATAATCAACTAGTATACAACAACAATCCAAGAGAAGCTGAAGAATCCACGAGTCCGGCCATACTATTTGGGTTCATTGCCGGGACGCTGGTTGTTCCACTCAACGTTGTAGCTCTCGCATCAGGGAGTCTCCGTTAAGTGATGGTATACATCTTTACTAAATACCAGTGCGGGTTTCAAAAAGGTAAAAACTCAACAGATCGTATGCCTAAACATGTTCATTAAGTTGGAGACGTATATCCGTAAAACTTTTGTAAAAAAAAAAATAAGCTTCAACCGGCGAGCCTGAAACAAATGTTCGCCGGTTTTCACTTTAATACTGTCAAAAATAAAGGTTCTGTAAGCCGATGAGCATAATCTCAAACATTGGTTTGCGATCAGATTCAGTACATTATTCAGGTACAATGTTCTCCCCGATCCATACTCAATACAGCAATAATACAGTTTGGATCTGATATGTGATCAGTATATCCTTAGCAGGGTTGTCCGATCACCACCCTTGTCTTTGCTAAATATAATTTTCTTTCTGTACTTCTCCTAAATTTTATATATAATGTGCGGTATACATTTCAACTTACACCGCCCGCGAAAAAAATATGGATCCACCACACGCATTATGCACACTGCAGTTGCAAATAACCTGTGATAAATTTTAATTTACTCTGTGAATTGGGAATAAATTCGCCTGAAATTTGGCACCAGTATACAACTGGTATCTGTTAATTTGATGTTCAAGAAATTATGGGGAAAAGTGTCAATTGTTGCAAAAAAATAGGTCAGCAAAAAATGGTAGTAAAAACAGGATATTTGGATGGCATCATGCACAAGTGGTCTAACCCACATTTTGACGATTTTGAGAAAAAATCGCGCTGCAACATGAAGTACAGGATAAAACGAATAAATACAAATTAACACAAAAAGGTAACAAAATCAGTGACCAAATGGTCTAACCCTGAATGTGAAACTCGTATATTGATCAAGTTGTTGCTATCAAAAACATACATTTTCATTGTTTTTTATTGTGGGTTAGCCCACTTGTGCATGATGCCATCCATTTTAAACATTTTTCGGAATACTCTTTGGGCATGGCATCGTGGTGGAAATTAGAGATGATATATATGTGAAACTCTCAAATTGTCCTCTTGAGTAAAATTGACTAGCACAAATAACAACAAAACGTTTACGACACTTTATTATCATCCACTTGATGAAAAATCACTATTTCTTTATAATATTGTTTTCAAACCACCGCTGCACTATCAAAAATGTCCTAATTTATTCCGTTTTTTATGTGAATAAGATAATTTACCTAATAATAGTTAAAAATACCTAATATTTGATTGAATATCCTCTTGCTCTCATCAAGGCATCGACCCGACGGGTCATTTCGGCACATAGTCGTTCTAGGGAATCCTTAGGTATTTCATTCCAGATCTCAAAGTTGTTGGAGGGTTGTGGCTGAGTTCTCTTATCACCTGAGCCCAGATAGACTCTATAAGATTCATATCTCGACTACTTGGAGGCTACTGCATAACCTGGATTCCCCGGTCTTTAAGCCACTGTGTTGTAGCTGCTGCTCTGTGAGGTGGTGCATTGTCCTGCTGCAACTCAAATGGATGGTTCACATCTCCATAGATGTTCTCTACAGCTTGTCGGAGGTTTTCCTCAAGACTAGTAGTGCATAGGGCAAAGTGTAAAATAAATCTGTTATAGCAAAGGCTCCCTAACTCTTCGTTTTCATTGTGTTAAAATTCTGTAAATTACAAAATAGCAAAAAACAAAGATGAAAATCTAAGCTCAGCGTGGTCGTGGAAAAACTGATAACGGGACGGGAACTAAACTCACGTACCATAGTACAGTCCTCACGAGTAATTGTGACGCGGGGGTGCCCTCTACCAGGCTGATATTTAAAATATCCAGTTTTTATGTATCATTTAACAGTTTGTTTGTAGGGCTACAGCACCCATGTAAGCACCTCAATAATAGCACCTCAATAATAGTCATGTTTCTGGATCTAAAATAAATAGCAAAGTCGTTTACAAATCGTCCCCTTGGATATGAAAGGGTGTATCTGCCACTTTGTAAAGTTGCAGATACACACTTTCTTATCTAAAGTGACAAAATAACAAAAAAAATCGGTGACTGCTGTCGAGTCCTTGACGATGCTGTTAACTGTTATTATTGTAAATAGATTTGGCGACAAAATGCTTCCTTGTGGGATGGATACCTTACGCTTGCGAATTTAGTGAGGTGTACGTGTTATCTAATCTGACTTTACGCGTTCTACCTAAAAAAAACTATTCGTGGACTTTTGTGGATCAAAACATTGAAGGATACACGTCTCTAGCCTAACCCAAAATTGAACAAATGTTGGTTCAATGCTGTCCCAGCCTCGCAACTCAACGGGTCTGGGAAACACGATACGGGGGAACGTGATGATGGTATATAGGCTACACGCATCTAAAGGAGCGAACATACTGAGAGCGACAGATTTTCAAGTTTTAAACAAGAAAATATTATTGGTATTTCAAGATATGAAAGTCATATATTCATTCCATCCACTCGCCTAGTTGGAATTTAAAATCAAATCTATTTTGGATTTGAAAGATCCTGAGGACTCGGATTCAGTCATAAAATTCATCTAAAATGACACATTACATCTAATGTTTATCGAATTTATAACTGATGCCTAGAATAACATTTTTTATATCAGAAATGGATTTAGGGCCAGAATGTAAGTCAGAAACAATATATCACATGTAACTATTGGACTATCAGTAAAAAATGTATTCCACTTTTACCGCTGGTGATCATGTTTTGACCTTCTTGTTGTGCTTGAAGGTCACAGAAACATATAATTGTAATTTGAGGTGCAGAAATAGGTTTCACACCCCAAAATTAGTCAGAAATGACATATCGCACTTGATTATCGGATTATTAGTTAAAAATCTATTTTTTTTTGGCGGCAATCTTCGATTTTTGCCGTTTTAAAACCAAACGCGACATAGGATTCATGGGGAATCTTATGAGAGCGATATATAGCTATTTATGGATAATCAGGCCAATTTTAGCTCTTACACCCACATTTTTACACCAAACCCTATTTTTTTATGAGTTGATGGCGACCATTTTGAATAAAATAGTTATAATTACAAATGCTCAAAGATGCCAGTCTGGTATGCTTGCTTATATCACACTAGACATATCATGCATTAATAATCCGCAAAAAAGTTTGTATATACCCATTTGCAAGGTTCCACCCTCGGCCACCTGACTACATCACTGTACATCGGTGACAGTTTTTATAATGATATAATCCTTAACGCGATTAGTATATTGAGGTATTTTGAAAGTAAAGGTAAAGGTGTAGGTTTATAGTCTGATATCAAGTCTGAAGACCTATCATCCGACTTTACATCTTACCCCCTGGTCACTGGACCTGTTCATTCGTGTACCATTTCAACTCCACGGAGAGCATACAGTCCTACAGCGGCTCATTGAACTTATCGTACACATTGCCATCTCTGTCCTACCAAGTACTCATTTTCACCTGAGAAAAGTGAAGCATATTAGGGTGAAGTGCCTTGCCCAAGAACACAACATCTTAACAATGTCCCAAGATTGAGAGGGGAGAAACATGAAATTTCTCTGAAAATTCTGCACCAAGCGGGATTCGAAACCGCACGGCAGGCAGCGACTTCGGCAGAGCACCACGCTCTAACCATTGCGCCATGTCCCTCTCTGTTATTATTAAGATATTTACCACCCCACCGCCCTAATGTCAGTTTCTAAGAATTTGTCCATGCATTTTTACTGAATACTTTTATTCTGGTGAACGGACGAACGAACGAGCGAACGGACGAACGAAATAACAAACGAATGAACGAACGAACGAACGAATGAACGAACGAACGAGCAAAGCCAAAAAACACAACCCTCCTGGCGGATGTTAACTACATGTATAATTATGGTATTTGGTAGCGCGCTTTCATAAAGTAGGCCGACAATTAGTTCCACTAAATTTAAATTTGTATATATAAAGAATGTGCCGTTAGCTGGAGTGATTTGTGAAACAATGACGCCCCAACAAACCACTGGGAGTCAATTTACTGAGCACGCGATGTCTGAATCACGTTAATAATAAAGAATACGGAGTCACGTTGCCGAGGTGCCATGCACGCTATCTGGTAAATAGAAAGCACAAGAGAAAGCAAAGACATGTTACAGCGTTAAACCAGATATTACTGAATTGAATAACTCTATTGCAAAAATTAGGCCTACAGTTATTGCATTAAAGTATGTATCACGTAAATACATTACGTTATTTCACCGTAGTACATGCGCATCAATAGTATTGTTTTTACGTTATTCATTATTATCAGCTTAGTTTGTATAGCATTATACTTGTATGTTAGTCCTTCCCATACATGCTCAATAATTGACACTTTTCCATCATCTGTTGAGCTTTTTAACCTTTACAACACTGAAATGTGTTTGTATAAACCATGGAGACCAAAGGGTTATTTTAAATTTAAAATCATCATAACTGTCTTAATTAGCTCTTTTTGCTTCATTTAATACCTATGTTATGGGTTCTACGGCCATTATAATTATTTTACTTTTTTCAGCGCGGGGATCGACTTCACGTCAGATTTAGACGTCAGATACTGACGTCTAAAGTCGATCCCCGCGCCGAAAAGGTTAAAGTAATAATCGGCTAATATGTAACCACTTTAGGCTGAATGTTTTACATCTATTTAAAATGTTATCATTCAAGTTACTCTCATTTTGGTCACGCATTAACGGTTTTATAATACCAGCTAAATTACTTTTATAAGATCGATATGGTCGATTACCTATGCTCAGAATTAAACTAAATAATGCACCTTCCCAGTGGACACAAGACGTTGAATCAACGTTGGTCTAACGTTGGTCCACCGTCTACGACGCTGGACCAACGTTAAACCAACGTTGATTCAACGTCTTGTGTCTGCCGGGTAGCTGCGCAATTCTCTGGCGTGACTTCTTCAGGATGGTGGGGTGGAGGATCAGGATTGTAATTACAATCGTAATGTCAATCAGGAAAACCCAGACGTTAAAAAAACCCAAATCCGTTCCATTTCCATGCGTGATTAAAAAACAATGTGTTTTTGAAATCGGGGGCTCTTAATCGATTTAACACTTTGTGACCTGATCTGGCAAAATGAGCCGTAAATCGCACTTTGACAAACGTAGCTAGGCCCCTTGAAAGCCAAAAAGACCTTTACTCGACCTATTTCTATTTTTACACACGTTTATATTTTCATATGATTACTTTCCAATCCTAAAATGGTGTGGCACAGTAATACGTGTTGTGAAATAATATTTTAAATATAATTATCTGTTATTTTAATTTTAATCGTTTTTATATTCCAATCAGGGATATTTGTTTGTATTTACATGTTACTATGGTAACAGTCCCTAATAGGTAAGTCATAAGTCATAGTCCTATAAAAAAAGAACGATCAAAATTTCAGCCCTCAGCTAACCACGGCACAAATATATGTGATATACCATTCAAAGGTAATTCTGTGTAGATTCCTGATTTGTGATTATCTCCAATATTTGAATATGCGACTCATTTTACCAGATTGGGTCACATCTCTAATTTTTAAGTTATTTTAATTATAAAAACATGCTATTAGAAGCATTTTCTATCTGATAATTAATTGATCCTTAATACAAAAATGTACAATTACTGAATATGTCAAGGATAATCAATCCGGATCATGCATTTTATAAGATGATCTTAATCATAGATATAATTATCTTTTATCTATTTGCTTTTTTGGTGGCAAGTGTTTCTAAAAAGTATCAATCTTGAATTTTAATTAAAGCTACTTTTTCGTGATACAAACTTCACATAAGCCCGTTTAATTTGTCCAGGTATTAAAATGCCATACATGTCTCATTAGCTTCAAGTTTCTTATTTTAATCTCATGACTCTACATATTTTTTTAGTTAGTTTTATTTCAGTAATTTGTCTGAGTGGTAATCATTATTAACCCTTACCACGCTGAAATATGTCTGCATAAACCATGGAGACCAAAGGGTTTTTTCCATTTGAAATCATATTAAATGTCTTAATTGGCTCTTTCTGATTCATTTGAATACCTATGATATGCGTCTACGCGTCTAATATTTAATTGCGGCACGATTTCTCAGGACATCACCAGGCTCAGTTTATCCATCTTCCCACACAAGGCTCGCTTCTCCCGAGGTCGTAGACCGAGGCCTTGCTGAATCAGTGTTAAAACCATCTATCGGAGTGGGGACTTTCAAGAAAGATTTTTTCTGTTTGACCCAAGTTTGACCTCTGGCATGAGTGCTGCTTTAATCCAGGGCCACCGTCTACGACGCCGGCCCTGCATTAAGCAGCACATGTCTGGTGGCCTAGAATTTCACAGGAAGTATCACAGACAGCTCCCACCACATCTCACAAGACACGAGACGTTACATGCGGCAGGGTTGGATTAATGTTGACCCTATGTCGCAGACAGTGGGTCAACATTAAGTTGGCATTTGGTTGAAAAATTAATGAATATTCAATATCTAAGTCATCCTCCCTACCCCAATAGGTGGAAGATAACACTGATTCAGCAAGGCTCGGTCTGCGACCTCGAGAACAGCGAGCCTGACTGTCAGGAAGATGAGTTTATCATGTGTATCTTGTTGATCATATCAGCAGCTTAACAAAACCACTTTGATTTTACAATGTTTAATGTTTAATGTTCACCAGAGAAACCAGAGACATCGATCCAATGCTGTGTTATTGCTATCATTAACCCAACATGGGTTTCTGCTGAGATCCTAACGAGCATCATCAACCCTTGAAGCGCTAAATTAAATATCTTCAAATGGGTAAAAATTACTCATTTATCATACAAAAAACAGACACATAAAATGGGGAAAAATTGTTTATTAAAAATAAACATCAAAATAAACAACTACAAATAAAAAGGGCTTCACTCAAAATGTTGTTAATGTAAACTTGGTTGTAACAGAGTGTTAAAGACCAAACTAGGTATAAATTTACTTGACAGTCGGTTAACAGGATTAACCAGCGAATATTGATACATGTCTCTGGTTGATCTAATCTACTGTCTCTAATTGATCAAATCTACTATGACTATTTATACAAGTCTGTAATTGATCTAATCTACTATGAATATTTATACATGTCTCTGATTGTTTTAATCTACTATTTAAATGTGAACTTTGACTCTTGTATCATTAGAAACAAATTACATAAAATATTATTAACAAAAACTATCAATACCAATCTAGTAATTGTTCAAACAAAACAAAACCTGTAAATAACATTCTACTAATTGTTCACATTAATATATTAAAGTGAACTTTGACTCTTGTATCATTACATACAAATTACCTAATATTGACAAAATCTATCAATAACTTTATTAAACAAGATTATCTGTTGTTGAGAAGGGTATGAAAACGGCACACAGACACGAAGTGTCTGACCCCCACAACACAAACTTACGAATGCATCGTAAGAGCACATATGAATTCCAACCTCTCATCTGTCTAATCCACCATTACTTGCGGCATCAGAAACAACACTAATTTTAAATGGTCAACTTGAAATTGGAAATTTACATCGAAATAACCAAGATAACCAAATAATTAAAATTTCCAAATGTAGATAATAAGGGACACAACATCTGTTGTATTTATAATTCATGAAGCAAGTCTGAGTAGTGTTTTCACTGGCTGGATTCAAATGTCAGTGGAATTTTATTTTCTGTAAGTGTAAAATTTGACCACAGAAGTATACAGACCTCATTTTGAGCTGACTTAGGTATTGCAGACACACTTTGAAAACATAAAAAGACCACAAAACATAGATTTGAAAGGATTTGAAGCAACTTAGGAACATGAGGAAATGGACCACATCTTCAGTATAATTACTGCGGCCTGTAACAACTGGCCAAGTCCTGTTGTAACTGACCTTGTATTTCTTGGCTTTTTTTATTATTATTATTTTTTTATTTTTTATTCTGTCATACTGCTCTATTTTTGTCAGCGTCGACTCATGCAAGATTATTTTCTTGCAGTAGTTTAAATGAATAATTATATTGCTTTTACCTTACACTGGGAGGCATCAGGGCTGTAGTGACTCCTATGCTTGGATATTCTCCCGAATGATTTTAATTTACAAATTATTTATTATATATATATATATAAGTACGAATGATGAAAGATTTAATTCTTGTAACCATTTTTTTTTTTTTTAATTTTAATTTTAAAGCAGCTGGATCACTAGGCTTTACGAAAACAAACAAAGATGAAAACTTAGAAAGAAAGAAAATGGTGACCCAAAACATAATTTCTTAGGATCAACTTGAAACCTAAGGTCACTTTGGCGAAGCCAGAGAATGGCCTACAGGAAAACCAGTCCCTGGGATTTTTCCAGAGTCATCACAAATTGGTATAATTGCATTAATTATATAAAATGAAACCAAGATATTATCAACTATTGCTCTTTTCATTAATTTAAATTATCACTAATGAGAACTTTAAATCTTAACTTCCTAACATGAATTATTTTAAACATACATTTAAAGTGCAGCTGGCCAATAAATCACTGAAAATCCGACCCGTTCAAATACCTTTATGAGCACTAATATTGTATATTTAAATTTTTTTTTTTTAAATTTGAGATTGAGAGTAGCTGGTATATATGCTTCATTGAACAAAAAGTAACAAAAAAAGAAAACTCTAATCAAAGAGGAAAGGTGCCAAAAACATAGTTTTGACAAAGCTGTACTGGCGAGGCCAGAAAATAGCCCACAGGAAACAAATCCTGACAGGAATCAGTGGGTCAACCATAAATTGGCATCAGCCAATGTGGTTATCGCCTCCAGAGTTTATCAATTCTTGCTAAATAAAATCCTAGAAACAACAATCGCTCCTCTTATTGAGTTATATTATTTGTAAAGTTTGGCCCTGCAAATCACACGATAAAATGTACCCAAAAAATTTAAGTAACAAAGATGAAACTCCCAACAACGAGGAAAAGGGCCAAAAACATATGTTCCTGACAACAAGACCTATCAGAAACCCCATAAGGCCGCACTGGCAACGCCAGAGAATGGTCCACAGGAAAAACAGTTCCTGGAAGGAATCAGTGAGTCAACCACAAATTGGCATAAAAGAAGCCAAAGTGGTTATCGCCTCCAGAGTTAATCAATCCTTGTTAAACAAATTCTCTGATACAATTATCGTTGATTAAAAATAATAATAATAATAATAATATTAATAATACTGTCTCCTGCATTAAAGTGAGCGCCATGTCATAACGTTTACTCAGCGAATCACAACAAGTTAACACTTTTTCACCTGAATAAAACCAAAAATGTTATGTTACAAAGATAAAATTCCTATTTTCCATCTCCGTTTACATTTTTAAATTTATGGAAGCATATCCAAACCCAAATTTGTATGCAAAATTGCAAATGATTTTTGTGTTGTGTCATTCCACAAATGTTTGATAAATGAGAAACCGACCAGTGTTACTCTGCGTTTATGAGAATTCGTGATTTATAATCAATTTGTTAAAATTGATAATTTAATAACAGCGGAAATTTACCACTGAAACAAAGAAAGAGTGTACGATAATGTAAGGTTTTGAGACTGACTAGACCACATGAAAAGCCAACAATGTCAAAGTGACAAAGATAAGGGTCATTTATAATCTAATAATTGGTCAGACAGATTCAATAAAAAACACACAAAGCCACAGAGTTTTGTAACATCAATTTCTTTATAGGTCTATGTAAACATAAAGTATATCTATGAGAATTTTTTTTTTTTTTATAATTGGTATACGAGAACGAGCTTGGATCCGACCAGCGTAACTATACACTTTTGAGAATTGATATAAATTTGAGATTAAGAGTATGTGGTATAGATGCTTCATTGAAACATATCATATCAACAAAATTGAAAACTCCAAACACAGAGGAAAAAGCCACACATATATTTTTTGACAGCAAAAAACCTATCTGAAACCGAAGGCTGCACTGGCAAAGCCAGAGAATGGCCACATAAAAACAGTTTCTGGAAGGAATCAGAAAGGTTACCACCAAATAGCATCAGCCAATGTGATTATCGCCTCTAAAGTTAATCAATTCTTGTCACTCTAAATCAATTCTTTGAAACAACCATAACCACTCTCATTGATTTAAATTACTTATCAAAATTATATGATCAATGTGCATGCACTACCTTGTAAATTCCTAACATATTTTTCAGCCTACATTTTTATTAAAATCATAAAAGAACCGTCCAAACCAAAATTAATCCAGATGAATTTTTCATGAATCTATGGTCTTGACCTGCTGACTCGGACCTCCTTGCTCAGACTAGAGTTAGACTAGTCAGAGACAGTACTCGGCAGACTATAATTATAAAGTCCCGAGATTCAAGCCATAATTGAAAAAAAATAGCAAACAGATTAAATAAACAGCGCGTACCGATAATACTATTAAAAATAGTAAATAGTCCCAACAAAGGTCAACAAAGACGCTTTCACCGTGAGCGATAATATAAGAATTTGCGTTGACTCGACCTCATGGGCCGTGCCCGTACCGGGCCGTGGTCAAGAAATTTTGCATCAAAATAATAGACTCTGATACGGGGTTGAATATATTAAAAAACAATGCGAAACTATATCTAAAATATAAAAGAACTATTGAAACGTATTTGAAATACAAAATTTTCTTGATAGACATAGAATCTGGTATATAAATTTATATTTTTATCGGAAGAAATGGCTGGGACAACTCAGTCAGATTAGAGTTCCTGAAAAGAGGTCGCTAAAAACCAAACAAAAACCGAACCAAACACGTATTGTATAGGCCTATCTTGAAATTCGCCTGAGATTAAAAAGTCCATTTTGTGTTTGATAAATGGAGCTTTCATTTTATGAAAACTCTGTATATTTGTTAAATTTGTGTCGAAAAATTTGCAGATCCTGATTTAAAAAATATTAAATAATTTAAATTTTCACCCACTTGAATGAAGTTGTGTTTCGCTATCGCGACCCACAACTTCAAGTGGGTGAAAATTACTCATATTTGTTTAATTTGAGTGCAAACATTTGCAAATCTTGATTTAAACACTAATTTCATTCCCAATAAAGTTGGTTTGATCGGATATTAAAATGGATCAACCCTTAAAGCGCTAAATTAATTTGTAACAAACATCGCAACCAAAGGTGTTTTTTTCAATTTGTAATCATCATAAATGTCTAAGCTAGCTCTTTCTGATTCTTCTGAATACCTATGATATAGGTCTACGGCCATTAGAAATATGTTTACTCTTACAGTGCGGGGGTCGACTTTGGTGGTCAGAATCTGACGTCTACAGACGTCAGATTCTGACGACTAAAGTCGATCTCCGCACTGTAGGGGTTAAAAACGACTAGAGTCGCGTTTAGCGAGTTGAGGGTTGAAAGATTAAAACCATACATTCCCCTAAGTCTGGTTGTAATTGGATCAAATAGATCAAACATATAATTTTATTACTGCTATAGCAAAACGCCGGATTACTGTAACGTTCACACGACGTGTTACGTTTGTAGGTCTGATTCCCTTCCCAGAGGGGATTATGGCTATTGTACGTGGCGTTGCAGCCGTCAAGACGCCAAGTTTAACAGGATTAACTGCTCCGTCTCATCATGCGGCATATATATTATCTCGGATATGTCATTGTAATTATGATCCTTAACGTTTAGCCAAATTAGAAGGGGCTTACAGTTCATGTAGAAATACAAACAAATCTGAGATAAATAATTAATTGCTAACTTCCGGGCAAAAATGATTAAGACAGTCATAGCTTTGATTATCAGCATGTAAATGTAGAACACTATAGTATAGTAACTATGGTATAGTAGTTATAGTGGGCCTATGCTAGCTATAGTACTGGTATAGTAGATATAAGAAAAAGAAAAAAATATATACATTAAGCGTGATACTAACACGTGCGCCTGTGATTTTAACACGTAGGGCCTATGCACGTGAGAGCGAAGAGTACGTACGTAATAAATGATACATGTCTGTACGTGATGCGTATGTAGGCCCCCTAGTCTACTGTTTTACTGTAAAACATCATTCTAATTATACATTCCTTAACTCATCTAGCAAACACGCTGCTCCAATGTTAGTTTAAAGACTGATCCAGAATTGACACAGCGTCTGTTTCTTTATGTGTTTTTTTGCTGAGCACTTGTGTCAGTTTGCTGACTAGTCAGATTAAAGAAGTTCTAGGGAGATGTAAGTGATGTGGATGAGTATTACATGATCATGGCTGCTCAGAGAGTGTCCGGATCAAGTGGCTGAACCATGTAGATCAAAGTCCGCATTGGTGGTCGGCTGCGGGTCGTATTATAGGACGGACAGAACCTAATCCAAGCCTCGATAAGATAAGATTGTTCACCAGTCACCGCCTGAGGACATCATAGGTACACCATTGGCCTGCAATCAGAAGACAATGGGCCAGTGCTGATAGGAGGTTCACTGTTTGTTTGGAGGTAGGCATGGACCTACGTCGCACGCTGGCCCAGCATTGAACCAGCATTGGGTCAGCGCCTCTTGCTCTCCGGTGCTTTACAATTCCTGATGTCGGCGTGATCGGACTAATCTCTGCCACCGGCGTCGGACTAACAAGCATGCACGTGGTACATGTCTGGTGACATCCTATCAGGGAAATTATAGGCCGATGTTTCAGGTCTCTACTGGTATAATTAGCCTACAGTGCCCTGCTCACCACTGATGAGTACTGGTATATGTTACTCGGTATACGTGAGGTTTGTGAGCAGTGAACAGTATATATGGACATATAACCTGGTTTCCTATACATGAGAATACAGTGTGCTCAGAGAGGTAAGCAATATAAAATCAATCAAACACGGGTATATAACATGTGTAACGCCACATAGAATAGAAAGATTCACATCGAATTATAATGTGCACTCTAACCAGTACATGTTCTTTAGAAAGATACCATAATTAATTGACCAAGAAACACAGGAAACAGTTATCTGTAAATGCCCTCCCTCTATTTTTCACTCACTTGTGAGTGAACATTATTCAGATTTGAAAAAAATGGTGGTCTAGTTTGCATGGCAAAGTACTGCATATTCTCTGGAAAGAAGCTTTCAAGAACCTTTGTTTTTAGTGTGGTAATATAATACAGTCTTGGATTTTACGTATATTAAAATACAGTACATAGTTTCTTGCTCAATGTGCTGCGCATAGGCCAACTTTTTTAACGCATAGCGTCCAGGGTAAAAGCTTTGCAGGCATTCTAAATTATGTATAATCAAAGATATAATTAGTTAATATACCTTATAAACAATGACGACTATAAACACTCACCTTTTTATCTCTGAAGTTTAATGCAGTGTTTCAATAGGAAATAATTTGAACTTTTTGCAACTGACTACACTGCCAGCCGTTAGGTCTGGGACTATACACAGTGTTCTGTGTAGCCGCTGACCTTCACCAAATAATTTCGTATTTTAGCAGCACACACTTCCTAATCACTGGAAGGATGTGGCGAGAATTGTTAAATTGCATAAACGGAGATGATCAAATAATAATTGATCAATTTAATCATGATAATAACCTACAGTGCCCTGCTCACTTTTGTTTTATAAACTAACCTTTTAGATGTTTTAATTGATTTTTGGACAATTTGCTACAATGATAAAAAATATAAAGGGGGGGGGGGGGGTGAAAAAATAATACGTTTTTTTTGTTTTAAAGCTCGCGTCTTTTGATGTGATTTAAATGCCTGTTTTAAATAACGATAATAATCCTAACGGTTGAATCGAGTCCATTTCTCCCTTTTCAAATTTATTATGTCATTATTTCTCAATATATAAAATAAAAAACTGTGGTTGGAAGACAGAAAAATATTACCAGGTAAATTGAAGTAATTTGGCAAGACTTCATTTGCAGACGATAATATTAATGGAGCTAGTATTGTTGAGGTCCCGGGTGGTGGGTACACCACACAATGGCGCCTGGGAGTTAACAAACTCATTAAATATTTAATTACTCTATTGACACTTTTCATGCTGTGGTAGCTATATATACTGCTACAATTACCAGCTAAACAATTGATAAAATACCGATATATTTTTAAAATATGTGCTTTATTTGAAATGTGTATATCTTGTATCATGTTTAAACCGCCGTTCCAAACCCTTGATAGCGTGAAGCAAGTATCATTATTATGTCTTCACAAGCGACCCGAGTTAATAACCCAATTCTGGCTTAATGTTGGCCGATTGTCTGCGACGCCGGCCCAACAGTAATCCAACATTAGGTCAATTATTTGTGTTTGTGTATATACATGAGTAATTACCTCGTCATGTTATGCCAGGCAATCACGAGTGTTCGACGTAGTGCCGGTTCAATGACGGTCCAACGTCTGCGACGCTGGCCCAACAATTTTCTCGCCTCGGGACAACGTCAGTCAAGGTGTATGGCATATACTTTATTATCGTCTGCAACAGAGTGCCCAGTCTGATTGTCTCACACCGCCCACCAGGTGGTGCAGCCATCGACTCTGTCTGATTGACGACCAGCCCCAAAGGCTTCCCTTATGAATATGTATATGTAAGTTGTGAACTACCGTCTTGTATGACCCTTAAGGACACACGTCACAAGGGTCATAGGTCTCACGTGAACTGATTTTTAAGTGCCTGTTGGTGATACAGGTTTTAAGTAGATGGCCACAGGTGTTTACCGCCACAAGCTGGTCCCCCATGCATGTCAGATTCTTGTACATTTGATCATCCCAGTAAACACAAAACATTTGTATAACATTTGTACATTGTTGGACCAACGTCGAACGACGTTGTACAAATGTTATACAAATGATTTGTGTTTGCTGGGATGCTGACGGGATTGTATGACTTGTACTATTGCGCATGCCGAATCGCATAATATATTT
The DNA here is from genome assembly GCA_964017125.1 of Flabesymbios commensalis. Classification (NCBI taxonomy): domain Eukaryota; kingdom Metazoa; phylum Annelida; class Polychaeta; order Terebellida; family Flabelligeridae; genus Flabesymbios; species Flabesymbios commensalis. The sequence goes on from OZ024903.1 coordinate 70,267,839, forward strand.
ATATATTTATGCCAACTAATGTCAATGTACAACACGTTATAAACACAGTGGTGTTTTTTGGAAAAATACGTTCGTATGAAGCAGTTTTATTCACTTAATATGTCTAGAATAACTAAAGTTATATTTAAGGCCAAATATATACGATCATAATAATGAAAAAGACCAAAAAGACAACACGTCTTTCACTACGGTCACGATTTCATCAAAACTGGTCGCGTCTTATGAGCTCAGTCTTCAAAATTGGCAAGTCGCGGATTAAAATGACGACATCCGACTATTACACCTGTCTAAGAACATCATTTTGATCTGGTTGTTACTGTGATATGGATGGTATCATGCACAACTGGTCTAACTCATTTTTTGGTGTTTTGAGTAATCAAGCATTGCAGGTTTTGACCTTTCTGGTAAATTAGGCAGCTGAGATAAAACCTTTAAAAGGCTAACATGGAATGTACATTGGATGTACATCACTGTACATTGAAATTATATAAAAAAAATCTAAATATGGTTTATGCGAAATTAAAGCACTTTAAAGTTGGTTACATGAGTGTTAGACCATTTGTGCATGTTGTTTTTTCGTTTGGTCTAGCCCACAATTTTTAGGTAAATCACTGATTTTCAAAGAATTGTGCTGCCTAATCCATGATAAATTTAAAGAAGTTCGTATATGCATCCACATATTAAGAAAATATTATAAAAAACAATGAAAATATATGTTGTTGATAGAAACAACTTGATAAACTCAAGAGTTTCACATTGAGGGTTAAACCATTTGGTCACTGATTTTATTTACCTGTTGTCTTTATCTGTATTTATTCGTTTGATCATGTACTTTAAGTCGTGTGATTTTTTTACATTGTTTTATGTATAATCACTCGAGGATGCACTGTCGCTGATATCGAGTAAACGTCGCCTCGCTTCTTCAGCAGTGAGCCGTTTTTCCTGTTTAAATTCTTGGACACGTCCATTTCACTCTTTTTGACTAGATGAGAAGAGAGGATTGGACCAAATCGCCAAAAAGCATCATGCGCAAACAAACTTTGACTTGTACCACATAATGCGACTGGTCCAGACATATGGCTCTTTTGTCAGATAAAGCTTGTGGTGAGAGCTTTCAAAAACATCAAAAATCTCAAAATCGTCAAAATGTGGGTTAGCCCACTTGTGCATGATGCCATCCATATATTACTTTGCTCTGCTGTCTACACATTGATGTTGGGACTTTACCATATAAACTTATCGCGTACTCATCTTTACCATGTTAAAAAGCTAGTATTTAACATGTTTAAGGCGCTAAGAAAAACAGAAAAAAGCGAATTTAATTGGCACTGGCGGTTAAAGGGGTAAACCTTGTTTCCATGTTTGGAGCCGGCCTGACGGTTATAGTTAGATTATAAGCTCTGCCGTGAAAATGCCAACAGCTGCAGTAAATGCCTTACCCTTACAGCGCGGGGATCGACTTTAGTCGTCAGAATCTGACGTCTTTAGACGTCAGATTCTGACAACTAAAGTCGATCCCAGCACTGTATGTAATACATATTTCTAATGGTCGTGGACCCGCAACATAGGTATTCAAACGAATCGGAAAAAGCTGAATAAGACATTTATGAAGATATCAAATTGAACTAAACCCTTTGATCTCCAAGGTTTTTTTATAAAAAATCAGCGCTCCAAAGGTTAATAAGAAAAGAAAATGGCAAAGAGTTAATTAGTCACTCAGGTGTCAATTACACTTTCAGTTTCATCTTAAGTATAGCCTACTATGATACATGATATACATTATAATATTGTTTCCTGGTTGTGAAGTTCATCCATTAGTTCAATGTCCGTCCTTGACATTTTCACATGAATATTGACAAATGTAATATATAGCCTACGCACGACTATGATCGCTTTTGATACCTTTTTAATCATGTAAAACACCGGTTTTTCAATAAGGAGGAATTTTAAATATTTGGTCTCAAATAGGTAAATATGAGTAATTTTCACCCACTTGAAGCTGTGGGTCGCGGTAGCGAGACATAACTTCAAGTGGGTGAAAATTTAAATATAAAAAAGGGTTAATATTATGGCATTACATGTAGGGTTTATTATCGTAAACATAAAATATTAACCTAATTAATAAATAATAATGAACGAGTCCCTATGAACAGTTTTCTATGCATTATCTTTTACGAGGTTTAGAAACGTGTTTATGTACTAAAGGTCTAAAGTTTCTGATATGTTTGCCAAGCGTTCACACAATAAGATAATAATTGTTCTCCCATGGATTGATTAAAAAAAACATCAATACATAGATTATGTACATGAGCTGTAGTTATCGATTCGCATTATAAGGCCCACTGATCTACTGTCATCAATGTCGACTGACGACCATGTTGGACAATAACTATTGCCATCGGAGTGACACGACACCGACAGGCAGGCTGGCATATCATATATTCCAGAACAGTCGTGCTGGCATAAACTATTCAGAGATGACTCTCTCAGGAGGTTTTTGCGTTAAACACCGGATGACGGATCAGGTATCAACTTGACATCGAAATGTCAGGTTAGATACACAGGGCCCGTATTCTCGTACAAGTTACGATATATCGTAGGCTTCTGATTGGTCGAGATGGCCATCTCGACCAATCAGAAGCCTACGATATATCGTAACGTGTACGAGAATACGGCCCCAGAGTCTTATATTTACTTGACATAAACCTTTACCACTGCTGTCAAGGGACACATGTTTTTCGATTAGGGCTGGTGTTTATAAGTGCCATCTTTGTGCCGTACTGCACATACCATTATGGCCGTTGTCAAGCTAAATAAAACATTTGTTACTCCTAAAAAGAGTTCTTGTATATATTTTAAATGTAGAATTAGGCTGGTGATTCAAGCTTGGAATTGACCAGAAACATCGTCACCGTTTTCATTCATGAATATGAAGCTATTATGATATTAATAATAAAAAATTATAACTAATAATAATATTCAACACATTCAACTGGCAATCAGCGGCCGGCCAAGTCCACAGTGAAATATCTTCTGTTCATGCCAAGGATAAAACTGGCCAGCGCTGCCTCAGCAAACACGGGACCTTGAACCAATGTTTTTTTGATGTCGGGTCAGCGTCGTTAACGATGGGCCAGCACCAAAACAATAGAAACAAACACTTAACCCTTTAACCGACGGTGCCGCTTATATTCGGGTTTTCATTTTTTATTAGCACCTTAAGTACCACCTTTTAAACATGTTAAAGATAAAATGTGACATCAATCAGCAATATTTGAAAGCAGTTCACCTCCATTTTGTCAAATCTTAATAATTTTCACTCACTTACTCACAGTTGTGGATGGCGTCAGCGAGACACAACTTCAAGTGGGTGAAAATTCAGATTGAATAATGTGGCGGTTAAAGGGTTAACATCATTGTCTAGTCTTGCTTATTACACTATGTTATGCTAGTTATGGTGAATGGTAGATATATATTATACTACAGGCTGACAATGTCAATGTCATTTCAGTCAAATGTACTTAGTATCTGCCACGGCCGTCAGCTGATTATATATTTATGACAGTGTATTACAGTATACGGATTGATTACACCAAGATCCATGATCAGAGCGTGTACACAGCGTGTACACCATTTGTACAAGCGAAGTTGAAATATTAGTCGTTTCTACTTTTACCGAAACATAATATAAACATGCAATCTTATTTTACAATGATTGCAATTTTCTAGAAACTGATCTACCTTTATACACTGCTAATCTGTAAATATGGATACTAATAATTTAGTTGAACAGTGATGAGCCGGCTTAGATGGTAGCCTTTATATTATAAAAGCCAATTTTATCATTGGCTATAATCTCTGTTAATAATCTGAAGTCTTTTACATGCATGAGTCATTTCACATCGTGGTAATTCATGTGCAAATGCAACTTTCCGAGGAAAATACAGAGCCTTCTGCAATTTCCATGCCGGAAATACATTGGAATTTATCACCCACTTGAGTGGTGAAAAGTGGTGAAAATAGATTGACAAGTTTATTTGAAAACACTGGCCTCTTTAGAAGCATGGAGACCACGTTCCTATTTATATCCTGCCACCATTTACAGCTGATTAAAGCGAATAACATGGTGATGAAACTATTAAAAAAAATGTTCAGTTGAAATTGTGTCTCGCTACCGTGACCCAAAACTTTGAGTAAAATTAGTCAAATATGCGCAATTTGTACCCAAACGTATGCTAATCTAGCAAATTTATTAATAACTTCTAATACAAATGTTCTTGTTATAAAGACAAACATAAAACAACGTTGAAAAGACAAATGTCAGTATTGACTTTGGAAACCTAGTAGGCCTTATGAAATAAACATAGCCTGGAGACGGGATTTGAAACGTGCTCTAGAAATATGTTTAGGGTTGATACTTTGTTACCATGTAAAAAACATAAATAGAATAAAAGTAATTTCTTTTCAAAGACAGTATGAATTTCTCTGATAAAAATCCTGGTGAGGGTCACCAAATATCGACTGTTATCCGACAGATTCGAGCTCAGCACATCCAAAGTATGTAAAACCTAGTGGTTAACAAATTATATATACTAAGATGTCGAGCAGAGTTCAATATATCATATTTCAGCCCAGGGTAAATACACGCATATTTTATAAAAGGCTGTGTCCAAGTCTCTTATTCTACTCCCTAATTTAAATAACAACTGAATGACGGTGGCTGCATAATTAGCATAATAAATAATTATGTTTCACATTTTATACTTTCCTTTATATCCTATATCAATCCTTGACAATCATAATTTGGGAATCGACACCATATAAATGTGTCTTTTTATTTATTTATGAAGAAATCTTGATTTGGGCAATGCCTGCCTAATTTACATAATAATAAAACAACAACTTCCGGTAATGGAGTCCATAGGTATTGATAGTTCACAAAGTATGGTTTCCGTGTGGTAGCAACAACGCACACCAACTGTGAGAGTTTGTCCTTTGGCCACCAGGCTAATAGATCAAAGCAGTGTGATATCAACGCTTGCTGTCTTTTATTTGGTGGTCAGTTCCATTAAAGTTCAACCGTTGCACAACACGCTCTAATACATTTCTAATTGATTTTCACTTTAAACCTGTACGCTTAAACCTTTTATTACCCAAGTATTTCTTATTAATTTTATTCTCCCACCCTGATGATTATATAACTCTCCGTTTGTAGGGATATTTTATAAAACACTAGACGCTACCAGGAAAACATGAGACATGACTATTCAATACTATAGAAATGTATTTTCAAAGACGGAAACAATGCTTGCAAAATGTTATCAAAATTGGTTAATAACTAACTGCGAAACTCATGTGCTTACGTTTGATTCAATTCATATCTCATAATTAATATTTTTATTTACTGCCAAAGTGCTAGCTATCCAATATTTAAAATAACATTTCAAAAGACTGGATGTGAGGCTTTTAGTACTCAAAACAGACAAAACATAACAAAAATGATTAGGTGTCCACTAAGTAACACCCATCAGTATATTACTTTCCTTTGTCCGATATTGTTTTCGTGGCCGGGATCATGACAATAGAGCCTTTGAACTATTGTGTCAGAAAATAAATTAGTATCTAAAAATTAATCTGGGTCTGTTATTATTAGAATAGGGCACGACAATATCTATATGTTAGAGACAAAGCGCCATATTGACATAGTCCTGGACAATGGTCATTTTCTTTGCACAAGCGCAATATTATTAAATGAAAGGACATAACGCCCTTATCACTTGAACACGAAGGACTATATCACATGATATGAAAGCAACAAGGTTGATTTAATGCTAAAACTGAGGCTGTGCGATTACTGTAATGATTACTGTATCATTGACTATAATATTTTAAGAACAAGTATAGTATTCTACCCCAATGATAGAGTGGTTCAGCTTGTCACATGACGCGATCAGCCAATTAAATCCAAATGTTCAATCAATTGTTATTTAAATTAGGGGGTGGAATACCATACTTAGGTCATGTTTTGTTAAATTTGAGGAGGGCGTACTTGCAATGACAGTCCTGCTAATTAATCAGTGAAATGACCAATTTTGTCAAGGTCAAGTGTTCATTTGCCCAATAGCAGATGGTGTACTGCTGTATCGATACACATTGCACTTTATTTGTTGCAGAGAAGAAGTGACCATGTTTCACAAATGAGAAACCACATGCCTTGTCATTTGTTATTTTTGTGTATCACAGACTAAAATTAAAAAAGTTGAAAGTATATAAAATTATATAAATATATGTATATATATATATATATATAATACTCTGCACAAAAAAGTAAGAAAAATATTTCTCAGTATTAAATTACAAAAATATTCTTAGTGTCTTCAAGACATGATAAGTGAAACATTTTTAAAATATGACCAATAAATATATAACTCTTCACAATGCATGATGAAGAAATACCTAAGCCTTTATCTGTTTATGGCAACGTGCATTTGATAATAATCACCTGGATTATAATTTTTCAACGTTGGTAAAATAGAAGTAAATGAAATGAAGAACATCCATGATTATCGTCAAATAAAAGGGAAAATTAAGATTTTGTATTAAATGTTTAAGAATAAAGATGTCGCTTCTTGAATTTCTATCAAATTGGTCCAATACAATCAGTATATTACTGATAGGCCTACCTGAGAAATAAACATGTTTTGGCACTACATGATATACATGATATTAGTATGCATTACACATGTTACAGTACTAATGTTAAGCCCTATAATTGTCATGTTTTTTTGTTATTTTCTTATACCTAAATAGAAAATGTTTAACATTTGCATTGGATCTTAATACATAAAAATATGATGACAGCAATAGTTTTCTGGAAACATTTTAAAAATATAACAATATATCACTTCCACGTCTTCATGTACACCTTTTTGTAGATTTTTAAGGTGACATATCACCCCTTATATAGTATAAATAAATTTTCGACAAATAAATCAAAGTTGTCACATGATAGCCAGTCACCCCATATAAGGGCATAATTATTCATATCATATAAGGGGTGAGAGATCACCTTTAATATCAAAATGCAAGATGCAGCACACGCGATAAATAGATTGTACGCTGTTTCCATTTAAATTATGGAAATATATTTCTCGCTTATGATGATGATAGACACACATGTTCCAATGCTGGCCCAATGTTGGCCCAGCGTCGTAGACATTAGGCCGACATTGGATGTTCATTTGCAATAAGTTTCTTCCACAATTTGAAAAACACATACCATACAACTCATTACCTAAGGAGGTAAAGGACCGTATCTGCCACTTGTCAAAGTGGCAGATACGGTCTTTTTATCCTTAGGCTAAGAAATAATTACACAGAAAATATATAAATACGCACAGCGACGTATTTCCAGCATGGCCCCATTAGTCAGCCGGATGTGACATGTCTTTTGCTGTAGCTTCTGCTCCCGTGGCGCCATCCGTCACGAGCGACCTTCATCAAAACCCCTGCTGAAGGCTCAAGGTTCAATGGTGATCAGGTGACTGTGAAACGCACAGAATACCGAACTTATCTAATAAAAATGTCATCTGAACGCTTCTCTAATAGAAATGTGGGGAATTAGCATCTGAGAATTGTGGTAACTGCTATTCTGTCCCTGAGCGAGATGACAATGTCATATTGGATTTTATGGGATTTTATTTTACAATTATGCGACAAATGCCATGGCCATGCCATGCCAGACACATTCGGCAATGGTCATTATTTTCAAATCTCCGGCTTCTATTTATTTATATTTTATTATATTATTCGCTACTTCATCTTTCAAGCATGATCAACATAAGAGTATTTTGTATGCCTATCTCTCTCTTTCAACTCAAAACTCACACTTTGCATTTTTATCTTGTCATTTCAGTCATTCATGTTGCTTCGTCTTTCAAAACCTATTTTTTGCGCTTAATGTTACAAATTGGCACCACGATTTGTAATGATATAAATAGAATGTTCAGGTATTTAAATACCAGCAGATAACATTGGTTACGTCTATTTCCAACGACTGGCTACATGTCGTGCTATATTAGTAGGTTGTCTTAAAACAATCGTGCAATGCTTAGTAGGCGCACGTAGACCTACTAAAATGGCATAAATCAACTATTTCATTGATTTATTTTCTGTACTGTTTTGTCAATGTTGAAATTTAAATTGACTCTAACAACACATGCAACCCACGTTTGGAGAAGTCAGAGAGAGATCAAGACCATCCGGACTTGAATCTGAAAAGAGAGCCTGTGGGGCACACAAAGATGGAAGTGGTGAGAGCCAGGCATGGCACCAGGATCCAGCTGATTCATGAACTGAAGCGCGTCTGAAATTTATTTTGAAAACAAATTTGAAAGTATGTTTGATATAATCAGATGAATATGCTGTCACATGTCACTGCAGTATGTTGTTATCTCTCATATTTGCCATTGTTCTACCAAAAAACAAACACGTTTAGCTACATGTGTATTGACGTGATCTATTTATAGTGTAATCCATGTCTGTTTTAGGTGCTTGACTGATACTTGCTGATAGATATTTCACAAAGTATGGCGATGTATGAAGATAAAGATGTATTTTGTGAGGACACTTTCCCTGAGGGGTTTGTCTGGGGTACTGCTACAGCCTCTTACCAGATAGAAGGCGCCTGGAACGAGGACGGTAACTCACTATAATATATAATCTCAATCTCATTATCATGATTATGTATTCTATAGAATATATCGTCGCCAGATAGGATCCTTTAGCTCCGAGGCGACGATATACATTTAACGATTATTGTATTTTATAACTGTTTTCTTGTTTGCATTAACCCTTTCAGCGCGGGGACAGTCCTTGTCAGAATCTGACATCTGTAGACGTCATATTCTGACGTGTAAAAACGATACCCGCACTAAAATATTTAAAAAATATATATATTGACCGTAGACTCATAACATAGGTATTCAAATGAAGCAGAAAGAGCTAACTAAGCCATGTATGATAATTTCGAATTGATACTCTGCAAAAAAGTGAGAAAAACATTTATTAATTTGACCTTTGGATCTTTGGTCTCCGTGGTTTATACAGACATATTTCAGCGTTCAGAGATGTGGATTGTTATCGCAATCCCCACATCAACGTAAACAAAAATGATTAAAAAAATTAAATATCAAAGTGTCCGATTACTGGACTAATTAAATCATTTTATATCAGTGAATGTTATTCATAACGTGTCATGCGGTGAATAAAAATCGTGATATTAAATGGACTTTTAATTGTATACGATGGGTTTTTATATGACGAGATATTCCAGGGTCTCTTGATTACTTTCCCTGTTCAAAAAGTACAGAATTACACTTTCGCCATTGATATACATCGTTCAAATATTTCAAAGGCCTCGAGTCGAGTATTCAGTGTTCTATGGTACAGCTCACTTCGAAAAAAGTATCCCGGCAAACACCAAACATTTCAATAACATTTGTACAGCGCCGGTCCAACGTCTTCGACGTTGGTCCAGCATTGTACAAATGTTGTATAAATGTTTTGTGGTAGCTGGGATACAGCATAGTCTTGATAATACACAAGGAGCGACATATAGGCAATATTAGATAACCCACATCGGGTTCAGCAGCCTAATATATATTTTATTAGCTGTTGTATTGCCTTTTTACACGGTTACGTTTTCATGATGTTCATGTGGAGGTGTGTCATCTCATTTTTTGAGAGCATCATACATCTGACTAAATGCGGTGTTATACGTATGACATTGGTCGACTTAGCTCCGACTAATACTGTTGAAGGAGCTTCTATTGCTCTTTAATACAGACATGTATGTTTTATTTCTGTTGATATATTTATTTTCAGGACGAGGAGAGAGTATTTGGGATCGTTTTTGTCACGAAGAGGGTAATGTTCGGGCAGGTGACACTGGTGACGTGGCATGTGACAGCTACCACCTCTATCAGAGGGACGTGGAAATGCTGAAAGAACTCGGGGTCAGTAATAGTGACAACATAATGCCTAACTCATACAAAGATGCAAAAAACAATATGCAGTATCTGCTCACTTGTAAAGTGAGCAGATACATTTTACTGAAAAAATAATATGTCGAGACTAGAATACGTCCCACTGTCCAACCAGTCAGACTGATAATATGTTCACTCAAACCCCCCCCCCTTTATTCGTGTATACCGTCATGGGGTCTGGCAGCAGGTATCCCTTTCACATTCCTGCCAATAATACATGTATTACCCAGCAAACACAAAACATTTGTATATAACATTTGAACACTGTTGGACCAACTTGAAGTTGTGGATCGCGGTAGCAAGACACAAAATCGAGAAAATGAAATTTAATTGATTGTATCGGAGCTCATTATAAGTATTTAACCCTTTCAAGCCTGAATTTACCATTCTCATCTTCATCCACTACAAGCCGCGAATTGCTGTCGCAATTATCGCCTTGAAGTGGATGAAGATGACTTGAAGTGGCTGGCAAATGAAAAAAATATGTTGCTATTATTAAAACAGTTCCAGCAAAATTTATCATCAGTTATTCTCAAAATGGAGAATGAACATGTACATGCACCACGATACTGGAATAATTTGCCCATTTGTTTGAGAACAATTAATGACATCAGCATATTTAAATACCAAAATGACAAACTGTAATAATGTATGTGTTATTTCGCGAGCTATGCGTCTTAGAACCACTTGAGATAAGGCGCAATATAATAAATGCCTTCAATGATATTAATTACAGTTTTTCTTGGCTAATCAGGTCGAATTTCCCTTCAATATTTCAATAGAAAAACGACAAAACAAATATATCTGATAAACAGCACGTCATAAATAAATGAAAAATCGGGGAAAATTACTAAGAATATGGCATAATGAATGGCATAATTAAATATAATATGAAAAAATTATAGCGCTCACAGTCTACATTCGACTGGCTTCAATCTTCGTATCCGCTATTCCCTATGGTTTAGTGTGCGTAGGAGGTTGACAACTCTGCGGGAAGTCAAATCAGTGGATTTTTATATCGAGAATATCTCAAACGGAGGAATTTTGTCACAAAAAACATTTGCAAACTTAGTTAGTTCTTTGAAAAAATTGTAGGAGACAATTTAAACAAAAAATGTAGTTACACTAGGGTTTCGACAAATGAACATCTCTCGAATTGAATTGTTTGAATATCTAAGCATCAACAACATTTAATCAATTTCAATTACTTTTGTCATCCACGACCTTTGATAAATATCAATATATTTTGGCATCCACGGGATTTGATCAATTTCCATAGCTTTTGAATTCTACGACCCAGCACGAAGCAGTTACTGCCTTTTGGGTTTGTAAAGCAGTGCAGTGCGGTGGTCATCTGTTGATGTAAAATAGCAGTCATTCAAGCAAACACAAAACATTGTATTATATTTGTACAATGCTGGACCAACGTCGAAGACGTTGGGCCGACATTGTACAAATGTTATACAAATGTTTTGTGTTTTCTGGGATGATATATACTGTGCAGGAAGATACGTGTCAGACTAATTGACATGATTTCTATGATATATCATCACATGCAGTAATGCCATGTTAAATGTTGTGCACTTATAATTAGCATACCGCTATGACATTTATTAGAATAACCTTTAAAATTGTTTTCACATAATACTTATATATTTGTCGCACAGGAGTTGCTACTTGCCATACTAGATATGACCCCCCTGCATAATTCGGAAGACACATTTAAAATTATATAAATATATCCAATATTGTGGACATTTATCAGTTTTCCTTTTTCTCGGGTGTGACCTAGATGACCTTGAAATACCATTTACTAAATTACATGAGCTGATATCATCAGCTTATTAAATTTAATCTCAAACTAGAAAAGAAGTTCCCGAAGTCCGAGGCCCGGCTTTAGTCTGCTTGATTGCTATAGACAAAAAATCAGTGTATTGGTCTTCCTCAAGGGCAAGAATCCTAAATGTCTTCGATGTGTATTACTTCCATCACCATCGCCGGTGCTGGCCAACACTCATTCAATTCTTGCCTACGATGTAACTGATACAGAGGATGTAGGCCTACCCACCAAATTCCGGCTTAATGTTGGGCCAGCGTTGCAGCCCATTGCTGGTTCAATGCCGGTCAATCGTCTACGACGCTGACCCAGCACTAATCTATCACCGGGTTTGTTGTGTACTTTGCGCAAACACGTATCATTCAACCAATACTGTTTCAATGTTGACCCACAGTCATTCGGGCCCATCATTGAAACAGCATTGGGTGATTGTACCGTCTTTTCTGACTTCTGCATTATGCCGGTGACCTTTTAAATCCCGGCGCCAGAAAGACCAGATAACAAGATACATTGGCCCAATGCTGATGTAATGCTGGGCCACCGTCTGCGACGCTAGGCCAACATTATTCCAACCAAAACTTTTAAGGCTCTTAGCCACGAATATAATGGTGAATATTATTATTTCTCACACACAGCACCCCTTTTTCCCCTAAAAAGGACACAAACTCATGCAAGACAAACGTAATAGTACCGGACTCCGGCCGGTCCTAGTGAGGTATTGCATTATATTATGTGCCTGGTATTTCACAAGATGAAAAAATGATAGCGATTGATGGAAAAAATAAAGGCAGATTGAATTCATCGTAGTCTTTGGTGGTTGACCTTTAAACGTGGCCATACCTATCCCTATGAAAGAGTATATTCGGGTAGAGGATAATGTACGTAGACCATCGCAATGCTAGTTAAATATTTATTATGGTCGTTGGTGAGAATGGATCACTTCCTAGGCCGTTTCCTTAACTTTGACCTTTAGATGACCTTGAAACCTGAAGATAACAATTTCAATAAAATCAGCGCGTTCAATTTACTCAAAAATGAGATATTATTAAATTCTAGGCTTACTATGTCAGAACTTTCAACTTGGTGGTGGTTGCTGCTGCGATTACTGTTTTTGACCATGTTGACCTTGAAACGTAAAAATGACCAAATCCAAATTACTCCGAGCTATTTGAGCTTGACAGACAGCTGATTCCAAGAACAGGTGAAGTCTATGTCACGATGACCTGCGCAGTGATTTCTCATATTATTTCAGCTCACTGATTATTGGGTATTAACTGAAATATCTATAAACCATGAAAACCAGATTTTTTTTATATTTGAAATCATCATAAATGTCTTAGTTCTTTCCGATTCATTTGAATACCTATGTTATGGGTCTGCGATCGTTAGAAATATTTTTACTCTTACTGTGCGGGGATCGACTTTTTTACTAAAAAAACCTAGTTATATCATATAAAGGGCATTGTTATTTTTTAGTAACATAGGCTGTTAGTTTCGGTTTAACTAATGCTTTACGTTGCTATTCGCGTTCCATAATACCGTACAAAATGTTGGAATAAAATGTAGATCAATTTGTATTAAATTTTAGACATTAACTTCCTAGTCAGTCAACCGGATAAGTGTTTGATTTTATTATTCTAACAATGTCATTTCAGTCACAAATGCTACTGATGTTCCGCCAGCTTGTTGTGACATCTGTTTCAGGTTTAGGAGTCTGTATTTTAGAAGTACCCATCCCACATCACCCTTATATTCAACTAACAATGATCAGCACTATTGTGTACTCAATAAAATTAATTAAACAAATCAAATTAACCCTTATCCTGCTGATCAAGACTATTGTCGTTTCTAATTTGTTTTATTTGTCAATCAAATTACTGATATTGA
>OZ024903.1:70286608-70344108 GCA_964017125.1 Flabesymbios commensalis
AAAATTAATCATGTCTGCCACGTCGTAGAATATTGCTATAAAAATATCGCGTGTTTCCGCGAAAGCAGGCCTACTGGGTGTGTGAGAATCATTCATACAGAAGGGGTACTTTTCGTACATTGCTCTACCTAAATGTGATCAGTACCTGAGACAAATAGAATCGTACACACAAAAACATAAAATGTGTATCTATCAGACTAGTTCATCCGTTTTCGCCAGATGTCTCTTTAAGATAGTTGTATACTAAGAAAAGTCGCTGAAAGGCAAAACTGCAGCCAAAAGAAGCCAGCTTTAATGTGAGTCAGTGTTAGTAAACAGCAATTTTGGATTACTCAATGCCAATTTCTTTAGTTTAGAATATACTATCGCCTACTTGGTTTCACTTTTTGGAAGAGAGTTTTACTTTCTTAAAATGAGGTACTGAAGGTATATTATTTTGCACCATCGCGGAAACCTGCGATAAAAACAGTACTATAGCAGAAACACGCGATATTTTTAGAGTGATATTAGACCTGTGCAGCATGACAGATTGTCTCTGAGCGATAATATAAGTATCAGTGTGTAAATGTCGCGGAAACACGCGATACAAGACTATCTCGTTATTATGCGACGTGCTAGAAAAAAACAATGGTTAGTAATTAGATATATTGTTCAACATGATCCCAAGATGATAAAATTTGAGATACACTGTATTGTTTTAATTTAAGGGGTTCACGCTATAGGCCCCAATCACGAGACCTGAGATGAGCAAATATACACATAGGCCTACATGATCTAAAATATATTTTTATATGCATTGTCTGGTTCTTATTAGGATTCATAGCGTGAAAGTGAAAAATTTGAACCTGACTTTAAATGACTTTCAAAAGGACATCACCTGTGTATGCCCAAAAAGCTGATATACTAAGATTTATAATATGTGTTCCTCTGAATTAGACAAGCCTCTGCACTAATAAGCGTCTCTAATGCCAGACTGTGGAATAAATGGCGGCCATTTTGTATTTTGTATGTATTATGGTGCTTATCCACTATGAATATGTCCACTATCATATCATAGTATGTGCTCGACATGGAAGCAACCTGCTAACATTGTTACATTCCGACCACTGAATAAATATTTTTCTGCCACCACTCTAACTGCCAATTTAGTAGAAGGGCTAATAATGGGGCTAATGGGTAACTAAACATAGAACCGCAAACGTGATCTAAAACTAAATACCGATTGTTTTGATATCTGGCTACACGTCAAGTTTACAATTACTGTATCAATGTTTACAGATCAATTGGTTATTGATATCGAACAGCCTCTGTGGCGCATGTGATATAGTATTATTATGTGATATAGTATAATTAATATTGACATAGTATTATTAAAAGAAACATAATCAGACAACACTTTTTTATCAAAAAGGATTCACTTTTAGTAAATAATTGTTAGCGTCACGTACACGTCATGGCGTGTATAGCCCAACACATTGGTGTACGTGACGCTAACAATTATTACTAAAAGTGAATCACTTTTGAAATAAATGTAGTGTCTGATTATGTGATATAACATCTAATTAGGTAAATTTAAAGTCCCCAAGGACATAGTTTTGTCCGTAAATAATGTATTTCAGACAATCTAAGTAATGTAGATGTGGTAATATTCGCGTATTTCGCGAGGAGGACAAATTCGCGAATTCTAGAATCTCTCGAAAAAATATTATTATAACAGCGCTACTAAAGAAAAATGAAAAATGAAATTCTAAACGCGAAAAGAACCAAAATCCAAAAATTTAAACACGCGAAAATTACCAGATCTACAGTAGGCTTGATTACTAGATTGTTGTAAAGGTCATGACAAACACCTTAGACAAGCGAATGCACTCGCAAGTTTTAAGTTAGCCAGTTTTGAAATATCAAGGTGATCATTTGCCATTTGAGAGAAGAAATCTCTTATTTGGAACGTCTTGAAATTATTTATCCAACATTTCCTAAACCAGAGATAAAGTCGACCAATAAACGTGATAAATAATTTTAGCTAGTAGGACTACTTTATACTCACCCTGCGTTCAATCAATTTGATGTTGTCTTTTTTATTTGTAGTGAATAGTATTATCAAAACAAACATAAACTGAGTTGAATCTAATTGATGGCCAAAGGGATTTTTAAAATTCGAAATCATCATAAATAGTTAGCTCTTTCCGCTTGGGTCTACGGTCATTATAAAAATGCTAACTCTTACAGTGCGGGGATCGCCTTTAGACGTCAAAAGTAGTCAACCTAATTACATGTATTAACTGTTTTACATTGGTACATTAGTTAACCTCATTAAATGTACTAGCGGTGTACTAGCGATTACAAATCCTCATTACATGTACTAGCGCATACTTATCCTCTTTACATGTACTAGCGGTTGTAAATTACGTATCCTCATTACATGCACTAGTGGTGTTACATTATTTACACTCATCGCGTGTTATAATGGTAGTAAATTACTTAACCTCACTACATGTACTAGCTGTTTTAATTACTTATCCTCATTACATGCACTAGCGTTTGTAAATTACGTGTCCTCATTACATGTACTGGCGGTTGTAATTTTTTCATGTAGTTAACCTCATTACGTGTACTAGCTGTGGTAAATTAGTTGACCTCATCACATGTTATTGGCGTGGTAAATTAGTTAGCCTCATTACATGTCATAGTGGTGGTAAATTAGTTGTAAATAACCATATCACATGTCATAGCAGAGGTAAATTAGTTAATCTCATTACATGTGATAACGGTGGTAAATTAGTTAACATCATAACATGTTATAGCGGTGGTAAATTAGTTAACCTCATTACATGTAATAGTGGTGATAAATTAGTAATTAATAACTGCATTACATGTTATAGCGGTAGTAAATTAGTTTACCTCATTACATGTAATAGCGGTGGTAAATTAGTTAACCTCATTACATGTAATATCGGTGGTAAATTAGTTAACATTATAACATGTCATAGCGATGATAAATTAGGTAACCTCATTACATGTAATAGCGGTGGTAAAATATTTAACTTCATAATGCTATCGCGGTGGTAAATTGGTTAACCTCATTACATGTAATAGCGGTGGTGAATTAGTTAACCTAATTAGATGTCATAGCGGTAGTAAATTATCTAACCTCATTACATGTCATAGCGGTAGTAAATTAGCTAACCTCATTACATGTCATAGCGGTAGTAAATTGGTTAACCTCATAACATGTTATAGCGGTAGTAAATTAGTGAAACTCATTAGATGTCATAGTAGTGGTAAATTAGTTAACCTCATTACATGTCATAGCTGTGGTAAATTACTTAACCTCATTACATTTGCTAGCGGTGGTAAATTAGCCAACCTCATTACATAGTGGTAAATTAGGTAACCTCATTACATGTGATAGCGGTGGTAAATTAGGTAAGCTCATTACTTGTCATAGCGATGGTAAATTAGTTAACCTCTTTACATGTGATAGCGGTGGTAAATTAGGTAACCTCATTACTTGTCATAGCGATGGTAAATTAGTTAACCTCTTTACATGTGATAGCGTTGGTAAATTAGGTAACCTCATTACTTGTCATAGCGATGGTAAATTAGTTAACCCCATTACGTGTACTATAGCGATTGTAAATCATAGTTCCCCTCATTACATAGCGTTTGATAAATCAGTCAGCCTCATTACAACTGATAGCGGTGGTGACATGGTTAGCCCAACCACCTATTTGCTGTCGTATAATGCCGAAAAGCAGTATCGTAAGCCCTTGGTTTTTCAGAGGAGTACTATATACGTCCTCAGCAAAAAACAATATGTTGAACCAATGTTGTTTCACAATTAATCACAGTCTGCGTCGACGTCCCAATCTTAAGCGGACATTGTGTGACCACGTGGTGCTTTGTGCGGAACCAATGTTGTTTTGATGTTGGCCCAGCGTCGTAGACGCTGAGCCAACATTAAAACAACATTGGGTATCCTAGCTGGAAGGTTTCAAGAATCAATCTCCATACATATGAAACACCTTCCTCAGAGTCGATTATGTTGCAGGTTTCACATTACCGGCTGTCACTGTCCTGGTCCAGGATCCTGACGGATGGCACACCTTCCAGTCTAAATACCAAGGGCATAGAATACTATGAGAAGGTCATTGACAGTCTACTGGCTGCGGGCATACAACCCATGGTGACACTGTACCACTGGGATTTACCACAGCCTCTACAACAAATTGGGGGATGGACAAACCCCGACCTAGTCAGCCATTTTGTAGAATACGCCAGGGTCTGTTTTCGCGAGTTTGGAGACAAGGTAAGCAAACCATAATTATGGCGAAGTCATAATAATGTTACAAAACAATTCTTAGTCAATAGTGAATCAGTTGTCAAGTTTCTATTTAACATGTTTTCTAACAATTTGCACGCCCCACCCCCCATATTTAGCAATAATTTAGTTCATATTCAGGGAAATTTCCCAAACACCTACTGTACCAGTGATGAACGAATGGATAAAAAATGAAATTAATGAACGACAAGGGCTTTAAGCTACTTTGTGTACATTCATGAGCCATGCATTTAGCGGGGGTGGGGGGGGGGGGGATTAAGAAAAATCAGATGGCACTGCCCTCTAAACTGAGGCCGCGAAATTGAAACCTTGGCTGTCTGAGATCCCGCACGCTATTTATCGTGAAATGTCGAATATTTACTGGTGAACGGTACTAAAACATTTTGTTTTTTAACACCTGAATGCAGTGAGGGGATCAGGGATAGGCTACTGTGCTTTGGCGCGAAAAGCGGCATTGCTAACCACCTCTCTATGGGTTGCCAACTTACTACTAATGATCACATAAAAAACGTGTAATTTTCATTTTGTCAAAGTGTTTGTAAATATTATGAATACTACGTCTTCATTGCTGGTCAGCGAGATAACCGGTTTAATAACATAAACAAATCATCAAATCACGACCACTGGCTTAATATTAGGGCATGGGCTAGAATCACACACCATACACCCCCCCTCCACATTTCACCCAAACCAACATTTTTTAAAACTTTGATATGTTTAAAACATGAAATGAGATGTTCAGAGCAAAAACATATGGATGAACTTTATATTTTGACCTCTTATAGTGGGGTACCCCCAAACCCGTCTAAAATTAGGGGGTAGCGCTACGCAAACGTCTGTCGTAGCTATTCATGTTTAGCAATCTACACATGCAATATACCATATAAAAGGTAATTAAATTTCCGTTCTAATGATGTATTGCATGATGCAGTGGATTAAAGGGCTTTTCTACAAACACGTTGAAACATGTCTTTTTATTAAATAAAATATCGTCCTTACTTGGCGTACACATTGACGACAACATAACCCGTAAATGTCCACTACATGTAACGTTTTTCCAACGTTCAGAGTGGACGTTTCACAAAAGATATGTTTAAATATACACATTCCTATATTTGCAATGATATAATGTAGATCTGTTAATTTTCGCGTGTTTAAATTTTTGCGAATTTTTGATTTTGGGACTTTTTACGAAATTCGAGAATTTACATTTTT
The DNA here is from genome assembly GCA_964017125.1 of Flabesymbios commensalis. NCBI lineage: Eukaryota > Metazoa > Annelida > Polychaeta > Terebellida > Flabelligeridae > Flabesymbios > Flabesymbios commensalis. Next base: position 70,292,166 of record OZ024903.1, read on the forward strand.
CTTCAGTAGCGCTATTATAATAATAATTTGCGCGAGATTTTTGAATTCGCAAATTTGTCCTACTCGCGAAATCCGCGAAAATTAAAACTTTGGGAATATTACCAGATTTCCAGTAATCTACGAAATTACACAAACATTTTAAATATTAAATGTTCTCTGTATTTGACCGTTAACCATTGTGCTGCTGGATTGTCAGCTAGTGGTGTTTATCAACACTTAACCCTTTCAAGCCTGAGTTTACCATTGTCATCTTCATCCACTACAAGCCGCGAATTGCTGTCGCAATTCTCGACTTGTAGTGGATGAAGATGATTTGATGTGAGTGAAAATTCAAGAAAATTGCCATCTATTGGTAAGTCAGTTTCATGGAAATGTTCATTCTAAAACCCTTGATTGTATGAAAATAAGTCTATTTTCAGGGATGTAAAATGATGCTTTAATGCATCGTGAGGGCTTAAAGGGTTAAAGCGCTAAACTAAAAATATAAATTGCATCCATAAGTGAAAAAAAAACAACTAAAGGTATATAATATTATAATAATATTGCAGCAGCAACCCCACTATTGTTGCTCCTGACAATTGTTTTTTTCAATTAGAATAAGTAAGGCACAGTTCTCGTTGATGTATTGGTTATCTAATAAGCTAATGTTACAGGTGAAATTGTGGCTGACCTTCAACGAGCCTCTCTGCACTTCTTGGTTAGGTCATGGTAACGGTGAACACGCACCAGGTATCAAAGATCCCATGTCAAGTCCATTTAAAGCGGCGCATACAATCATTCTGGCACATACACAAACTTATCAAATGTACAAAAAAGAATTCAAGGCTAAGCAAAAAGGTGAGGCATACCATATCCAACATGTCAAAAAAAACCTTATTTTCATCTTGCGAATTTTTTTCCGTTTTTAAAGGAACAATTTTAGAGTTAGATAAATAATTATGACAGCAACGACAACTAATCGCTGATAAACATAATAAAATCATGGAAAACTTACACATCTATTTTTATTAATTATATTTTTCGGGAGTGTTTTTGTCGCGCAGTGGGACTTAAGACATTTATTAGCCCCTATTTTTCGACACCAAACATGGTAGTCAAAATGAAATGTGCAGTGAGTAAGAATACTATTATATAAGTGATACCAAGGCTGATCTGCAAAGCGAAGCGGCAGTATCGATCTAATTGTAAAGTAAGCAGAATGATATTCATTTGCCGTTTGTGATACATATCCCTTCTATAGACTTTACTGTTATTTTTATGTGTGGCCCATATCAACATTCCACTCCATTGAAATATAATACATTCATATAATGTCGTCGTCTTATTATTGCCCTGACTTCGATTACTTGTAACGTAACGTGTCATGTTAACCCTTTGACTTCCAGGCCGGGGTGCATGCCAGGATCCAGATATACTGGTGTGGGAGTGCTATTTTTCGTCATTTGAAGCTGGAATTGCTAACGCAATTTCCAGCTTCAAATGACGAAAAATACATAAATGTAGTATATATTTGACGAAAATTTGTCTCATTTTATGGTTACGTTCATTGACGAATGACGACGGAAATTTCCGTCATGTATGGTAGTGAAAAGGTTAAGGTCACGACAATATTCGCTTAAATAGCCCATTATGAAAAAGGAGCATTCCCAGCAGATACAAGACATTGAAGCAATGTTGGTTTAACGTTGACGGTGGACCAACGTTAAAACAACATTGTTTCAACGTAATGTGTCTGCCCATGTTTATTACATAAGCGAGATGTGACACGGTTTGTCCAACAATTTGACAACTTCAGATAGTTTTCAGTCACTTGAACTTGTGGATAGAGTAAGCGGGACAGAACTTCCATTGAGGGGAATTTAAAAAGATATCTTTGTCGGTAAAAAGTTCATACAAACTGGTGCAATGCTCAGCTAATGTATCAGACGTTGGCCAATTTATAGCAAATTGGGTCAAGGCTCCGTGTTTTACTTCGTGATTGTTGATTTAGTTGGCGCGTGATAAAGTCATCACGTGTTGTATGTGGCGGATAAATAAGGCGTGACACAGAACGTCTGGTAGGTTTATCGATAAAAAGGCTGTAATTCAACCTTAGCAATTCTGTAATTTATGTTTATTGTTTATTTGACTTCCAGTTAAAAAATAAAAAAAATGATGCAATATCATTATTATCAATTGAGTATTTTTTAAAACATGTTATTAACTTTGGTTGACTGGAACAGGTCGAGACGACCTCTACAAGGCCTGTCAATCATATCAGTGAATTAAGAGTATTATAATAAAATAAAATATGACAGTATAATATATTTTTTTAGGTGTTGGCCTTCTTATCATGTAAGACAACGTCATATTCAATGCTATAATAACCACGTGTTTGTGTACATCCTATTTTTAAAATGTAAATATTAGATTTTAAATTTTGGGATATGAGCACATAAAATAAAATAACCGACAACTGTCTGTCATCTGTTTCCCGCACCAAAACCAGAGACAAGCAATTTGGTAAATCTCGAGAAAGAAATATTTCGCAAATAGTTCAATATTAATTATGGTAATACGTTGGGAAATCACCAATTAACTTTTCTCTCGCTGAATGTTCAGCTCATATTTTTTGTCGTTTGAATCTAACGCAAATTTAAGCTTTAAACTTTTAATTTTATTTACGCACAGTATACAGATCTTCTAAATTTCCCCATTAACTAAGCAGCACTGAATAATCTATCAATTTTTGTGACATTTTATTTTGGTTTAACCCTTTCAGGCCTGAATTTACCAATGTCATCTTCATCCACTACAAGCTGCGAATTGCTGTCACAATTCTCAACTTGTAGTGGATGAAGATGATTTGATGTGGTTTAAAAATTGAAGAAAATTGCCATGAATTGGTCAGTTTCATGGAAATTATCATTATAAAAACCCTTAGCTGTTGGAAAATTAAGTGTGTTTTCAGGGATGTGAAATGATGCATTAATGCATCGTGAGGGCTTAAAGGGTTAACACTTCCTTGAACAGGTTAGCGACACGGGCTCAGCAGCACAGGGAGTATGCTTTCAACGCTGAAATAATATTGTATAAACCATGGAGATCAAAGGTTTTTTCAATTTAGAATCATAATAAATGTCTCACTTAGCGCTTTCCGCTTCATTTCAATACCTACGTTATGGGTATGTGGCCATTGCAAATATTTTACTCTTTCAGTGCGGGGATCGATTTTAAACGTCAGAATCTGACGTCTAAAGTCAATCCCCCACATTGTAGTACAGCTGTTAACAGGGTAAATGACACCATCGTGCGAAATTTAGCAAAAGCATGACAATTGGCACAATAGGCTGTTGTCATTATTGCCATTTTAATATGGATATAAGAATTAATACCGCCTTCTGCAATTATTGTTCACTATCCAATGACAATGTTACGTCAGCATATGTATTGATTGATGTTAGAGTGAGACACACAGGGAGGTCATTAACCCTTGTCCTGCTATGCCCGGATATATACGGGGTTAAGGATGTTTTAGATCAATCAAAATATCACTTAATTTTGATAAAATAGTTTTTAATAGATGCTTTGTTGATCAAATAATTTAATTTTAAACATGTCTATTTTTCATAAATAGTAATATTTTTCGTCATTTGAAGCTGGAAATTGCGTTAGCAATTCCAGCTTCAAATGACGAAAAATACAATTGAAGCAATTCAGCAGGACAAGGGTTAATAAATATAAGGAATAATAAAGGATCCATCACTGAGCCTTCAGGTACTCCTACTGTTACATTACTGAATGACAGACGACGTATTTCCATCAATTTTAGCAGCTTGTGTACGGTTCTGGATATCATCACACAAACAAAATAGTTCTGAATTTCGAATACCATTCTTTTCAAGGTTTAGATAAAAAAAGACATGCACCATAAATCAGTTTTTCATTCATAATATCAAGTAGATCATCAACTAATTTACGGGATGCAGTAAGGGTGCAGTGGTGTTTACGAAAGGCTGATTGATTACAGGTGAGTAGCGCATGATTCGCGAAGTCGTCCAACAAAATATTATTGTGAGGTAATAAATTATGGGTCAGTAATTACATGGATCATTAATGGAGCCAGTTCCTTGTTAACTGGGGGTGACTCGGGCACATTTCCAATTAGTAGGGAAATGATGGTTTTATAATAGGAATGACTTACATAAAGATGTGAGGCTGGTCAGAAAAGCAAGTGACCCATCTTAGAATATAAAAAAAAGTAAATAGATTTAGGTAGGGACCTAGAGAGAAATGTCTTGTTGATTTTAGGCGCAATTTTCGAAAAATAATCGTTGAAATTTTTTAGCATATATGGAGGAAAACGCTGATTTATGTATTTTTATCAAAGACCTAATTACTTTCCACGGATTTGGATTGATTCATTTGGCCAGTGTAATTATCAGTATTGGTTTTTATATTGTCATTTACAACTTTATTGCTTGTTTATGTATGTTTATATCCAGTGTATACAGTGCTTTAATGTCAGTCTGATCAGCTCTTTCACACAAATAATCACGTTTGTACGTTAGAAGTAATATATCACGTTTCATTCAGGAATTTTTCCTTGTCTTGACTCGGTATGTTTTGAGAGGAACATGCTTATTCATAATTTTAGTTACTTTGTCAGACCAAATATGCCATGCTGTGTCTAGATGAGCTTGATTGTCAACTAAAGAGTCAAAGTCTGTTTTAATTAGATTTTCATTTCATAGCTGACTGTCGAAGTCTTTTAAAACGCGGGTGGTTATGCATTTTTGGGAGATGAATAATATTAACATGACTATACTTTATAATAGTGGAAAAAATAGATTCAGGGTTGTACTGATGTTCAACGTTCGCCGAATAAGGTCAGTTATGAGTTGGGACCAATTTAAATTAGTTCAATGAGATGAGCTAATTCTCGTGGAGTACATAATCACCTAATATGACAATTTCATTATTTTCCATAGAACGTTCAAAATTTCATATCATTATCATTAAAGTAGTCGATGCTGGAGAAATGCGCTCTATAAGAAGGAACACACGTTAAAAGAAGCACGGCCAGTTAGGTCAATAGTTACCCAAACAGATCTGACATTATAATTTACCGTAAGTTGGAATCAATATTCATGGGGGATAGATGATCTAACATATAATGCCACACCGCCTCCACCACCAGATACTCTTTCCTATTTAGGTTGAATCCAGTTATAACTATTTCGTCATCCGATATAGTAGAATGAAACCTCGTTTCGGAAACTAAAATAGCAATAAATTTGTCACCCAGTAGTACGTAGTCATAGTTGATCAATTTTACACCCTTTAGACTTCTAGCATTGAAATTTATAAATTGTAATCCGCTGTACGTGTGACTCGATAGCGTTACGAAGGAGAGAGAGTAATTACATTGTTACATTGGTTTGGCTGCTTACAAGTGTTTGGTGTATTTAAAACTGATACATCACATAATATATTGACTGAGGACGCGTCACATTCTGAGTATATGCTGAGTCATATTCATAGTGACGGCCTCTATTTCATAGCCACACTCCTAATAAAGTAAGTCATAGTATCTGGTTTTGTGACTGTCGTTCTTGCATTTGAAGCAGTTTATCATGTAGCCGAACCGGCAGTAATCGGTTACGTTTCCAACAGTTTTTTGAAATAAAAATGAAATGAATCGGAGTTTAGGCCACCTTTGTGCACAAATAGGCTAAACTGGGCCGGGAGAACCTCCTGAGGATGGTGAGATAAATGAGATGACACTGTCCTCCAGATACAGGAGTCGAAATTCGAGCCCTGGCGGTTTGAGGCCGAGCACGCTACCTCTCGGTCACGGAGCCCCCCCCCCACAACTGAGTTTCACACGTGGATGGGGAAGAAACATTTTGTTTCTTTCAAACCGCCGAGACCGGGAACCGAACCCCGAACTCTAGCGTGTAAGGCAGCGGTGCTAACCACTACCCTAGGGCCCCCGCCCAACAGTTTTTGAGGTGCTACGTTCATTTTGGTCGATTTGGCACTGAGGGAAACATTCACCTTTGGAACGAGTCAGATTAAGGAGGTGGAAGCTCTGGATCAAACGCTCAGTGCTACTAGGATTTGGCTCCTAAAAATAACAATAATAGCTGGCAGCCATCTTGAATTTTAATTTAGGGTTATCCGAAGTTGTACATAATGGCACAAATCGTTTTCTTGCCTCAAACAATGTTAGTTTAGACACCAAAAGCACGATTCTATGTGTTTTAGAAGCCAATATATTATGATGATTTTACATGGCGGCCATTTTGAAATCAAAGATGGCGGCTATATAGAATGGAGAAATTGTAGGGTACCAAGCTTTATATGAATCTACATATAATCACCTACATCTGTGCCCTAATGTTCATGCTGTTGTCAAATTTTGCACGATTGGTTTGTATTATGGACCTTAACAGCTGTACTATGGACAGGCTTAAACTTTCATTATCAGCGAAATCGTGGCTATCAATGTTCACAATAGCTCTGTTATACACACCTCTACGAGCTCAGCACTAGATGACGTGGTCTCGTACCACAAATCCACGAAATTTCCAAACACATTCATGCCCCCCACACAGCGTGCCATCTGATCTCCAGACAGTAAGGTGATCAGATCACGAGTTCTAAACACGATGTCTCGATATGAAGTGCATGCCCTGCGAGATGGTAACCAGGCCCCCATGCTGAAACGTTTATAATACTGTATACAAATACTTTTATTTCGCGTAGAATTATTTTCTGTGCATACCGCGTCATGAGCTTGGTTTATGTACTCGCAATAATTCACCACTTCTGCGACGTTGAGCCAACAATGCTATACAAATGTTTTGTGTTTACTGGGTGTGCCAAGTCATGTAATCTAGTCGCAGTGATTGTCACGCTAATTTGTGAAAGTTTAAGTTTTGAGAATTATATTTAAATGACTGAAGCAACATTTTATGAAATACATTTTACCATAACAAGAAATTATAGCATAAATTGACACTAGTATTTTTTAATTTCATTAATTTCATTCACTGTTCAACCTGCTTGTACAAAGCTCGTGAAATTAATTATACAGTCTGTTTTTTAATGTTCTAGTAGAGGAGCGCGCAGCGCGAGGGCTGACGCGAGATTATGCACTAGTTCTGGTATAAACCTTATAGTGCCTCTCTCTTTTCACCTGATGAGGTAGGTGATTGTACAAGCATTGGCAAGAAGTCCAGGAGACAAGGAACCAGGGCAGAGGCGACCAGCCACCAGAGTAAGGGCATGGACTGACCCTTTGAGATGTGCTCTGCTTTCTGAGCAGTGTGTTTGAAACCACCATCATGAACCGTCATCGTTAGCCAACCATCCGTGTTCGCCGTGCCATCACCCAAGCTAGCAATGTAATGATAGAGAGCTCATTGCTTAAGACCAGAATCCGTCTCTTTCAGTGCTATGATTTAATGTTCTTCAATGACTGCTATTAATAAATATTTTTTATCGATATTAATACAATCAAACAGATTAATACTATAATTAAACCCAAGACATCTTGACATATGTCACTGACACGACATTATGCCTAGTTATGTAGTAAAATAAAAACAGAATAATAATTAGTCAAATTATAACATGTGCATTGATAGGGTTAATGAACCACGCTGTTAAGGGGATCAGCCGCAATTGTCGGTGACCCCCCCCCCCTCTCCCCCTCCACAAGATAATTAGTGATGGCGTTATGTTTACCTAGGCGTTGTTTACCTACGGCGTTGCGTCATAGTGATTATGCCTACTAGAGTGGGTCTCCAGGCAAAAAAACAACCTAAAAAATTATTTTTGCGTTAATTAAAAAAAACGCGAAATGGTCTAAACCCACGAAAATAGATTATATTACAGTACCACGAGCAGCATGCTATATCTACGAGGTCCTCACACCACGAAGTAACAATAACACGAGGTCTAACACTAATTAAATATTGCCACTCATTTATCAGAATCCCTCAATGAATTGCGCAAGTGACGCTGATTAATCACATTAAAAAATCTGTCCGCTATAAATGTTAATGAGTCTGAGCCTGATCTTCCTGCAGCTGAAGTTGAGACATGTGACATTGGAGACAGCATGCCCAGACCAAAAGATCCATGTTTTCAAAAAAGACGTGAGGTTGTCATGAAAATAACACTTGATTTATCACACGCAAATTGGCTTGCCCCATGATTTTTAACCGTTTTTCAAAATTATTCATTTCTTAATGTACTGTGACCCACGTTAGATCCCAAAGGTCGTAACTCTAAAACACAAAAATAAGTTTACTTATAAACTGTAAATTGTATTGAACTGAATGTTTTGTGCTTACTGGGTGAGCCGTGTCATGTAATCTAGTCGCAGTGATTGTCACACTAAGTTCTGGGAGTGATATTTAAATGACTAAATGCAACATTTTAGGAAATATATTTTTATTATAACAATAAATTATAGCATAAATTGATACTAGTATTTTAAATTTTATTCACTGTTCAACCTGCATGTAGAAAGCCCGTGATAATAATTATATAGTCTGTTTTTTATGTCATTTCTCCAATGACTGCTATTAACCTGATTAACAATATGTTTTATCAATATTAATACAATTAAACAGATTAATACTATAATTAAACCCAAGACATATTGACATATGTCACTGAAACGACATATGCCCTATGTAGTAAAATAAAAACATAATAATAATTAGTTAAATGATAACCTGTTGGACTGATGGGGTTAATGAACCTCGCTGTCAAAGAGATCAGCCGCAATTGCCGGTATTGTTAACATATTTATTTTCATCGGATGACCTAAATAGCACTATTAGCGTTCAGACGAGGGGCTCTCCCTCCCCCACCAGGTAATTACTTATAACGTTCTTTTTATCAACGGCGTTGTTTACCTACGGCGTTGCGTCATAGTGATTATGCTCACTATATAATGGGTCCCCAGGCTAAAAACAACCTAAAAAAAACCGAGTTCAAGAAACCGCGAAATGGTTCAAAATTAGGTTTGCGCGTAAATTCATACCCACGAAATTAGATTATATTACAGTACCATGAGCAGCATGCTATATGCTACGAGGTCTTCACATCACGAGGTAGCAATAACACGAGGCCCAACACTAATATTGCCACTCATTTATCAGATTCACTCAACGAATGGCTTAAGTGACCCTGTTTTGTTATACTATTAAATAAGTCCGTTATAAATGTTAATGAGTCTGAGCCTGGTTTTCCTGCAGCTAGAGTTGAGACATGTGACATTGGAAACAGCATGCCCAGACCAAAAGAGCCATATTTTCAACAGGTTGTCATGAAAATAACATTTGATTTATCACGTGCGAATCGGCTTGCCCCATGATTTTCAACCATTTTTCAACTGTAACCCACGTAAGATCCCAAAGGTCGTAAGCCTAAAAAAACAAAAATTATTTGACCTATAAACGTAAATTGTATCAAATTGAACTGAAAGTGTTTGTTTTCAGGTCAGGTGGCGATCACAATGAACAGTGACTGGTGCTACGCCAAGGATCCAGCCTCGGCCTCGGACGTGGACGCCGCCCAGGATCTGATGCAATGTAAACTGGGCTGGTACGCTAACCCCATCTATGGAAACGGGGACTACCCAGACAGGATGAAGAAACGCATCGCCAAGAAGGCAGAAGATTTAGGGATGGCACAAAGTCCTCTTCCTGAATTTACAGAAGAGGAGAAAAAGTTAAACAAAGGTGCGCTACGATTTCGTCAAGCTGGGACGCACCCAGCTAACGCGACACGCTCACTCATAACCATTTAACCGTTTTATTTAACCTTTTCACTACCATACATGACGGAAATTTCCGTCGTCATTCGTCAATGAACGTATCCATAAAATGACACAAATTTTCGTCAAATATATACTACATTTATGAATTTTTCGTCATTTCAAGCTGGAAATTGCGTTAGCAATTCCAGCTTCAAATGACGAAAAATAGAACTCCCACACCAGTATCTCTGGATCCTGGCATGCACTCCGGCCTGGAAGTCAAAGGGTTAACATTTGTTCTTGGCACACTATATATCAGCTTTAAAACGTGTTAAAGTTAAAACGTGACAGCAGTCAAAAACAAACTTTCTTAATCGTTGACATTCATTTTCACCCACGTGAAGTTGTGTCTCGCTGACGTGAGACACAACTGCAAGTGGGTGAAAAGTCCAATTGAATTATTTGCGGTTAAGCCAACACGAAACGTTGACCTTTTTAAGCAACACAATGCCATGGTCAGTGTATCATGTTTGATGTAAGTCTGTAACATTGATCGTCGATGTCGATTTACATTGTAGGCCCTATCTTCTGGTATCTGCTGCTGCCCTTTCTAATATGCTATGCCGGCAAACATAAGCCAATGGTAATGTTGATCTAACGCTGGTTAAATTATTATCTTACAAATAGCAGTCGATTGATAGGCCCTGCGATACTTACATCAATTACTTCAGACCGTTTGTCATTTTATTATCTCATGGCACGACCTATTTTGCAAAAGCGAATAAAAAATACGAATAAAAATATACACAATAGTGCCTTTCAAACTAACCTAACGCGAAACATATTTGGTATCTTTCTAACATACAGATAAAAACTTTATTATTATTGAAAGCTTTATATTATTTGTTTTATAGGCTCTTGGGATTTTTTTGGTCTGAATCATTATACGAGTCGTTTAGTATCGCGGCGCCACGGACCTATGGATATGGACAACTTGACTGAGGCAGCTTTAACTGACGCCGTCGAAGAAAAAGATCCATCGTGGAAAAGGTACGCAATGATTCAAAAAGATCCAAAATAAATTCATTGCTAGGTATTCATGGAAATCGGTTCAGAATTAACTGAGAAATCGCAAAAAAAACATGCGCTACAAGTTCATTTGACAGTGACTATAGTTGAATGTCTAGCGTTAATGGTAAATTTAACTGTCTGTTGATTCTTTAACATAGAATCTTTCAAGAAAAAACGTTTATCATTCACGTAGACTATCAACGTGACTAATAACGATCTGGGTTAACCATTTAAGTGCGGGTAGAATCTGATGTCTATAGACGTTAGATTCTGACGTCCAAAGTCGATCTTTTATAACTAAAAAATAACAAGATACAAATTGTACGTCCGGCTATTTAAGACATTTATGACAATTTTACAGTGAAAAAATATCTTTGTTCTCTTGGTTTATATGAAAAATGTGTTAAATATCCGTGTTCTGATTATTACAGAGGAGCATCAGACTGGCTGTACATTGTTCCCGGTGGTATTAGACAGCTGCTCAAGTGGGTCAAGGATCACTATGGCAACCCTCCAGTGTACATCACTGAAAATGGTGTATCAGACACAACCGGCACACTGAAAGATCAGCAGAGAGTAGACTATTATAAAAGCTATATCAACCATGTATTAAAAGGTATGCTATTGCTTAAAGGCTCCCAGACACCGCAAAACTCTCGACGATTGCTCAAAACGCGATCGCCGTGGCGAGTTTTAGATAATCGCAGAAGAGGCAGTGGTTGTACGACAGCAGCATGTCACATCAGATAGACTGTTATCGACTTTGCGTTGTAAGCTATTGCGGCGATCCTAGTTCAGTAGTTGTGACCGTGTAGGCCCTATTATTTTTGGAAGCAACAGTCAGCCAAACAATTTCATCAAGATGCCACACTTGACTCGAAAAGATACATATTGCTGCTTGGCAGTTTTGACGCTTTAAAGTAAACAAAGATGTCGAAGAAGTCGGAAAAGGTAGGTTGTGGAATCATTCGTGGCTGCTGCGGCGTAAACACTAATGTGCTATGCAGGGAATTGAAACATCGCAAGAACTCCCGACGGTTACCGAAGACGGAAATATCATCTTCTTCTTTTGGACTGAGATTCTATTAAAGGTGTAGTCAACTGTTAAAATTCACGGGACAAGGGTCCCCCAGAAGGCAATAGTGCCCGTGGGTAGGCCAAGTCCCTATTCCATAATAATACTAAATATGCGTTTCATACCTAAAGCCTCATTAAGAGCAAGTTCTCAAATCACAGCAAGTTCATATATACTTTAGCGACATCTATGAGTTTATAATTCAAAGATCTTGGAACTTACCCCTACTTGGTCGCTTGCTTGCAAACAAACTGACTGTATTACTGCGGGGATGTTGAAACTGCTTGACCCAAGCTTGTATTGACACAAAACATTTGTATGACTTTATGCAATGTTGGACCAACGTCGAAGACGTTGGGCCGACGTTGTATAAATGTTATACAAATGTCTTGTGTTTGCTGGGCAGGCGGACTTTCTCTCAAACATTATTCAATGTTGGTTCAATGTTGGGCCAGCGTCGCAAACGTTGGCCTAGCATTAAAACAGCATTGGATCAATGTCCCGTTTAAGTAGTATCTTGTAATCAGTTCAGTGGCTATATTAATGCCGTCAATCTGTACTCAATAGGCTACTGTTGGCCTACACTTGACCGTCCCAGGCATGCGCGTCTTGCAGTTGAATCATTCTTTAAAATGCGCTTTCATAGTGGTGACATATAGAAGCGGCCGCCCCTCCTACATGTCCTACGGTCCACTCGGCCATTTTCATTTATGCCATGGATGAAATCAGGTTACATGACTTACAATTTACAACGTATTACACATTTTTGCCCACTGAGTAGTCAAATTTTGTGCTATATCAATATATGTAAAATCAATAGAAAGCTACTGGCACAGGCTTTCACGTGGATGTAACATATTTTCTGTCCGATCTTTGAAAAATGCACAAAAGAGCTTTAAGTTGGTATTTAACCCTCAATTTCACCAAATTTTTCAGACTTTATCAGTAAGTAGTCAAAATACTTTTTTCTCAGCTGATTTTTGTGCGGTATAAATGTGTAATTTTGATTAAAACCTGTTCTAGAGCTATTGTTCACCTAAAATAAACCAATTTGGAATAAAAATAACGAGTTATGTGAATATATTACACGCTTTTTTGGTTAGACGTAAAAATTGGCAAGCTTTCCTCCAGGCTCGGGAAAATTGACTTTATCTCACATTTTTGCCCAATGAGCCGATTTTTTATGGTATAAATGTTTAGTTTTGATTCAAACATGTTATGTTCTAGAACTATTGTTAATATTAAATCAACCCACTTAGAATAAAAATAATGAGTTATGTGAACATATTATATGTTTTTTTTGGTTAGACGTAAAATTGACTCGTTTTTCTTCAGGCTCGGGAAATTGACTATAATGTCACATTATTGCCCGCTGAGCAGTCAAATGTTGATATATATTAATATATTTAATACTAATAGAAATCTACTGACACATATGTTGTGTCCAACCATTGACAAATGCACAAGAGAGCTTTAAGCTGGGAATGAAAAATAATGAGCTGTTTGAACATATCACACCCTTTTTTTGGTTGGACGTAAAATTTGAGCACTTTTCTTCCGGCTAGGGAAAATAGACTGTGTTTCACATTTTTGCCCAATGAGTTCCAAAATTTAAAAAATGTACCAACATGTTTGATATCAGTTGAAAATTACTATCAAGGGCTTTAACGTGGATGCATAATATTTTATTTCTGTAAAATACGAAATCTAAAACAAAGCGCTAAGTTTGTATTTTATCTCTCCATTTGAACAATTTACAAAGTTTTTTACTGAATACCAGCAGGACTTCTCGCTCATGTCGACTTTATATGGTAAAAAAGTGTGTGATATGTTCAAACAGTTCATTATTTTTTTATTCCAAAAGGGTTTATTTTAAGTCAACAATAGTTCTAGAACATGTTTGAATCAAAACTAAACATTTATAGCATACACAAATCAGAAAAGTATTTTGACTATTTACTGAAAAAAATATAAAAAATAGGTAAAATTAATACCAACTTAAATCTCTCTTGTGCATTTGTCAATGATCGGACACAACATATTTTGCATCCATGTGAAAGGCTGTGTCAGTAGATTTCTATTGATAATAAATTTATTGATATAGCTGCTCAGTGGGCAAAAATGTGAGATAAAGTCAATTTTCCCTAGCCTGAAATAAATGCAAGGAATCGGGCTTTAGGACACCTATGTGCACATAATATAGGCTAAACTGGGCCAGGAGAACCTCCTGAGGATGGTGAGATGAATGAGATGACACTGTCCTCCGGACACAGGATTCAAAATTCGAGCTCTGGTGGTCGGAGGCCGAGCACGCTACCTCTCGGTCACGGCGGTTCTCCGCAATACTGAGTACCCTAGCCACAATACTGAGTACCCTACATTTGTAGCTTGAAGAAAAGCTCGCCAATGTTTACGTCTAACAAAAAACGTGTAATATGTTCACATAACTCATTATTTTCATTCCAAATGGGTTTATTATAAGTCAACAATAGTTCTAGAACATGTTTGAACCAAAATTAAACATTTATGCCATACAAAAATCTTGAGAATTAAACTACCAGCTTAAAGCTCTCTTGTGCATTTTTCAAAGATCGGGGGGAAAATATCCACATGATAACACAAGGCCATACTCATGATAATACGTCTATTTGTTTTCCTGCAGAATAGCAAAGTTTAAAATGGTTTGCATGCATTTTAATTCATCGAAATATTTTTCAGTGTGACATGTAAAAAAAACAGTAGGTGGTAAGTGTGATAAGTAAGAACTATCTAAGCCCTTTAGATAATGGGAAAATCTAAGAATGTATTACCTCTCTAGGCGCGGAGACCATCTTTATACGTCAGAATCTGACGTCTGTAGACGTCAGATTCTGAGGTATAAAGACCGTTCCCCGCACTGAAAGAGTAAACATATTTATAATGGTCGTAGACCCAGATTATTATGTATTCAAATTAAGCGAAAGAACTAAGGCATTTATGACGATTTCAATTTAATAAAAAAAATGTTGGTCTCTATGGTTTATACAACATAAGGGTTAATGAGTGAACAATGTTTAAAATATTGTTTCTTATGGGGCGATTTCGAAAATCATAGCAATAACCCACTTCACACACATTTTTAGGGGGTTTTGATCATAATTTAATCTCTCGGGGTTTTGATCATAAATTAATTTCATATATTGACAACAAATGGTCCACGTCCTATATTTTCTGTCTGAATGAAAACTACTTAACTCAAAGTAATTAACCTTTAACTATTTGTTTTCGGAAATTAGGAAAATAAAAGTCATATAGGTAGTAATTACGCTTGTTTCACGAGTAATTACCAGCGATGTGATTGGATATAGGCCTACATGTATGTACATGGTGCATTATTCATCACTTTGCGGCTGTACCAGGACCCGAGTTTAATTATATAGCCCATCATTCAAAGAAAACCACACTATATTAAAAAATCATTTTCTTTAAACTTGTATTATTAATGAAAATATTTAAAACATCACATTTGATAGATTGAGTGAATGGTTGAATGGTTGAATGAGTGAGTGAGTGAGTGAGTGAGTGAGTGAGTGAGTGAGTGAGTGAGTGAGTGAGTGAGTGAGTGAGTGAGTGAGTGAGTGAGTGAGTGAGTGAGTGAGTGAGTGAGTGAGTCAGTGAGTGAGTGAGTGAGTGAGTGAGTGAGTGAGTGATTTAAAACATCACACTTGATAGATTGAGTGAATGGGTGAGTGAGTGAGTGAGTGAGTGAGTGAGTGAGTGAGTGAGTGAGTGAGTGAGTGAGTGAGTGAATGAGTGCGTGAGTGAGTGAGTGAGTGAGTGAGTGAGTGAGTGAGTAATTGAGTGAGTGAGTGAATGAGTGAGTGAATGAGTGAGTGAGTGAGTGAGTGAGTGAGTGAGTGAGTGAGTGAGTGAGTGAGTGAGTGAGTGAGTGAGTGAGTGAGTGAGTGAGTGAGTGAGTGAGTGAGTGAGTGAGTGAGTGAGTGAGTGAGTGAGTGAGTGAGTGAGTGAGTGAGTGAGTGAGTGAGTGAGTGAGTGAGTGAGTGAGTGAGTGAGTGAGTGAGTGAGTGAGTGAGTGAGTGAGTGAGTGAGTGAGTGAGTGAGTGAGTGAGTGAGTGAGTGAGTGAGTGAGTGAGTGAGTGAGTGAGTGAGTGAGTGAGTGAGTGAGTGATCCTCAGAGTGCAGTATCATAGACAGAACTTCAGGCCTTTGACCAGTTCAGCATGTTTCTATGATTGTTACGTACAGCATCTACAACCACAATGACAATGACATCCGGCACTGATAATTCAGTAGCGTCATGTAATCAACTGGTGAACGAAATCATATCCGTCCCAAATAAACATGATAAGCCACTGCGGAAGTACACATATTGTATTACGTACTCTTGAATATTATGTGGCCTAGCTATAAGAAAAATTGGTACCAATATACGCTTAACTCACTAATCACGACTATTCTACTTCTATTAGCCGATCAACATGATCAAGTCACTCTTATGTCACCAGTCCTGCACCTGCACCTTTATGGAGAAGAAATGAGTGTTTAAACATCAAGATATACAAATCTTTGGTCTCAAATTAAACAAATATACGTAATTTTCACCTACTTGAAGACAGTCGTGGGTCGCGTTGGCGAGACACAACATCATGTGGGTGTAAATTAAAAACAATATAACTTAAGGTAAGGGGTTAATATTTCACCTCCTAGGCCCACTTTTATACGTTTCGAAACAAGCCTAAAACAAAATAAATGCCGTCTAATTTTCTCAAACAACTTACCCAGCAAACACAAAACACTTGTATAGCATTTGTACAATGTCGTCCCAACGTCTTCGATGTTCGTCCAACATTGTACAAGTGTTATACAAATGTTTTGTGTTTGCTAGGTGATACACTGATACACTGATATTCGTTCTGTACTGATCCTAAACAACACAGTGACCTTTATATGTGTACTCCTCTTCTATTTCAGCGATCAGGCACGACGGCTGTGACGTGAGAGGTTACTTTGCCTGGTCCTTGATGGACAACTTTGAATGGGCGTGTGGATATGCCGAGAAATTCGGACTCTACCAGGTGGATTTCAGCGACCCTCACAGAAAAAGAACGGCAAAAGATTCGGCCAAAGCTTTTGCAGAGATCGTCAAAGACAATGGTTTTCCGAAAAAATAACCACTGCAGTATGATACTGCCCCGCAAAGCCAGAATGCAGTATCCGCTTACTTGTAAAGTAAGCAGATACTGCCTTTTGGCTTTGCAGTATTGTGTTAGGCCACGGAATCGCTGATAGCTGTTGAGCGAATGAATTTTCAGCAATTTTTTACTAACGCAATTTCCAGGTTCAAATGATGACAAATATTTTTATTTTTGAAAAATGCACATCTAAAAATTGAAGTATCTGATTAACCCTTTCAGTGTTGGGCTCGTTTTCACATGTCAGAATATGTATAGACATGTATAGACGTCAGATCCTAATACCCGCACGTCCTGAAATAGTTAAATATTTATAACCGCCGCAGATCCATAACAAATGAAGCGGAAAGAGCTAACTAAGACAGTTAAGATGATTTCAAATTGAAAACAACCCTTTGGTCTCTTGTTGTATATAAATATACTTCAGCGCTTTAAGGGTTAACTAAACAACTATGATTATCATTTTACCAATTTCGGTGGTATTTAGCCCTTTAACCGCCAAATTATTCAATCTGAATTTTCACCCACTTGAAGTTGTGTCTCGCTGACGCGATCCACAACTTCAAGTGAGTGAAAATTATTCGGATTTGACAAAATGGAGGTTAACTGTTTTCAAATATTGCCGATTGATGTCACCTTTTATCCTCAACATGTTTAAAAGGTGGTACATAATGTACTAATAAAAAATGAAAACCCTAATATATGCGGCACCGGCGGTTGAAGGGTTAATTATATGTCAAACGTGCTTGAAACCTTATGATACACAGACAATGGTAAACAGGCTAACAGCCACTATCATTATTATTTTGTCTGTATACCGCAAATAATTGACAACAACATTTTTTTAAGAGTGCTTACCCAGCAGACACAAGACGTTGACTCAATGTTGGTTTAACGCTGGTCCAGCGTCGTAGACGGTGGACCAACGTTAAACCAACATTGATTTAACGTCTTGTGTCTGCTGGGTAGTGACTTGGTCATGATGTGGGCAAATCTTACTTTGAACTATCACCAATAATTAGTCATAAGGGTGATATTCTGAATAAACGACGCTTTATCGTTTTATTGTAAAGATGCACGAAAACGACTTCAATTATAAGCCGTGTATATTTTCACACAGTGCTTTGTGCAGAATATATTTAATTTGTTGTGAGCAATAACAATCCTACGCATTCCAGAACGTATTTGCTTGCAATAAATAGTACACCGCGTTAAACTGCTCAATAAATTGCCAATGTTTAAGTCGTATTTTGAAACAAAAAATAATTCTCTTGAGACTATGTGTATATGGCTTCACTAAAATAAGTAATAACGATTTTGTCGAGATATTTTTTATCGTATTTACAGTTATAGCGGACACAGTTTAATTAGTCCACGTGGAAGTGTTGGAGCATGCGCAGTGACAATATGATATGAGAGATTTAAAAGCTAGTCATTATTATCAACTGATTTGATGTAATACATCAACTAAATCAGTGCCGAGCAATGCCCAAAAAACAGTATATGCTTACTTTACAAGTGAACAAATACCCCTGACTAATCACCGTCCGTTAATCTGTTGCAAACAGAGGTAAAGTACTATACGTAGGCACTGATGTTTTGTGCATTATAAATTCATAGGGCCTATATCGTCCCCCCTGGAGTTAATGGCTGGTAAAGTGACACTTCTAAAGTGGCACCTGATACATTTTAATTTCTAGAGGTACATGAAGTCACGTTAACAATCGGCTGTGAAACATAGACAATATAATAAAATAGCATGGGTAGCCATTATAAAAAGAGTCCCTTGAATCTGAATTTTAAAGTAAAGAGCATGATCAGTACAGTAACAGTGGAATTATAAGCTAGAAGGCTATACTCCCGGGGGGGGGGGGGGGGCACTTCCATACTTGGGAGTACTGGGGATGTGCCGCTGGACAGGGTGCCTTTTAGAGCTTCCAGCTTTGGCACAGGGTGTCTTTTTTGAGCTTCCGGAATTGGGACAGGGTCCTTTTTTGAGCTTCCAACTCTGGGCACCCGCTTAGCATGTATTTTGCTGATTTTTCAGGCCATTATCAACCGAATTCCATCACATTTCCCAGCCTAATAGCCTCAAAATGTTATAAACAAATATTAAAGAGCCTAAAAAGACCATGAAACATGAAATATATTGGTAGTAATTACACCATAAGTCGATCAATTAAATTCGGTGTTAATTTCCCAATTGGGACAGTGTGTCTTTTTAGCCGGGAGGCGAATTGGGAAAGGGTCAGGTTTTGAACATGCCAGAGGCACACCCCTACCGCTAAAGCGAGTAATCCCCCCCCCCCCCCCCCCCGGGACTCCCGGGCTATACGGTGATTTATCAGGACATAATAGTCTGATATATTTATATGCTTCGTTGGATATTTTAGATACATCTCACTAGAATTCTTAACATCTTAACGTTCTCTAATTTCATTAGACAAGCTAAGCTGTAGAAAGCTAAGCCATAGAAATTAAAAATAAGATCAATTTTCGGACTTTTGGGATGGGCAGTATCTGCTTACTTTTTCCAGTAAGCATATGCTGCCTTCTGTCGTTGCAGAGCAGTACAGATACTGGTGACACGAGTGACTCGTCGTACCAGTTCATGCTGTACTACTACTGTATCATCATTGTTATTTGTATATACTTATGTTTGTTATGTTAATGTAACCGTCGTCATCAAAATGTTCACATATTTATATTTTAATTCATAACAACATTTGAGTGCAAGCTTTAAATAAAATTATATTACGAATATTATGTGTTACCAACATCAACATCTTTCACACATCTTAAAGAGTTACACACTAAGCTTATTCTTGTGTAATAGTAAACCAGGTTAAGTGATCAAAATGTGTGTGTTTACTTCATATGATGCAAATTATGTCATTTGGCATAAAACACATCAGGTTCATAGAAAAGTTTCTATTCAAATACACAAGCTAAATCTGACCTCATATTCAAGGTATTCAAGTTTTTCCAAATGACAGCCAAAACGACGTAATATTTATCTATCTTTACTTCTTAACTTTTTTTTATTTTCAAGTAAAGAAACATCGTAGGGCCTACATAGATCATGTAGGTGTAATACTTGTAATGAAGTGGTGCATTCTACAGATCATGATTTTATTTTTTTCAGAGTTTTTAGATTTGAAAAAAATTTTTTTTTATTTACAGTTCAGAATGGTTTTAATTCTATTAAACTCAGTTGATTCTTGGTTTAGGAAGGAAAAAGTCCAGCTCTCTAGATTTGAGCCACGAATTTACTTGGTGTGTTGCGTACGGTACAGCTGTTCTTTGATCTATACGTCATAGGACAGAAGGATATTTTTATCAGTTGCGTCAGCTTAACTTTCAAAAATACTAATCATAGGCTGTTTTCATTAAAATATCAAAAACAGTTACATCTGGTGTAAAAACAGTGTTCTTCAGATTTGTGTGAACAACAATGTAATAATAAGATAATAATGTAATAATAAGTTTCATCTAGTGAATAGCGGGCTGATGTCCAACCACAATGGCAATCAAGCCATTTGTAACATGTTCCATGTGTGCATTTCCTCAAGTAACACCAAGAAAAACAGGACTATCTGTCTGTTTGAGGAAATTGTCATTGCATATTATGGCCAGTGAAATAGTTAGAGACTGCATACTATATAATAGCCTAACCCTAATTAGGCTGATAGGAGGCTCGGTGATTATGATATTGATGGTGAGAATTTAGCAAGTTATGTTATGCCAGGATTATATTCAGCCCAAAAGATCGATTAAACAACTTTATACAACGAGGGTGTCTTTCGCTAGACGTTCCCATTGTAGGCGATTTTATTAATGATGTAGGTGGCATGTTGGTACAATGGATTATAAAAATGACTGCTATTCAAGATATTAGTATACACAACGTTATCATTTGAAAATGATATATCAAATTCCATAGTTATATAGCAGACAGGGAGATATTTCACGCTTGTCTGGTCTGTTCATTCCCACTGGATTTATGATGTTAATAAGATAATGAGTTTTCTGCAGCTGGTCGTCAAAAAAAAAATGTTTCTGAATGGTGATACAGAGGGCAGATGTTGTTGTGGTTTATGATGGTATTACGCAATATTATCAAAACCTCCTGCTGTGAAAAATCTCTTGACGACCTGAAGTGGAACTACAACACCTGTCTGCTCCCAGTGTTTGATTACTAAATCTGTTATGTGTGAAATGAATATTCTTATCCGGTCGTATGACACACATAAGACTCATAAGACACATATATATTTGGCTTACAGTAATTAAAGATGCACTGCTAGTTTGAAGGTGCAGCTCAAGTGTAACAGTGTAGTCTTATTTGACGTGGAACACTATCACGTTTTTAGCCCTCAGCCAATCTTGCGGTGTTTGCGTCCAAAAATAGCCCCGACATCTCTCACCTATTTCTGATAGTAGACCATCTGGGGCACATTTTTAGCGAGGGAGAACAATTTGAAACCCGGCAATAAGAAAGTTATTCAGGATTTTGCAAAAAAAATATTAACTAAAAAAATCGCAAAAATTGACGATTGTATACATTCAAAATGACCTATCATCACCATAAATCAACCTACCGCAACACTTAAGCCATCAAAATGAAGACTGATGGTTCTGTGATCGGACGAAAACAAATTCAATTTGATTGGATCAACTTCAAGTTCACCAGGGGTCAAGATGTGACCTAATTTGATCTCTAGTCGAATTTCAGGCCCCTAGAAGTTAAAACGTCCCCAATTTTTGAGAGGATAATATTTTTTTAGTCTGCGCTCTCTTCTAATGAAGTATGGTACATAACAGTTTTATGAACTATTAAGGATGATTAAATACTTTGTTGTAGCACCAGGGCCACTTTCAATATCATTAAAACGACATAATTTTAAACGCGTGAAATGTAAGGATTTTATGCATTCAAAAAGACATATCATCACTATAAATCAACCTACAGCAACATTTAAGCCCTTAAAATGAAGATTGGTGGCCATGCAATGGGAAGAAAATAAGTTCAATTTCATCGGATGAAGCTCAAGGTCACCAGAGGTCAAAATGTGATGTAACATGATCTTTGCTTAAAACTTAAAACGAGAAGAAATTAAAACCACTCTTGTATTTAAAAAAATAGATGATTTTGTTATTCAGTGTTATTTTCTACGCAAGTATCACTTAGGCAAGTTTTTAAAAAGTAATATGGGCCTAGTTATAACCAAACATCGTATGATGACCCAATAGGGTCAAATTAAGACTAAGAAAAATCAGTAAAATATTGGCAGCCACTGATACTGCATGATTGTGAAGCATATATGGTCACTTTTTGCAACAGCAATACAAACAAAAACAGTACAGACATAAAACTATATAAAGGTATCCTTGTAGAGGCCTACATGTATAAGTCAGAATATAAGATGTGATGTAATACATCATCAATGGGACGATGGGTATCAAATTTTGTTCCAGGACATATCTAGAGCATAGTTATTTTATTATATTTTTACAGGTTTTATTCGATATGTGATTTCAGATTAGGATCACATCATTAACAAAACAAACAAAGAACAAGCAATTCCTTCATGGAGCGCATTAAACTAGCTGATCACAGACGAGCATGTAACCAAATTTGTTTGTTTTTTACCAGTTCTTCCTTACCCTGTGACAGAATATTCCGTAGTGTACTCGTCCCTGAAGAACTTCTAAGATGTTCTAAATCAATTAGACCAATCTCATATGCCTGTCACTTGTGACGAGGGTGTATATCATATTGCCCGTGAAATTATCATGAATAACCCCCTTGAATTTAACAACTTGGTTTTATGCTTAGGTTTTTTCCATCTGATTAAGCTAGTCATGGGCGCCATGGGCAAGTACATCGATGGAAGTGGTGCTGAGACCGTCTTGGCGGAGTCTAAAGCCTATGGTAAAAATGTTGTGAGATCAGTTATAGATGGATCGCATTAAACTAGGTCATTAAAGGGACTAATGTTACTAAGTTAATGTATTGAGAGATTTCAATGGGCTGAATTTGTCAAAACTACAGGAATTAAACCCTACAGGAATGAACTTGAATCATTAAGGATGATGAAAAAGTATGTAGCAAGGAAGAATAGGGATGAAAGTAAGGTGCACTTGAATACATTCATGTCAAACTCTTCAAAGTTAATTGACGATTTCAATGCTTTCCAGTCTAAGTTTTTTAATTTATGTAATCGATATGTAAAAATGGTATGTATCTTGCGAGATCTCGTGAGAGCCGACCGTGAGGGCGACTGGGATCTTCATCTGCACAGCGTCCGAGCAGTTTTACCCCTGTTCGCCGGATGCGACAGGATAAACTCAGATGGTGATCTGCATATCTTGAGAATATGAGAAAATTGGAGTCGGTGGAGATATGTGTCTCGAATAGACGATTAATCGGTCACAGAAAAGCGCTGGTGGTATCATTGGCAGTACAAAAAGAAAATAGTTTGTTGCTCAATGGGAGATAATTCACCACGATTTTGGCTGTCGTTAACCTTCAACGTGAAGTCAGTGGTGTTGTAACACCAAGTACAGAAGTTTTTGGTGAACCACGTGTTTAAAATACCTGCGACGCGATCAGCTGAGATGAGAAATAATGAAGTACATAAATGAACATGGGAGTCCAATAACTGTTTCCACAGATAGAGACAGTGATGTACCAGAAGCACTTCACAATATCCTAACACAAGAGAGTATTTCAAAAGAAATACGCGAAATCTTCTTGAGTTTGATATCAGTTGTAATTCACTATACAAAATGTTTAAGAGTGAGAGGTTTATTACAAAGCAGCAATCCATTTTTGACACCACCCATAGAAATAACTTGAAAAAATTCAAATCAATGAAAGTCGAGAAACGCACTAGCCAATATAAAGTGAAAGGCAGCAATAAACAACTAGCTGAAACACAGAAAATCTTTGACAATGCTCGTGTCCGACAATATGTCATAAAATATTGATTGTGTTTGATGTTAGAGACAATAGCTACCTCTTCGACCACGAGGGACTGATGAAAAAGACCAAAAGTGATTTGTGCACAGAATTAGAAAAAATCCTTCACAAAAATGTCTACGTGCAACCATCTACATGGAATCAAGAGACTACTGCCACAATTGTTGATGTCATGGGATGCCTACGTCGCCTGCGCTTAACCCTTATGAAAACGTTTAATGACCTATCCACTCACTTCCTTGAATATATACATGGAATTTCCAGCAATTCTAATCGTATTGACTGTAATTGTATTGACTTTGTTTTTGATACATATAGTGAAGGTTCAATAAAAGACAGTGAGCCAGAAAGGAGATGTAAATGCATTCCGATCCATTTGAATGAAGTGTTACCTGAGACACCGCTGCCTGTGACAACGGAAGCCTTTGGGCTTTCCCATTGAATAAAAAAAAGGTCCAGGAATTGCTTCAGAATAGTATAATGGATAAGCCAATGGCGTCTATGGATACCGTGGTTAGTGCAATAGGTGTGCCAAATATAGAACCATGTAGAGGTGTTATGCGTGATATCAAGAATATATAATAATTATATATTCTTGGTGATATTAACACGCTCTGTCTGAGCTAGATGTCCATATTAAAGAAGCGGGCGTGATAATGATTCCACACGCCCTGCATGCTGTTAATTGTGGGGCATCCAGGGTGGTGCTCCTATCTAATGATACAGATATTATGGTCATTGCACTAACTTCACTTCTGGAATTTATTAAGAGGTCATGGTTTTAAAGAGCTTTGGATAAGGCTGGTGTTGGGAATACAACACGACATATTCTACTTCATATAATAGCCCTTCACCACCTCACTGGCTGCGACTCAACAAGCATATTTGGCACAAAAGCTGCTGGATTGAAGTCGAATCATGCATTCTACTATGTGGCTTTGGATATGATCAAACAAACAATAACTTTCCATTGGTTGAGCAGTTTCTTGTGAATGTCTTGAAGCCATGTACATCATGTACATCTATGGAAGAGCTAAGGTACCACAACAAAAAAACTATAATAGACCTGCCACCAACAAGTCGAGCATCCAAAGGTCATATACATATACCACTGGACTTTGATTTTAAACAAAATAACGGCACGTTTTAACCTGACCGACTTGAGGCAGTACTTCCTGAAGATTTTCTAAATCAAGATTACCGAAAAGTACGTCACATTAATTTTGTGGACAGATTCCACATAGTGTAAATATTTATTTTGCATAGACGTGCAAATATATTTTAGTCAGGTGTATATAGTTTGTTTCAATGTGAAATTGCTAAAACCGATTTAAAAACGTTGTACTTTGTTGTGGTGTATTCATTTTCTACAGCTGTATGGAATGAAATCGGATCTAGCACACACTTTTTGCCATTATAGAAACCTGTAGTATTGTTCTGTGAATGCTGTTAGATCTTCTGAGCAATTCCTCAGAATGATTTTTTTTCTAAATTAGTTGCTCGTTCAGGTATTAGTATATAAAATCAATATTGTTATTGTTAGTTTATTCACTCGAACGTGTATATAACACGTATTTAACATCTGCTTAAATAATACGATTTCACTATACAACTTTCCCCAAATATTTGCAGGTCCGTGTAAAAAATATCTACATCACATGTTCTGCATTTATTTAAGCTCCTCGTTGAAACTGTTTTTATGCTTTTCAGGAACAAAACACAATACATTTGTATAACATTTGTACAACGTCGGCCTAACGTCTTCGACGCTGGTCCAACATTGTCCAAATGTCATACAAATGTTTTGTGTTTACCTGTTTACTGAGTAGGTAATGACTTAGTCTAGCCTCGGGATATATTGCTTCTTATTACAGACAGCGGCATAACCATGATAACCGCATATTTAATTGTGCCATTATAATGTTCATAATATTTGTTCTACCTATATAATTATATCTTTATATGACGTCAATGCTTGTGAAGGGTCCATAAGTACATAATAAACAATTTTAGTCTTAACATTACTGATATCAACTATTTATATTATGCTATTTTTCTGCTTTGATAAAATAAAAGAAATACCGTGTTAACTGTAGCTGATTTATTAGGTAGCTTATCATCCTATCAGCTATGAATCAGTAATGAACTAACCATTGAGAAAATATTATTTTTTCATATGCCAGGTGCAATTTAAGACACCAACGCTATAATTATTTAGAATTACTGGGCACTTAGAGATAAATTAAAAGCGTTTATCGTTATATGACAGAAAAATAGACACAAACTGTACTTCTGCCCTACTGTACTTCTGCCCTATAGGATTAATATAATGCTTTCTTAAGAGAGAGAATTATATTAAACAAATTGTAAATAGAAATTCTAAGAAATCAGGCTTCTCCTTATATTATTAACAATAGTCCGGCAAACACGGGCGCATTTTTTTGTCTTTGATGATTATGTATAGCTAGCACCCTTGTGATTATATCTGGGCGCATGTGGGATTCTCACTCTAAAAGGGATTTCTTTAAAACGTAAAATTCAAAATGGCCGCCATGAAATCACTCAAGTTAGCATTTTAATGTCAAACAAGCTTAAATGTTAAGTAATTGTCAAAGTTGATCTCTAAGCTACATGGCAACTTCTGATACACATTTCACAATATCATGTATGCTTTTAAGGGTATTGTCGCCTTTTGATATCACACTATACAATGCAGAATGAGACTCAACAATGAATTAAATGCTACAAATGGGTGAATCGTTTTTGTGGATCATTGTTTTAGACTCACATGACAACTAAATGCCGCCATTTATTGTCAATGAATATCAACAACTGGATTTAACCCTTTAACCGTCAAATTATTCAATTGGAATTTTAACCAACTTGAAGTTGTGTCTCGCTGACGCGATCCACAACTTCAAGTGAGTGAAAATTATTCTAATTTGGCAAAATAGAGGTCAACTGTTTTCAAATATTGCTGATTGATGTCACATTTTATCCCTGTCACATGTTTGAAAGGTGGTACTTAATGTGCTAATAAAAAATGCCAACCCGAATATATGCGACACCGGCGGTTAAAGGGTTAAAGACATAGTCCACTGTTCATTATAATTATGCGGGACATGCCGGGATCCCACAATTCAAAGCATGATCCGCGGGTATTCCAAAACAAAGACTAAATTCACAGCCCAGACCAATATATATCATATCACAATATCATATCGAGCTAGCGCCGATTTCAAAGCATGCGGGCTCTTAAAGCACAATGTGTTTTAAATGACTCGGAAACGTGTTTTCAACAAAACATGATATTATTATGTTTAAATTATAAACACCACGATGTATTAACATGTTGAAATCACACATGATTAGAAAATAAATACCAAGATCTCCGCTGCCGTTTAAATTGCAAAGTGTTGTAATTAGACGTGTCTCAAAAAATGAGCGCTATCTGGTGAATGACAGAAACACTGACGCACGCCGCCTAGTGTGGCAAAAGAAACCCAGCAGAAGATGGAGGAAATCAAAATGGTAAGGCTTTACTTTAGTAGACAAATCTGCATTCATCCAGCTTTTAGTTATTAAAATTATGTTGCTGTGTACAGTGGTTCAATTGTGGTGCTTCTATATGATAGTTTATGAGATTACTTTTCCCAAAGTAGTTTGTTGTAAGACATTTCTGGATGTTTTTAGTGTAGACTACAGAAAACAGTGGGCGATAAGGCCTCAACTTCAAGCACATGTCATGGAACATGTTTTCAATCAACGTGTTTAGCCGACGTTCCACGGTTTGGTTTTTAGACCTTCAGTTTAATTAGACTAGTAGTAGTCTGGTGATGTTAGTCTAGACTAAGTAGTTGGTCCTTGCTTAATGCCAATGCCAATGGGAGAGATGTGCTGACACGCGCTTGACAGTCAGCAGTGAATGTATACCCGAATTTATAATTAACCTTGATCGCATCACAATTTAATCTAATCTGGTGTTTAAAAACTAAAATAATAACTCAAATTAGACTACAATTTTTGTTGCATTAGTATAACCCATTTTCCAGCAGTAATTAGGTTGACTAATTTGCATGTGTATCTTATACTTTTCATATAATGTTAATTATATCACATGAATTTGATGTATTTTTCAGGGAGACAACTTCATAGCCATTAGACTACAAATAAACGTTCATCCCCAAGACTTATTGTGATCTCACAAAGTTTGTATAAAGGTTTATGCTAAGACGGCCTAATACTTGGCAAATGGGTTGAAGTTGCTGGTGGAGAGGAAAGTGTAAAAATGTTTGACATTGCAATATCAAAATCAGTCTCCTGTTGATAAATAGATTTTCACCTCAGCCTTTTTGGCAAATTGTTTCTGTTGAAACAATGTTTTTGTTTGTTTTTTGTTTGCTTTAATAAACAGATCCAAGATTATTTGTGTTTTACAGTGTTTTTTCTGCATGCTCAACCAGAGAACATATTCAAATTTAGTACATGACAATATCTAAACATGTCAAATAAAGACTAAACATGTTAGAATGAAACACATCTATTCCAACATTATTCCAACCGAAACCCTTAAGGCTCTCAACCACGAATATGATCGTGAATATCTTTTTTCTGAAGATTTTTTAAACACGAAAGTACTTAAAGGGACTGGCCCAGGCTAAAATCATCAAAAAATCGGTGATTTTATTTCGGGCTCTTAATATGACCATATGATGTAAACATGTACATAGACTAGAACTGCAAATTTTTATAATTTTTGTGCTGCGCACTTACCAGTTAGACTAGATATAGAGACGAAATTCCCGCATTCTCTTATTTTTGACATGGTTGTCAATAATTACAAATCAGGAATTTCGTCTCTATATCTAGCCTAACTGGTGAATGCGCAGCACAAAAATTATAAAAATTTGCAGTTCTAGTCTATGTACATGCTTACATCATATGGTCATATTAAGAACCCGAAATAAAATCACCGATTTTTTGATGATTTTAGCCTGGGCCAGTCCCTTTAAGTACTTTCGTGTTTAAAAAATCTTCAGAAAAAAGATATTCACGATCATATTCGTGGTTGAGAGCCTTAAGGGTTTCGGTTGGAATAATGTTGGCCCAGCGTCGCAGACGGTGGACCACCATTATTTCACAATTGGGCCAGTATATCTTGTTATCCGAGTAGTGGCCTTTCGGGGAATAAAGCGTCACCCGTAAGACAATCAAAGCAAACACGGGACAATCACCTAATTCTGTTTCAATGTTGGGCCATCGTCAAATACGAATGACCGGCATTGAACCAGCAACGGGCTGCGACTCTGGCCCAACATTGAACTGATGTTGTGTGGGTAGGCCTACATTGTGTGTACGAGTTACATCGTATAGACGCTTACACAGACTTATCAGTGAATGTCACAGTACTTTCAGGAGTGAATCTCGGCGGTTTGAAAGAAACAAAAATGTTTCTTCCCCATCCACGTGTGAAAGTCAGTATTGCGGGGAGCCTCTGTGACCGAGAGGTAGCGTCCTCGGCCTCAGACCGCCAGGGCTCGAATTTCGAATCCTGTGTCTGGAGGACAGTGTCATCTCAATCATCTCACCATCTCCATCACCATCAAAGAATAGTCCTACACATGAAAGATATACTTGTCGCCTTGGTTCTTTCAATAATCTTGGACATTTAGGATTCTGGCCCATGAGAAAAACCAATACAATAATATTAGGCCAATTTGTTGTCTAAATCACTCAAACAAACTAAAGCCGGTGTAACCGCCCAGATGAACCCCCGACTGTACTATACCCGGGTATAGTCTGGACTATACCCTAGGTATAGTCTGGGAGCTCCCAGACTATTCCCCAGGGTATACTCTGGGAGCTCCCAGAGTATACTCTACAAGTCCAGACTATACCCCACCAGATTCAGGGTGGGGTATAGTCTGGACGATTGGGGTATACTCATATATGACTTACAATCAATTATCGATATAATATCTGATCATAATCTGGCATAATGCATGTCCCATGTAAAAACCCTCTAAAGACTAGACTATCCTATGTTAACCTTCTCATGGCTAGAGTATAATATGCTCATGTATCACCCTTCTGGTGGCTAGAGCATCATATGCCTCATTGATTAACCTTCTGAGGGCTAGACTTTCATATGTCTCATATATTAACCTTTCGATAGCTAGAGGTCTCCTTTATTATCCCCCTGGGGGCTACAGTATCACATGTCTTACGTGTCCAGCTACTCTAGCTAATTAATTGGTGTGCGCCAAATGATTTGGCGCGCACCAAATAATTCAAATAATGAATTGGTGCGCACCAATTAATTATTTTGTGCGCACCCAGTTGTACACTGAAAGTATTTAATTGGTTCGCACCAGTGACCATATAAGTTAATGCATGAGACAAGTGATACTCTAGCCATCAGAAGGTTAAGATGGGAGATATTATTGTAAGATAGTCTAGCCGCGGAAGGTTAATGCATGAGACATGTGATGATCTAGTCACCAGAATGGTAATACATAAGACAAGTGATACTCTAGCCATCAGAAGGTTAACATAGATGTCTTAAGATAGTCTAGTCCCCAGAGGGTTAATACATGCGATATGTGATACTCTAACCATCAGAAGATTAATATAGGAGGCATGTGATAGTCGAGCCCTCAGAGGGTTAATGCACGAGACACGTGATACTCTAGCATCCAGAGGGTTAATGCATACGCCAAGTGATGTGACAACCATCAGGTTAATGCTTGGGATATGTGATACTCTAAGCATCAGAAGGTTCAAATCTGAGACATTTGACAGTCTAGCCCCAGACGATTAATATACGAGATATGTGATACTCTAGAGATATGGTAGTCTAGCACCTAGAGGGTTAAAACTTTAGACATGCGATACTCTAGCCAGCAGAAGGTGACTATAATGATAGTTAATACGTGAGACACTTGACTCGCTAGACCGCAGGTTTCAGGTTTCAAAGCAGCAAAATGTTTTTCACCGCTCACTCGTAAAGATTCAATATTGTGGGGAACTCCATGACCGAGAGGTAGCGTGCTCAACCTTAGATCGCCAGGGCTCGAATTTCGAATCCTGTGTCTGGAGGGCAGTGTCATCTCATTCATCTCACCATCCTCAGGAGGTTATTCTGGCCCAGTTTAGCCTATATGTGCACAAACATACCTACAACCCCAGTCATTTCATTTTTATTTAGACCACAGATGGTTAATAAAAAAGACATATAATGATCTAGCTATCAGAAGTTTTATATAGGAGACATGTGATAATCCACTCCCTAGAATATTGATGTAGGCCCCTATGAGGCATGTGATACTCTAGCCATCAAAATGTTAATATAGAAGACATGTGGTAATATAACCCCTAGGGAGTTAGTTTATAATTAGTTTAAATTTATAATCGATTGTGATCATATATATAATATACACCAGAGCATACCCCTATCTCCCAGACTATACGCCACCCAGCATCTGATGGGGTATAGTCTGGGCTTGTGGGATATCTGGGAGCTCCCAGAATATACACTGGGGTATAGTTTGGAAGCTCCCAGACTATACCCCAGGGCATATTCTGGGAGCTCTCAGACTATACCCCGGAGTATTTTCCAGAGTATACCCGGGTATAGTTCAGTATTTACCAGTGTATAGTTACGTGGGGGGTTAATCTGGGCGGTTACACCGGGCCTTGGAGTTCAAGAACTCCTTTTCTAGTTTATAATTTCAAATCACATCCTAATTTCTAATTTCTTTCTAATTCTGAACCTTTTTTATTAAGCTATATATTGATCTGATTTTAGGCACAATTATTTTATTGTGAGAATAATAAACAGCACATTTTTATATTTTGATATAACTTTGGGTTAAATTATTGGCCATTACATTGGATGCTTTGTACAATTTTTTAGCGTAAATTCCGTGTGCCATATGTATTGCGCAAAATTATAGCTAAAATAATATTGAATGAAAAAGACTAAAATCATTGCCAGTTACTTGCTGTTTATTTTTTTGATTATCCACACAATTCCTATCAGTTTATATATACCAAATGTAGGGTTAGAGTCATTTTTTAAAACAAATTACTGTAAACATGATAAACCGGTGTGGTGTTTTATTTATATGGCGACATAAGGAATATAAAAAATACTATAATATAAAAAAAAGATGATCAATTCAGGTCTGGGAGTGCATTGTTATGCAAGTCACTGTGTCCAACCAGAGCTATCCCAGCAAACACGAGGTTTTCACCCAATGTTGTTCTAATGTTGGCCAATCGTCTACGACGCTGGCCCAACATTACACCAGCATTGGGTCAATGAATTGTGTTTGCTGGGATAGAGGTGACGCCCATGTACACTCAACCCTTGTTAGCCCCCCGCCGCTCCCACGCACTGTTACATCACACTTGTTTACATAATAACACTCTGTATCCCATGTCATGTTATTAGAGTTCATTGTATCAAATTTAACTGATTGATAGGAATATATGAATAGTTTTAAATTGGGACCGTGATGTATATATCGTGATCAAATTGTTTAGGTAACTCGATTGGTAAGCACCTCAGAAAATCAGAAAATAAAATACAAAGATACTCAGACAGAGGAGAAAATGCCATTAGCACTTGAAAGGTTTGGTTTATGGTCTATCGAAACATCAATATATAGAATCCTTGGAGCCTGTGTACATTTACAAACAGAATGTGCAAACAAAATTTGGCGCGGGAAACTCATATTATTATGTCTATTATTTTTTTTATACTTTTATGCTTATACTTTTTGTACATAGATGAATATAAATATAGTTGCTGCCTAGCTTGCAGAGGCTTCTATAAGCCTGTTCTAGCGCAGCACGACCAATGTTGTATATAATATTTTATTGATATAATGTGTATATTTTTTTTTGTATCTGTTTTAAATATATATATGTATTGGTCAAAAGCTAAATAAAATAAAACAAAACAAAACAAAAACAACACAAAACAAAACAAAACAAAAAAAGAACAGCGTTTGCGTCTTTAGAAATTTAGAAAAAAGACGTTGATCACATGTCATAAGCTCAATAAATTGACGGTTTTCGCCAGTAGAACTAGTCCACCCACTATCCCCTGTCCTGATGCTTGACGTAGTGTGTTTGCAACGGTATCCAGACAGTTTGGCACATTCCACATTGGCGCCGGCTAGTTGAGCCTCGGTCATTTTAGCACACTGTCATTTTGTCATATAGTCTGTCTGGCACACGCTGATTTTGGCACAGTGCATTTTATATTTCTAGCACAGTGACAACAGGGCATGCAGGTTATCAAGGCACATAATAAAAACAAACAGCCAAGTTACATAATGATGTTATTTTTATTTATGCATATTTAATATTTACAAATTCCAATGTGAACTATGCACAAGGCTGAAAGTTCTGACGCATGTCATTAAATACCAATGCTCGGTGTCAAGGCGCCAAGATGCCACAAGAAGTCACAGCCTCAGTACCAACATGACCGAGGCGCGAAGAAAAATAAGTGGCCCCTGAATCAATGTGGAGGGCAGCACTGTTCACAAAACCAGAACTTCACTAAATATATGCGAATTAAATTACTTTTTTTTGGTGCGAGGGCAATTTGAAATATAGGTTGAACCAAGTGTAAATTTTCAAAATGACAATTTGACAAAATGACCGACCACCGAATGACAAAACATCCGTGCCTTAATGTCATGGATTCGTTTGTAACAACTCATTGATATTTCAGCAAAAACTATGTTTACTCAGTTATGAAGTATAATTTATTATTCTGCAAGATTGAATTGATCAAACATATCACAACGTTTGGTGGATTGGCTTTATGTCGTCATATAACATCCATAACATATATAGCTTAACACTATTATGAATAATTTTCTCCCTGATATTTGACTGCTATGTCAATGGACTCTAATAACATGACAGGGAATACAAAGTGTTATTAAAGAGTAAACAAGTGTGATATAATGGGCGTGACCGCTATAGCTGTGGTTGGACACAGTGACTTTCATAACAACACAACCCCAGACCTGAATAATACTGCTAAACAATGCCAGTATAGCATAATAATAGCTTCTTCCCACAGCAAGTCTGCGATAGGATATGAATTATAGATGATTAGACTTAATATTATCATCATTATGTTTGTACTATCAGCTTCTGTAGAAAATCGAATAAATTTGTCTGAGTCTGTGATTGTGATTCATACCAATACATACGAGACATTGCCCCAATGCTGATTTGATGTTATTAAAATGATGATGGTACGACAGTAAATCCCGTGCTAACCGAGAAAAAATATTTAATCAGATGTCACAAATGTGAGTGAAAGTTGTATACCCACGTTGTGGATGTGTTATTAATATCAGTGAGTGAGTGGGCAGTGCGTGTGCGAACACGTGAAAAGGACTTACGTAGGCGGCGCCAGCAGCTGGACTGTAATGTGGATCACAAACGATAGTCACACACTGTATACTGCCCTGAAAGCCAAACAGGCAGTATCTGCTCACTTTAAGTGAGCAGATACTGCCCTTTGGCTTTGTAGAACTGTATACATACACCTACACAGCTTAATTAGGTATACGATTGTTTACTTCCAGTTTACCCAATGGGTCTATTTTTAAATATTATGAAAGTTTATCATGTTTATAACATAAATTTAGCTTTGAAGTAGAGTTGTCATTCCTGGTATACACCCTTAATTTGAGCTCATACAGGCAATGTTTTAAATATTTGCTATCATTATGCACGTTACATGTATATCTTTTGTGGAGTATAATGAATCGTAATATATTTAAGTTGTATGTCTGTTGGTAACTGTTTTTAAGTTTAATCCAAAAAATAGCAAGATAAATTTTATCCAATACAAGGTTTATGTATAGGGCATAACTAAGCACCTAGGAGCAAAATCATGCACTTATATTTCTAATATAAATATGATATAAATAAATATACAATATAATAAATAGAAATTGATAAATATAATAAATTATAGTTCCTTTTAATAGCATGAATTATGACCTTGACACCTCAAAAGACCTATTTGAGTTCAGCCGTTATTTTTTGTCATAGTAATGTCATTATGACTTTTCATTCTTATGAGCTCGAACACTGCGGCTTTTTTTTAAATGTTGTATAGGGGTCTTGAGAGAGCTGGGCCACAGGGAACATGGGGCCATCCCTATTTTCTTAGCAATTTAATGCATTATCACGTAGCCGCTGTCATCTGTTAAATATACAAAACACCACCTTTCTGATGATATAAGTCATTTAATTGCTACTAAAGAATTGCTCCCCGATAATATATTTTAGGGAGGACATCTTAAAATTCCAAAAATAAGTGCTTTAACCATTTAACCGCCAAGTCTTTAACATGTTAAAAAACTGCTATTTAATGTGCTGACAAAAAATGATAAAAAATAATAGGCCCCTATAATCGGGACCGGCTGTTAACTCTTACAGCGTTGGGATATATAATACTTCAGTCGTCAAAATCTGACGTTTATAGACGTCAGATTCTGACGACTAAAGTCTATACGAGCACTGTAAGAGTAAAAATATTTATAATGGCCGTAGACCCATAACATAGGTATTCAAATGAATCGGGAAGAGCTAATTGAGACATTGATGATAAATTCAGATTGAAAAACATTCTTTGGTTTCCATGTGCTATGCAAAAATAATTCAGCGCTTTAAGGGTTAAAGGGTTAATGGCTCAACTTCCCTCAACTTGGTGGTCCAACTCTTCAATGGCTTTAACTCCAATCTTCATCAAGTTGTCTGGTACCGGCAGACTCCTTGATATCACACACATGTGCTATGAGTAAACGACCCCCTCCTCCCTGGCCAACTCAGACAACCCAGACAAGTTGACCTGAGTGTGACTTTCTACACTGCAGACAGTAAACCGGTGACATCATATTACATAGTGAATATTCATGTTGCTCGCACCCCTCCTTTTCGTAAGGATCCAACGCACACCTCTAGTCAAGGTGTGTAACATATTGCAATTCAGAAAAAATCCAGAGTTTTTGGCAAGCTTCCTGTATTACAAAGCATCAGGTAACTGTTTAAACAGTAGAAGTTAAAATAACATATCAATATTGTAGATTTGATAGTATTCGCAAGGTTTGCATTTTCACGAATTTCGCGAGGAGGACAAATTCGCGAATTTAGGAATCTCGCGAAAATTATTATTATAATAGCGTTACAAAAGAAAAAAATGTAAATTCGCAAATTCTAAACTGCCTGAAAAGTCCCAAAATCAGAAATCGTGAGAATTTGAACACGCGAGAATGACTAGATCTACAGTATTCCAGAGTCAACTACAGACTACACTGTATAAATCATACTTGTATCTATCAAATTTGATTATTGTATTATTTAGCGACACATCTGCAGCACAACAAAAACAATAATACACACACTGCAGATTGATTTAATGTTAATGGGTCTCAATGGGATTTTGTGTTGGTTCAGCTTTTTGTATAGCCATATTTTTATTGCAAATGCAAAATAAAAATATATTGTATATAATATTGTTTATACAAGAACCTGGACCAACATAAAATCAGCAGTGTGTCAGCGTCTTGTGTTAGTTAGATTAGGTCTAGATTTTCCCTGTCTATCAATGAGCAAAATTAGAGCTAACCACGATCTCCATCAACGCTTAAAGGTCAGGGTCATCCATTAATACCAGCTACGTAGTAACACAATTTATCAGGCCTATGTGCTATAATCGTTTTTCCCGTTCTCGTTTTCCCATTCCACTCTCCGCACAACAGACGTGCTATTTCATTTGGTGGGTGCCCAGCAAAAACGATTTCTTTACATACAAAACAATTATTTAAATTGTTTATATTAAGTGAATAAAAGCTGATTTCAGAGCTGACAAAATTTGAAAATAATCAGAAATGTCTTAGTTAGCTCTTTCGGCTGCATTTGAATACCTAGTTTGTGGTCTGCGTCCATTATAAATATGTTACTCTTGAAGTGCGGGGAGAGACTTTAAGAGTCAGACGTCAGATTCTGACGTCTAAAGAGGTCCCCGCGCTGAAAGGGATAACCAATTATAGCATGTGAAAATGATTGTCATAGTGACGTCTAAAGAGGTCCCTAGCTGGAAGGGATAACCAATAATAGCATGTGAAAATGTTTGTCATAGTGACGTCTAAATAGGTCACGAGCTGAAGGGGATAATTGATTATAGCATGTGAAAATGATTGTCATAGTGACGTCTAAAGAGGTCCCGAGCTGAAAGGGATAATTGATTATAGCATGTGAAAATGATTGTCATAGTGACGTCTAAAGAGGTCCCCGCGCTGAAAGGGATAACCAATTATAGCATGTGAAAATGATTGTCATAGTGACGTCTAAAGAAGTCCCGAGCTGAAAGGGATAAACGAATATAGCATGTGAAAATGATTGTCATAGTGACGTCTAAAGAAGTCCCCGAGCTGAAAGGGATAAACGATTATAGCATGTGAAAATGATTGTCATAGTGACGTCTAAAGAGGTCCCCGAGCTGAAAGGGATAATTGATTATAGCATGTGAAAATGATTGGCATAGTGACGTCTAAAGAGGTCCCCGAGCTGAAAGGGATAATTGATTATAGCATGTGAAAATGATTGGCATAGTGACGTCTAAAGAGGTCCCCGAGCTGAAAGGGATAATTGATTATAGAATGTGAAAATAATTGTCATAGTGACGTCTAAAGAAGTCCCCGAGCTGAAAGGGATAAACGATTATAGCATGTGAAAATGATTGTCATGGTGACGTCTAAAGAGGTCCCCGAGCTGAAAGTGATAACAGATCATAGCTTGTGAAAATGATTGTCATAGTGACGTCTAAAGGAAGTCCCGAGCTGAAAGTGATAACAAATCATAGCATGTGAAAATGATTGTCATAGTGACGTCTAAAGAGGTCCCCGAGCTGAAAGAGATAAACGATTATAGCATGTGAAAATGATTGTCATAGTGACGTCTAAAGAGGTCATTGTGCTGAAAGGGTTAAACGACCATAGCATGTGAAATTGATTGTCACAGTGACGTCTAAAGAGGTCCTTGCGCTGAAAGGGATAAACGATTATAGCATGTGAAAATGATTGTCATAGTGACGTCTAAAGAGGTCACTGCGCTGAAAGGGTTAAACGACCATAGCATGTAAAATTGATTGTCATAGTGACGTCTAAAGAAGTACATGCGCTGAAAGGGTTAAACGATTATAGCATGTTCAAGTGATTGTCATAGTGACCTCTAAAGAGGTCTCCGAGCTAAAAGAGATAATTGATTATAGCATGTGAAAATGATTGTCATAGTGACGTCTAAAGCGGTCCATGTGCTGAAAGAAATAATTGATTATAGCATGTGAAAATGATTGCCATAGTGACGTCTAAAGAAGTCCCCGAGCTAAAAGGGATAATTGATTATAGCTTGAGAAAATGATTGTCATAGTGACGTCTAAAGAGGTCCCCGAGCTGAAAGGGATAATTGATTATAGCATGTGAGAATGATTGTCATAGTGATGTTTAAAGCGGTCCATGCGCATTTGTAGGCATTGATTCAAAATTACATAGTTTGAAATAGATATAGAAAACCTAAAGAGATAGCTAGAGAACACATAACAATTACTGATTACCATGATTTAGAAATGATTTGTATTATGTTCTAAACTGATTACCTGTCTCAGCTTTGCGGATCTTGTTACTCAACGAATTCCATATTTTGGGTCCAGTGTATAGCAAACTGTTTGGGTGTGCTTTTGGTATATGGAGTTTGTTGTTTATTTTTTACCTTAATGTATGTTGTGTATTTATGCATGCAGGTTGAAACATGTTTGTTATGTAAGATGGCGTTTTGTTATTTGTCGCTTAAAAACCATAAAATGCTTGCTGCTCACGAGTAATTTGATCGAATGTTTGCCACTGAAGCTTGGAAAATAAAGGCGCTGATCAGTCTCAAGGATCAAGCGTGCAGCTTGTTTTTGTAACTTTATTAATGTGTCAATGTCGCTCTTACTGCAGTTACCCCATACTGAACAGCAGTATTCTAAATGAGGTTTAATGTAGTAATTATAGTAAAAGATTCGAATTGGTGTTGGCAGATATTTTCTAATTTTTCTAAGTATTGAAATTTTGTAAATAATTGTTTGTCTTACCTTTTTTACTTGTGGGTGCCAAGCAAAATTGTTATCGATTAATATACCCAATAGTTTTTCTTGTTTTTTACTAATAATGTATTTCCATGTAAATTTATGTTGAGGTCCCTTTGTGCTTCTTTCAGACGACAATTTTTATGTCTTGATGTGATAAGCATTGCTTTGGTTTTCTCAATACTGATCACCATTCCATTATCCTCACACTAGTTATAGGTTCTCTCACCTTCTAGATCTAAGTTGTGTTTTACAATGTCAATGTTCTTGTTACATACACTTATGGTTGCGTCATCGGCAAATATATCTGTATCTCCTGTTGAATTCTCTAGCGGCAAATCATTAATGTAAATGAGAAATAATAAGAGGCCTAGTATTGAACCTTGAGGGACGCCAAATTCAGTGGTCAGTTCATCTGAAGAATTTGCATTAATCTTAACTGCTTGTTTGCGATTTGTTAAATATGATTGAAACCAAAGAAGGGAATTATTATCCAAGTTGTACAATTTTAGCTTCTCGAGCAATATATTTTTGTTAACAAGATCAAACGCTTTACATAGGTCTATAAAAAGTACTCCACAATATTCATTTTTGTAGATAGAATTGAGCCAGTTATCTGTCATGGCGATGAGTGCAGTTTCACAAGAATGATTACTGTGAAATCCGTATTGTTTTGACGAAAATAATTGATCTTTGATCTATAATTAACAATGTAACATATGTAAAAAAATGTAAGTTATTCAATATAAACATACCACAGATCTACTAGCGAAAATATGCTAGTTATCTGTAAATTAGATCTTTAGGAAAGAAATCTTTGTAGCCCTTTTAGGTTATTAAATGAACTTGGAAATATGCTAATTAAAAAAATACCACCTGATAACTTTTTCCACATCAGGCGGAAATGATGCCTTGAGACCTCTTGGAATCTAAATCAGTCGAAAAATGAACTCCTGTATGAAATTCCAGGTTAAAGACATTTTTTGGCAATATTCAGCTGACTAAAGCCAAGTCAGGTCATAAAAGCATGATAATATGAATAACATAGCGACAGATGACTTTGGTTATGACACATAATCATGATAATAATTATGCATGACAGTCACGCAAAACACGACACTCATACAAAATATTTCAGCTTGAATATGAATTCACATTTGTTATAATCTGTATTTTTAACCCCTAATTTATTTAAAACAACCATGAATAAATTTCGCTAGTGACTTCGCCACTGTCATGTCTCTAGATGTCATATTTTCGTGAAAACATATCATTTGTCGGTTGCATATTGATACATGTAATTGTGGCTACAGAATTAAACAAGATTTCGCGTTGGAGATGAAGATGTATCTCGTCGTCAATTTCGCTTGATTCACACCTTGTGCATATTCGTTGGTTTATTTGAGTTATTGAATTATTGTATCGTCCTCTTTCTTTATTTAGTTCATGTGAACTCATTCGATACCCCCCTATTGCTGTTATGAGGTGTTCCCCCCTTATGTTAAGATATATGGTTGAACACACAAATGTTTTTTTTTTACTAATGCATATATCGTAAAACTATTTTAGCTGTGTATTAAAAGTATACACTGACACCGTTGATCTAATAGAAGGTAAAGTGTTAGAAAAAAAACAATTCCATTGGCAAAATAATGTTTGTAGACTTATGTTGGATATGCATGCGCATGCCATTGGTGTTGGGACGCAGACTTACATGTACATAGGCACAGCGGGTTTAATAATGTCAGCAATGCCATCACAAAAAAGTAGGTACATACATATATTTGAACAGCTTTAGCAGTAGTTTCAAATCACATATTTCCGATAACAAAGTGGTGAAATATCAAGTAGCGAACAGCGTTTTTTGTCTGAAATATCGGGATAGTGCGAAGCAAATTTAGTGAAATTTCCCTGAATTCGCCCAACATCTTGCAGTTGCATTCTTCCGTGTGGACACCCACTGGGAAAGAATATTCCACAATGATCCTTGCAAGCGCTTTTTAAAGATTCATCTAAGCAGAAGTAGGCGCAATATATCCCAATGAACGCCCAATCATTCCGCTGACTTTATTGCATTTACTTACAATATTGGCTACTTGACTTTTTTGTGATAAATCAATACCTATTATAACTCCAAGACCCTTGAAATAAAAAAATAATCTAATGGCAGTCAATTTGAGGTATCATTTAAAATAATAGGAATTACACTACGTGTAAATAACATAACTTTGCATTTAATTAAACCTTAATCTCCAATGTACACTCCATTCATAAAGAATAATATATCAGTGTCACTTTGCAAGTTTTCACTGTCCTTTCTATTTTTAAACATTTTAAAACATATAGCATCATCAGCAAACATTGCCACTGTAGATGATTCAACAAAGGTTTACATATCTTTAATATATCACCAAAAGAATAGCGACCTAATATAGATCCTTGCGACACAGCAGAAGTGACCTTGATAAAACCAGAGCTACTTCTATCGTCTAAATACTCTTTAAACCAAGCCAACAACCTAACAATTCTACTTTAGGTAAATGTAGAGTACGACTCACATAATCAAATGCTTTATATAAATCTAAAAAGAACATATTATTCTGTATAGAACTGTCTAAATTTATACTGACCATATCATAAACTTCTACAAGCTGAGCTGCACATGATTTACCACCTATCCTATAAAACCGTGCTGCAATGGATTAATAATATTCTTTTGATAAATACATCATTGCATGACTTTAGATACAGCAGACAACAAAGAAACCGGTCAATAGTTATTGATACTTTAAATACATCACCATTCAAATAAAGCAGTACATTTTTTTTCTTCCCACTGACTGTGGATAGTAGACGAAGTTAAGCTTCGGTTAAACATACAAGTTATTGATGGTGCCAACTCTGTTGCACATTTTTTAAGAATACGTGGTGATGATTTATTTGATCCGCACGCCTTGCCTGACTTTAACATGTTTAAGGCAGAAATAACTTTAAAAACATCATTTTTAACAAATGTAATGTATATAAATTAATTTCACTATTATCTGGAAGCTCTTGTAGATCACATTTACTTTTTATCGTCAATATCATGATGTATATTTTTTACTATTCTCACCATTATAAGTGTTGTTTTGTGATGACCTAAAATTATTTTCATGAGGTCACCATACTGCACAATAATTTGGGTGAAATGCAGCAGTTGAAGGTGCTACGTTTGTTTGTCACCCATTTAAACCACCTCCTCAGCAGTCGAAGAATCACGATTCCTTTCACACTCATAATATACGTTCTTTGTGTGTTTATGACTATTTATTCCTATGACGTTGATACACACGTGGTTTGCTGTACGATTTATTTGCGAACAGCGTATAGACTGTAATAAGTGACTCTTTGGCACTTGCGGTCCCAAAATACAGAGGGTGGGTGCTTCTGGGCGTACTTGTCGGTAGTTATGGTAATCATGGCAATGTTGTGTACACCACTGTTAAATCCATCATGGGTTGTTGTAATGTCAGCGGAGAACGTTTACAGTCTCATATGGCGTCACACATATGATATAATGGCATGCGTGCTATGCTGATATGGCCAGGTGGCAACTGAGCCTTTAGCAACTATAGGCCTAAGCCTTCATATCCGCAGGTGCTCATTCACAGAATTAATACATTTTTGCTCATTTACGTCCAACACAGGGCCTGGGATAGTGGCTAGCATCGCGGCCTTTCGCGCTAGAGCTTGGGGTTCGTTTCCCAGTCTCGCCTGTTTAAAAGAAACAAAAATGTTCTTTCCCCATCAACTCGTAAAACTCCGCATAGCGGGGAGACTCCGTGATAATTAATTATTTAATTAATTAATTACCTAATTAATTAATTAATTTATTCATTAATGTTTGTTACTTTTTTAGTTAGTTTGTCAGCTTTTTGGTGTAATTTTGTTAGTATGTTCGTTCGTTCATTCATTTATTCAATTATTCGTTCATTCACGCGATAACTCACTAATTTATTCATTTATTCATTCGTTCATATATTCGTTCATTCATTCATTCATTCGTTCAATTATTCATTCATTCATTCATTCATTCATTCATTCATTCGTTCATTCATTCATTCATTCATTCATTCATTCATTCATTCATTCATTCATTCATTCATTCATTCATTCATTCATTCACTCATTCATTCATTCATTCAATTATTTATTCATTCATTCGTCAATCTCTTCTTTTGCTTAAAAAATCAACAATAGTATAATTAGAATACCTTGATTTACGTGATAAAAGAGTATATTGGGCTTGATGATTCTATATTCATCATCGCTTTAATTCATCGCTTTAATACATTATGTATGTAGCGGCTATTTTCGCCCTCATCGAACTCAGCGTTGACATACGATTCATATAATCAGATTTAATGATTATTTTTCTCATAATGTCTTTATAAGCATGGGGTGTCAGAGAAATGATATCGTCCTTCTGTTCACTACTAATCAATAGCACATCCCAGCAAACACGGGGCGTTGACAGCCTTAATGTTGCTTAATGCTGGTCCACCATCTACGACGCTGGCCCAACAATGGCTCAGCGGCTCCTGTTTGCTGGGATGTGATGTAATTCAATAGAAGTCAAAGATTAGATCTCCACTGGCGGATTCAGATATTCTAGGGGGGGGGGGGGGGGAGGTGAGAACACTCTTTTCAGAAAATAAAAAGCTCAAATATTGTCTCCTTCTTTTGTCTGAAAAGCAAACACATAACTGTTGAGCCGTTTAGGGTTAATTTAATAGCTATCTTTCATGAGTCTTTTGAAAGTTAAAAGCTATGACAAATATGTTATACATTTAATATAGACGCCCCCCACCCTTCGCAGCCTTATAGCAACACAAACGTGACAAGGGCAAACAATGACACGTAAGATAAAAATATTCAGAGTGTAGAAAGGTCTCTCATTCCAAAACTAAATTAAATAATTCACAGACAAACATATTATTTTTTTTCACCAAATATATGTACATAAATAGTATCAATGTATTTGCATAATGTGGTGAGGAATACCTTTTTAAGACATGGACATGTGGCAATCAAAT
The DNA here is from genome assembly GCA_964017125.1 of Flabesymbios commensalis. Classification (NCBI taxonomy): domain Eukaryota; kingdom Metazoa; phylum Annelida; class Polychaeta; order Terebellida; family Flabelligeridae; genus Flabesymbios; species Flabesymbios commensalis. Next base: position 70,336,496 of record OZ024903.1, read on the forward strand.
GAGCCCAAGTAATAATTCCGATGAAAATTAAAAAAACATCTATGTCACTTGATGACATGATGAGATTAAAAAACAATGATGACATTTTCAAAACAATGATAACATTTTCAAAACAATGATGACATTTTCAAGTGCAATAACAATATATAGCATCATGTCATGTCAATTTAAGTGGTGCTTAAAATAACTTATAAACGTATTGTTTCCAGATAAAAAATATAGAGCCTGATAACATATGTTGACAACATGACGGGGAAGGTGTTCGTAGTTGAAAGTAAAGATAACGTGTTAAGTAGAATAATGATATATATTATAGTAGCCTACTGTAATAAGTGAAACCATACATCAAATTAAATAGAAAATGCAACGAAAGAGCAAGTAGAATAGTGTAACCCTTTACACTCTAAAATATCTTGTGTGTCGCTACCGCGACCCACAACTTCAAGTGGGTGAAAATTACATACATTTGCACAGCTTGAATCAAAACATATGGCCACCCTTTAACCGCCAAATTATTCAATCTGAATTTTCACCCACTTGAAATTGTGTCTCGCTGACGCGATCCACAATTTCAAGTGAGTGAAAATTATTCAGATTTGACAAAATGGAGGTCAACTGTTTTCAAACATTGCTGATTGATGTCATATTTTATCTTTACCATGTTTAAAAGGTGGTACATAATGTGCTAATAAAAAATGAAAACCCGAATATATGCGACACCGGCGGTGAAAGGGTTAATGATCAATTTTTCATCGTGTAAAAATAATAATAAAAAGGTTACACATGACTATGGTCGTACTTAGCGCTCCAGGGATTTATTACGCTTGTGGTCGTATTTGGCGACCAAAGAGTTAAAAAGCCGATTCTCAACTTACCAGACCAATGCAGCGCGTCATGGGATATCATGTGACAATACAATGACAATATTTTTTGTCAAATTTGTTGTAAACAGGGATTAAACAACACTGCTACATAGCTAACAATATTAGTAAAGAGGTGAATTACGTCGTTTGTAGACTTGCTTAATTTGTCGTGATGTGGACGGATGACAGATGATGTCCATTGGAAGGGTTTACCTGCAGGTGAGCCAATCAGCTGACGGTAGACAACAGGTGGGCGAAGGGAGCGAGTGTTTAAAACGTGGGCTGCAGATGGCTCGCAGGAGTGACAGGCCAAGCAGAGTCTGAGGATGCCAGTGAGCAGTACGGTAGATATGATTGCTGGACTGCCTGATGTGGCGTACGTCTTCTGCCAGCCAGATGCCAGCAATGCAGAGCAACAGGCAGCAGGCTGCTACAATCACACGGCCTCCTCCTCACAGCCACTCCTGGCTACCACACTCAGCGTCTGGACACAGGACGCACGCCACAACTCCACTTTGTCAGCTTCTGTAGACATCGCCATTGGAAGTTATATACTTAGTCTCGGTGAGTCACAATTTATTGTCTGTAGACATCGTGAAAGACCTATAATTATATTACTTTTTGCATAGGGCCAGAAATACCCCCTGTAGATTTGCTTTTGAGAGCTACATGCATAAAATCTAGTATATTTCATGGGCATCGTTATGGGGCTACACGGTACTACACGGTACTTTCTTTGAACTTAATATTTTATACGGAAATTTTTGGGTGGTTATGTGATATTTTTAGGTTGATCAGAATAATCTTCTATAGACTATAATATCCTTAAATTTTGCGGGTATGAATTTTGCCGCAAAACTGATTTTAGACCATTTAGCGATCTTCAGAATTCACGCATTTTTTTGATGATGTATTATTTGCCTGAAAACATTAAACCGACCATTACCGATATAATCCATTTGACACGTAGAAGAAATATACGAGAAAGTCAATACGTATTTCTGCCAGGCATAATGCAGCACTTGAACGGTTATAAAGTTAAAATTATTAAATAGTGTTAAATAACATACAGTTTCAGTTATATCCCGCGAGTTAACTATTAACCACTCAAGAATCTATCTCGCATATGCATAGGCCTGCATCGCTTAGTTTGTATCAATTAAATTTGTACTTAAAGGACCGTACCCAGGTAAATGGCATGTTTTCGTATTAGCTTTGTTATATCTTTTTGTGTGTTTGAATGAGTAAATGCTACATTCCGATAGATTACAACTTTTAGAAACATCGGTTGGCAACGTAATCAGTTTTCGAAAAAGACAAAATTATGACAAAATGTCGTTCATTACATTTTTGTCTTTTAGATCCACCTATTTTTTAATGTCGTCGCCATGTTTGACAGAAAATTGTTATCGAGTCAACGATTTGAATATTTCCTTCAAAGATTATTTTACAATTTACTAGCCGTAATTTATGACAAAAGTTCTTAACTCGTATTAGGATAAGTATGTGAGGTCTCAGATTTATCACATCGTCAAAGACGTTTAATTTAATTACAATGTCATTGGAAAACCAAAGCTTAACGGTGCTTTCCCAACGGGTCTCACAATAATATTCTATACACGAAAGGTCAACACCTCTATGCTCGGCCAATGTTTTACATATTTGCGGGACATCGTGACCATCGCTAAAATACACGGATAATATTCATGGGATGTTCGTGGCTGGTGTAGTGACAAAAAGGAAGGGATTTCCCTCAGTGTTGATCCTTTAAAAGAAAAAAAATCAGCATCGGACCCTTCATCTTGACCCTCAGCGGTTTGGTCAAAGCCATTATAAATAATCGGATGGTTGTTATTAATTGTATGAACATTCCGAAATGCACACTTATCGGGTACACATCTCTTTCAAATGAAGGGTGGAAAAAGATAATATAGATTTACGATGATATATAAGCCTATATAGGCATTATATTATATAAAGTTTAAGGCACTCGGGTATGGGCCTTTAGTTAAAAAGAATATATAATTTATAATACGCCAGAATTAAAGGTTTTATACTTTATTTTATTTATCACATTAAGTTTTTTTACACAATGATAATCGGGTAATTTTCAGTGAAGTTTCCGTAGTTCACGACTGAGCTGATTACTTAATGAAATCTTACTTAATATTTGTTGTATTTAGTAGGTGTGGGTTATTTACGAACACGGATACGCTGAATCCATCCCAGCAAACACCAGGCGTTGATACAATGCTGTTTTAAAGCTGGCCCGCCGTCTTCGACGTCTACCCAACATTAAAACAACATCGGTTCAACGCCTCGTGTTTGCTACGCATGGACGTGTTTAGTTTTGAACGTGCATTAACCCTGTTAACAAGTGAACCCGGCTAAATATAATATGCAGATGTGATTTTTTTCGGCCAGAAAAAATGGGCGATATTCAATTATGTAAGCATACATTGGACATACATGTACGTGCAGTGTAAAATGAACCTGCTGTGTCTTGGTTTGAAGTTTCCAGTTTGGAGCTTCACAGTTCAAGTATTACGAAGCAAATCAACCTATACTTATGTTTAAAATATTTAAATTTAAAATAGACTTCGAATGATAGTATGGTTTACATAATTAAGAATCATAGTTTGGTGTAAGCAGACGTTAATATACAGAGGGAGTGTGTTCTTAGCCAACAATAGTTGTGGCCGTTTAATTTTTGAATGGGAGGTAAAATACGATAGCGTATTGATATATAAACCCGGGTTCATAAATTAAATCGCATTTATTTATAATGTCGGTGTCATACCTGTTTAGATAAGGGTGTCGATTTCTACACAACTAGCATGACCAGTCTCATTCTGATCCATGTGTTATGTTGTATGTTTTGCTAGCATATTGCAAATATATTGCTGATAACAGACACGAAATGAATGGAGTTTTAGGCCATCTTTCTGTACATGTAGGCAAAAATGGACCAGGAGAATCTCCCGAGGATGGCCAGATAAATGAGATGACACTGTCCTCCAGACACAGGATTCAAAATTCGAGCCCTGTCAGTCTGAGGCCGAGCACGCTACCTCTCGGTCACGGCGGCTCCCCACAATATTAAATCTTTACAAGTGAGCAGGGAAGAAATTTTTTGTTTCAATGAAACTTGAAGGCCAGTGGGGTTCGAACCCGCGATCTCCGACTTTCCAAGCAGGCAGCTCAACCACCCGACATACACGAAACATTGATCCAATGCTGGGCATCGTAGATGGTGCACAGCATTGAACCTATATTCGTTTCATTTTTTATTAGCACATTAAGTACCACCTTTTAAACATGGTAAAGATAAAATGTGACGTCAATCAGCAGTATTTGAAAACAGTTGACCTCCATTTTGTTAAATCTGAATCATTTTCACTCACTTGAAGTTGTGGATCGCGTCAGCGAGAGACAACTTCAAGTGAGTGAAAATTCAGATTGAATAATTTGGCGGTTAAAGGGTTAAAGCTCTGAATTTTTTTATATAAACCATGGAGACCAAAGCTTTTTTTCTTTAAAATCATCATAAATGCTCTATTCAGATCATTTTGATTCATTTGAATACCTATGGTATGGGTCTGCGGCCGTGAGAAATGTTTTAATTCGCACAGTGCGTGGATAGACTTTAGTCGTCAGAATCTGACGTCTGTAGACGTCAGATTCTGACGACTAAGGGCTATCCCCGCACTGTAGGTTAGACCAGCGTTGTATCAACGCTGGGCTTATTTTTATCACTCGCCTGTGACGTTATCCAATGGAACAGGACCACGTTGACCCATTAATGATGGCCTAATGTTGGCCACCGTCTCCAACATTGGCATCATTTTGTTTTAATTAATTTAACATGTTTCAGTGGCGAAAGCCTAATAGTTTTTGTGTACGTGCATATTTTCATGATTGAATAAGGGGATACGTGCTCTCATTAATGAAAATCGTGTTTTAATCATGCTCAAAATAAAAAATAAACCCTTTGAGTCACATCATTATTTTGGTAAAGGTCCATAAAAGATAATTAATAACGTCACAAGTGCGCGTTCTTCATACATCGTGTGTGACGTCATATAATGAGGGGTTAAAAACATGTTATTGATTTAAAAGTGATTTATTTTTCAGGGATAGCAAACAACACTTAGTGTCAAGAGTTGGTCTCTGTCAAAATAATATACTATAAAGCAGCACAGCAACATAGCAGAAATAAAACATTAATGAAAATAATTCTTGAATTAATCGCTAAACCGCTAAGCACGACTATATAGTCGTTATTAACCCTTTCAGCCTTCACGATGCATTAAAGCATCATTTTACATTCCTTCAAACAGACTTAATTTTCATACAACCAAGGGTTTCAGAATGAAAATTTCCATGAGACTGGTTTACCAAATCATGATAATTTTCTTTATTTTTTTAAACCAAATCATCTCCATCCACTACAAGTCGGGAATTGCGACAGCAATTCGCGGCGTGTAGTGGATAAAGATGACTATGGTAAATTCAGGCTTGAAAGGGTCAATCCGTCTTATGTAGCCGTATAAATCTCAGTTATTGTGAACGAATCGGGTGTTTAGCATCAAGACTTGCAGATCGTTGCACTAAAATTAAACAGATATGAGTAACTTCCTCTTGAAGATGTGGGTCGCGGTAGCGAGACACAACTTCACATTTTTAAATTTAGCTGTTTACGTTTTTCAGCGCAGGGACCGTCTTTAGACGCCACAATCTGACGTCTATAGACGTCAGATTATGACGTCTAGAGACGGTACCTGCGCTGAAAAAAATATAATGGCCGTAAACTCATAACATAGCTATTCAAATTAGGCAAAAATAGCTAACTAAGACATTTATGATGATTTTAAATTAATTGAAAAACCTTTCAGTCTCTATGGTTCCTACAAAAATATATCAGCGTTGTGAGGACAAAGGGTTAAATATGCCATTGACTTTGATACTACGTTTACTAGACCCATGATTTCTATCTCACCACTCATGCTGATCCAACATTAAATCAAAATCAGATGAATGTGTTGTATGTTCTGGGCACCAGGTGGCAGTGTCACGTTAATAAGATTCCCGAGCCTTTCATCCGTGCTAGGCCCTGGCCGAAGCTAATGGGATCAAGGAGGTCGTTATAACCCACTTGGTCAGATTTGGATTGCCTGATGTTGATTGGCATGCTCCAAACATCAGCTCCCGACGTCCACTTCCATATCCGTAAAACAATGTTTGTGCAGACCAGACACGTGTGGGTGTGCGATGCATAGATTTAAAGGTGGTCAAGGTACTTTACATTTAGTTAATTTAATATTAACCCAATTGAAGTAGTATCTAGCTATCAAGTGGGTGTAAAATTCACAAAATTGTTTAATTTTCAGAACAACAATTTGCAAATCTTGCTGTTCAAACATCCATTTCATTCCTAATAACTGTGATTTATCTTGCTATTAAAATATAATAAACACGACTATAATCATGCTGGTTATTTTAGTTACGGAGCTACAAATCTGTATATATATAGCACCATTATCAGCTTGCACCTTGAATGACCCAACGTTTTTAAGCCAGAAGGGCACACTAGATATAGTTTCATATATTAATATGCCATCAGCTAATTAACTAAGAAAGCTTGATCAGAAATGGACATGTGATACCTGTAAAATAGTAGTATTGGCCAGTGGGTTTTGCTTTATTGTATGTACAGTATGGATAACCTTCGCTGCACATAAACATAAGATGAATCTGACCTAATGGACATGTGATACCTGTAAAATAGTAGTATTGGCCAGTGGGTTTTGCTTTATTGTATGTACAGTATGGATAACCTTCGCTGCACATAAACATAAGATGAATCTGACCTAAGACGGTATAGTTATATACACGCCTGCAGTGATAATTTCGCTCAAATTGTAGCCCTACGTGGCTGAAACATGCCCTGGTCAGAGTAAAGTCTGAAACTTGGTCAATCATTTGATATAAGTTTTGTAATTTGTCATGAGAATAATTATGTCCCATGCATCCCATGCTAAAGAGGGCGGGGGCATTGGTTAAAGCTGCCGTTCTCCGCTCACTCGTAAAACATACTCGAATCCTGTGTCTGGAGGGCAGTGCCATCTCATTCATCTCAGGATCCTCAGGAGATTCTCCTGGCCCAGTTTACTTATATGGGCATATAGGTGGCCTAAAACCCCATTCATTTTATTTCATGTGCATCTAAAGAACAAGATGAATTATACTATAATACATGATTTTGTAAATAAACGCTCGTTACCCATGATCTTGCTGACATATAATGTTTGCTTCTTTAGATTTGTCTATTCTGTGTAATAATTGTGTAATCATGTTACAGGTCGGGTTATTCTATTTAAAAATGTTTTGTACTTGCTACCATTCTGTGGGGAGCGCACCGCGCGGGCCCTGCGCGAAATTAACGTCGATACACTGGTCTCAACATTAACTCGACGTGGCCGCCACGTGATCGCCTAGTCACACTGAGAAGGGAGAAACAATGCTGTTTCTCTGAAAACCCCACACGGGAACAGCGGGGTTCGAAACCGGGACGCTGGCATGACTGGCGAGGTGGTCAGGCGCTCTAGCCAATGCGCCACGTCCCTTAGCTTCTCTACTGCCATTCTCTATAATCGCTATTCATAATGTCCCTTGGTTGCAGGTGTTTGCATTTTATTTAGTAACGTGCTGATCTTACTGACATGTATGCTGGTAAAGAGAGCTGTGAGT
>OZ024903.1:70346608-70476608 GCA_964017125.1 Flabesymbios commensalis
CAATGCGCCTAATGTTGCTATCCAGTGAATTACCCTGTTCTAAGCAACGCGAAATGGTTTCATATACACCAATCATCTCCCCTGTTGTGGGGTCGGGGGGGGGGGGGGCGTATATGAACACGATAAATTTAACTACGTCGTTCAATGTTGGACTGTGATTGCACAGACACCATTGTCTTCCAGCATTATCTCCCATAGTAATATTGCACGGTGACGGAGATGCGACCAGTCAGACAGAGATAGGTTTGCTTATGTCTACAGGCCTTCATTTATTCACCGGGGAGCGCATATAACCCATGCCGGGTGAGCAGTATAACGGCGACAGATAACCATAGCAAACACGAGACGTTCACCAATGTTGAGCCTACGTCGCAGGTTACACCAACATTGGATCAGTGTCTTGTGTCTACTAGGAACTGACTGTTATAGTCAGATTCATTGACCAGAGTGAAAAACTTTCGCCGATTCCTCAATCATTTTTCATAAGAATTTTGCTCACACTATTGTCTAGTCATGGGGCGCCTATGCTGAAACTTTCGCGAAGTATTTCAAATGTTAGACCATTTGATGAAATTATGTGACGAAGCTAATGGTATATAGCCTAACTTTTAATCTATACCATATTTTGCAATGGAATTTGAAGGGTAGTCGCCCCCCCCCCATCGACAAGTGGTTGAGAATTGCCAGAAAAATCACCACGGTTTACCCTTACAGCACGGGGATCGACTTTAGACGTCAGAATCTGTAGATTATGACGTCTATAGATTATGACGTCTAAAGTCGATCCCCACACTGTAAGAGTAAACATATTTCTAATGGCCGTAAACTCATAACATAGGTATTCAAATGAAACGTAAGAGCTAAAAAAATCATGTCTGCGTTGTACGCGTTAATGTGTATCCAACGAAAACACAAAAGCCACTGATCATGAAAAAACATGGGCAGCAGACGACTATAAACTTGTTAGGAATGAATCGCCAGATGCAACTTGACAGTAGATGGATACAAATTAGGTTAGGGTCAGCAAAACAGACGTAGAACCTTATCTGACCAGTCGGACATCCCCCACATCTTATTTTTATTATCTCTGACATTATTTTGGTTACAAATTGCTTGAAAATACGGAGCCCATAAAGCCAATTCAGTGTGGTGATGTTTTTTATTTCGTTTCTACGAAATAATATTTCGTTTCTACGAAATATTATTTCGTTTGACCGAAATATTATTTCTACTGTACGAAATATTACTTCGTTTGTACAAAATATTATTTCGTTTGTATAAAAAAAATCATGCCAAAGCCCTGATGAGGAGGTTAACGCTGCCGTCCATCACGCCGGAGCTCGGGGGAAGTGGTTACCGCTGCCGTCTATCACGCCAGTGTCGCTGTGAAGAGGTTTACGCTACCGTCCGTCACGCAGGAGCCCTGGTACAGAGGTTAACGCTGGCGTCCATCACGCCGGAGCTCGGGTGTAGTGCTTAGCGCTTGAACGAAATATCCTATCATCATCTCTTCACAAAGACTCCGGCGTGATGGATGGCGGCGCTAACCAGTTCACCCTAGCTCTGGCGTGATGAACGGCAGCGGTAACCTCTTGACCAGGGCTCCGTCGTGATGGACGGCAGCGTTAACCTCTTCACCAGGGCTCTGGCGTGATGGACATTACCTCTAACCACTTCACCAGGGCACCGGTTTGATGAACGGCAGCGTTAGTCAGGGCTCCGGCGTGTCGGACGGTAGCGCTAGCCTTTTTACGAGAGCTCAGGCGTGATGATTTGCATCCTTAACCTATTCACCGTAGAAAAGAAAAATTAATTCGTACAAACGAAATAATATTTCGTACAAACAAAATTATTTCGTACAAACGAAATATTATTTGTACCACACGTACTGCACTTCAACTGTAATTAGGCTACCACATGTAGCACTTCAACCGTAATGACCACACGTAACTATTCAACCGTAATAACCACACGTAACACTTCAACCGTAATGAACACATGTAACACTTCAACCGTAATGACCACATGTAACACTTCCACAGTGATGACCACATGTAACACCGCAACCGTAATGACCACATGTAACACTTCAATCATAAAGACTACACATAGCACTTCAACCTTAATCACAACACGGAACACTTCCACAGCAATGACCACATGTAACACATCCACCGTAATGACTACACGTAACACTTCAACTGTAATGACTACACATAGCTCTTCAACCGTAATGACCACATGTAACACTACAACCTTAATGACCACATGTACCACTTCAACGGTAATGACTACATGTAACACTTCAACCGTAATGACTACACATAGCTCTTCAACCGTAATGACCACATGTAACACTTCAACCGTATTGACCACATGTAACACTTCCTCAGTAATGACCCTGATGACCACACGGAATGGTCATACTTCCTGTGCCTATTATCCAGCTGGTATGATTACTTACAAGGCGAAGTCATCATATGCGGTCGTGTAGTGGATGCGACTTGTAAAGTAATCATACTAATATGTTTCCTGTCTTACACAGTCGTACTGGTGCAGAACTAATCATGGACGACAACGTTCATAAATGAATACTTTGTAGAGTGATACTGGGGTATCCCCGGGGAAATCTAGTATTCCTTACAAACAGAAAGATGTGACAGTAAAATGTGTTTTCCGTGTCAGAGGTATGAAATCCCTGGCAGGAGGCTATCACAGCGTCCAGGCAGCCATAAGACGTTGTCCCAATGTTGATTTAAAGTTGAGCCATAGTCCACGACGCTGAACCAGCTTTAAGCCAGCATTGGGTTAACTGAGACAGCCACCTCCTCATGCTGTTCATTGTTTGCAAATGCAATATATTTATCAGTAGGTATTGCAGTATCATGAATGTCATAGGATAATGTTAGCAGATTTTATTAACATTTAAACGCCAAATTATTCAATTTGAATTTTCACCCACTTGAAGTTGTGTCTCGCTGACGCGATCCACAACATCAAGTGAGTGAAAATTATTCAGATTTGACATAATGGAGGTCAACTCTTTTCAAATCTTGCTGGTTGATGTCACATTTTATCTTTAACATATTTAAAATGTGTTATCTAATGTGCTAATAAAAAATGAAAACCCGCATATATGCGGCACCGGCGGTTAAAGGGTAAATTCCCACATCACAAGGGTCAGTGCCGCTTGGAAAATCTCTCTCACAGAATATTACACAAAAAATCAATATTTTTTAGCCTAAATCAAAACCCAGATATTCATTTTTGTTCTCGTTCACCCGGAGAAAGGACATGGCCTTCTTTCAGAAAATACCCGTGAATAATAACATATCTTATGTGATGAGTAGATATTTAATGTGAATAATTCTTTTCAAAACATGTGCTGTGATGAATAAATGCTAAAATTTGAGTTTAAATAATAATATTATAATTATGGTAATAATTATTGTAAAACACAGTCTAATATAGCCAGATGAAACGTAGAGTATGCTGATGAAGTTATACGTGCATTTTGTGGATATATTTTATTGTGTTTTGTTTGTTTTCGTGACAGGTTGTGTAAGAGATGGTTTTCTCGTCTTCTTTTTGTCAATGGTGATCAATGGGACATTAACGTTAATGAGTGTCCTCAGATACATCAAAGTGTGTCGACCATTATTCGGTGAGTTATCATTTCTAGACATGAATGTAGACATGAGTGTATTCCCATTACAAGGATATTCGGAGGGGGTGTGGAGATTATAACACTGGATTAGTTCGCCTGACTTAATCCACAATCCCAATACAAATGCATTTACCTATATATATACCCAATCCCATACCACAATGTCGACATTGCGAGATAAATATGCATCCCCTGAAAAGCAAATGCTAGACCAATCAATGAGTGGGAAACTGATGAAATGTTGTAATTAAAAACGAATAAAGTCAGTTGGAAATAATCTGAAGATGTGACGGAGCAGACTCTAATCGATCAAGGCTAAATGTACACGTGCGTCTGTGTTATAGATTAATGTCAAAGACGACAAGAAAACGACTATTATACAAGTTTGGTTTAAGAGAACAACGAAAATTATTGAAAATTGTGGGATGAAAACAAATACGCTCTGCATAAAAAACAAGCAATCTATACCCAGAAAGTTTATGCAATACCAACCTCGCAAACTCGTTCAATGACTTTTTCATCAATAAGATCGTTTTACAAAATGATATGATGGAAATTCAGTTGTGGATGGATTAAATTAAATGCTCAAATTAAATCCTGGTAACACTATATACTCCGTGAGTTATTGCATCTCAAGAATCGCTAGCAATAACTGATATCTGAAACTGTGAAGCTGCTACATTTAGGACCGCGTCCACAGTGGAATAACGTCGTACATCTTTCGTAGTTGCTGCACCGCGTTTGTAGAATAATTTATCGTTAGATGTACGCCAAGCAAAATCAGTCACCATCTTAAAAAAAATGAAAATACACCTTTTCACATTAGATCTGGCGTCTTAATCTGAGCATCTTCGATCGTCTATGATGAACTTTTCCCGACAATTGACCTGTCACCGAGCACCGAGTTTAAACCAAAGCGTCATTGGGTCTAAATATTATTGAGAGATACTCCATGGCGCTGTAATTATAGACGTTATAATATCACATCATTATCATATCATTGTTGGCTGCACGCCACTCCTATAAGCTGGTCATGATCAACGTTCGGTATACAAATCTTCAAATTACGTTCAACTATCCCCCGCGACCTCTCCCAGACACCATAAGACATTAAACAGCAAAAATGATCGGTTGGATGGAGTGTATTTCACAAATTAACTCTTAAGTTGTCGTAAAATCCTTCTCAGCGGTGTGTAATTATTGGTTCGTGAGCAAGCATACATAATTCTTCTTTAGTTTATTATCGAGCCAACTTTTGTTGCACGGTAGAGTAGGCCTCCAACCAGGTAAAAATAGCCTGTTTTAGATGTGGTTCTCATGTGCTGTATATCAAGAAGGTGATATGTAAACTGTAACCCCCCCCCCGCCCTAAACATGCTGGTACTATTGAATGAATAAACTATTGTCGATTGTCTATTGAAAATCGGATAACAGCCAGAGGCGGTTCCGGGCTTCTTGTTATAGCTTTGTGGGGTTTCCCTTCTTACATAACTATACTAATTAATCAAAAGGTAAATATAATTACATGTATGTAGAACAAAGCTGACTACTACTATACATAGGCCTACAGACAAATAATGATTCTTGAGTTGAATATTCTAATACGAAACACTGCACTATATTCATAAACTAGAAAGAGTTGTTCGGAAACGAACACGAAAGCAGCCCTCCGTTATCGCCAGTCGGCCATTTCAAATTTAATATAGATCAGCAAATTTTCTGAAGAATTATTTTATATTACCGGCTTAGCTAGTAAGCAACATTTCCGAGATGATGAGAAAAAAACAATTAAAAATGACCGTCAGTCGGCCATTTTTTGATTTTATTTCTGCAAAATTTATCATGGGTTATCCTTGTGTGAGTCCTTACATTTTGTTCTAAATGCATGGTCCTATTTTGCTTTGATTTTGAGCTGCGTAAATATTACAAAATTATTCGAATTCAAAATGGCCGCTAGATAGCCATTTTACCAAAAGGTAATCAGGTCATTGCTGTCCATAATTGCCAAATAAAAAGAAAATCTGCTGGAAACGTTTTCCCGAAATGTGCAACAAATATTTCCTTGTTAGTGGCCCTAATAATTAAAGGGTTGATATTATGGAATCAAAATGTCACCAAAAATCCCCTGGTGTTATCTGATGGCTATGTGAAGTATGAGGAAGCAGAAGTTCATAGATCAGCTATCATGCAAGATTTCCGAGAAAAAAAAATGGCCGAATTTTAAAATGACTGAATTTACAGTCACTTGCGGCTGTGTCTCGCTACCGCATACACAACTTCAAGTGTGAAATTTAAAGTCCTATATCAGTGTTTCAAGATCGCAGGGGTATTTTACCTTTAAGAACTAATTATACAGGTGCTTATAAAAAGACAGAATATCTACTGTAGTCGACATCATAGTCCAGACATTTTGTGGCCATTTTTCGGATAACCTCAAAATAATTGCAGCAGAAGGTTTTTCACTGCAAAACGTCTCATTAGTATCCCTAGAATGACATATCAAAACTTCACTCCAATAGAGGAATGGGAAATACTTTTTTTGAGGTACAAAGAAAGGTGACGTTTTTCGTATTTTCTGGTGTCATTTTACATTTACCGCAAATCAACTTAAATGGTCATTGAAGACACATTTTTGGTAAGTAAGTCTACTTTTCGCCTCTTCATAGTAATCACACCATGCCAGATACATTTGAGAGATATCAATAAGAAAAAATGAGACAAATGTTCCAAATTTTAATTAAAATTTGGTGAAATAATAGTTAACTTAAATTAAAGGGATTTTATCCGATTATAAATACTTAAGATTAGCCCTACGTACATATCTTTCAGTCCAATCATTTTCTGGCTATTTTCTGGATAACTACAAACAAAATATAACATTTTTTTAACGGAATATATCTGGTTGAGGTCTGTAGTGTTTGTAAATAATACTCCAATACGGATAGAGGAACTTTGTTATTTGGCGGTTTTTAAAATGTTCGTGTTTTCTACGCAAAACGTTTTTTCAACATTTGATATAATTTCTATTTTTTTTCTAGATGTTTTGAATAAATAAAATAACTTGTGACAAAATTTTTAAATTATTATTTATTTAAAATTGAGATCAATATTTTCTCATAGTTATTAAAAAATAAAAACACAATTTATTCTTCTTCTGACTCTTTCTCGGAGTCGTTATCTCTATTTAGAGGGGAAGCCAAAGCAAAACTTTACATTCTCCACATGCATATGAACATTGTAGTCCATGTTTCTTACATGTGCACCTGCCAGTACTGCAAACGGCTTTGCAATTGCACCTGATTATCTGCATTAATTTTACGGGTGCAGGTGACAGAGAAGTCTGGATTTTCCCTTCCTCAATCTTTCAGTCTCATTTAAATTCTTCCGGCACAAGTCTTTTTGTACAGTCTGTCCAGTCTTGAGGCTGTCCATATACAGTCTGACAGCTTATTTGCTCACAAAATCGCATATAGCGGAGTGCATCAAGAGCTTCATTTGGCTTTCAATTATAGAGAGAAACAACAAAAAAAAAACAATCCCCATGGCCACTCCAAACTGTTGCTCCTGTTGTTAACATTATCATTGGCCCCTGCAATACTGTTGTTCATGTTGTCAAAGTCCCTGGCTTCTCAAGCACTGTTCCTCCTTATGTTACCAACTTCCCTCGCTCCTCCAGCACTGATTCTCATGTTGTAAACAACCTCCCTGGTACCTTCAGCACTGTTGCTCCTGTTGTTAACAGCCTCTCTGACCCCTCCAGCACTGTTGCTCTTGCTGTTAACAGTCTCTCTGGTACCTCCAGCACTGTTGTTCCTGTTGTTAACTGCCTCACTATTTCTCTTGTCCTCCAATACTATTTATCTTGTTGTTAACAGCCTCCCTGGTCCATCCAATTATGTTGCTCCTGTTGTTACCAGCTTCTCTGGCACCTCCAGCCCTGTTGCTGCTGTTGTTAGCAGCCTCGCAGGCTCTCCAATACTGTTGCTCCTGTTTGTAATAGCCTCTCTGTCCCCCCAAGCCCTGTTGCTCTTGTCATTATTTTCATTTGTTTGAACTAGCCCCGATCCAGGGTTGCAAATTCATCTGTAAGTTTCACTAGCCCAGAACGAAACTAGCCCTTACCATCTTTTAGCATACATTTCTAAGCAAAATCCACTAGCCCTTACGGCGATCTCCCCCATGGCTTAATCGCGGCCCCATTGCCTTAGTTGCCAAATTACATGTACATAGTCTCCTTGGATATTAAAGTGTGTATCTGCCACTTTGTGAAGTGGCGGACACGTCTTTTCATATCTAAAGAGATGTAAAATTGTCTAAATATATCTAAATACTTAACTAGGCCTTGTAATAAGAGTTCATAAAAAATTGGCTAAGAATTGACCGAAAAATCGGCTAAATTATGATCATTCACTACGGTTAACGTGAATCCGATTATTAGCCTACAGTAAAATTATGTATATCGCACATAAACCTGTGAAAATACATAAAAACATTCAGAAAAAAATATAATCATGGTTAAATAATAAATATTTAGGTAAAAAAACTCTCTTATAAATGTGCTCAAGTGGATTCGTGTTGCCAGATATCTAGATTATCCAAGTCAATAATAAAATCAATTGGGGCATCAAAATCCGACGGGTAACCTGACTATTTGGGGTATACTATAGTATCTGGACATTTATTTTGATCGCTATGGGCGTCCATCTTGGATTTTACGTGACCTATGTCTCTTACAACCTTGATTGTTTTTATTAAATAGTTAATACATTATTCAGGGTGCGGAAATACCTAATTTAAAACCCACCACGCGATCTAATTTTGGAGTTATCATTGGTATAATTTTGTCATATTAAATTGAAAAGGTAGGCGTATCTTTAAGTTTTTATATCGGAGACAATCTCTTTCAAATAAACTAGTATCACACCAAATTGTAAGTAAAATGTATAACATTTTTCTCATTTTTTCTCATTTATATCCCTTAAATGTGTCTGGTATGGTGTGATTATTATGAAGAGGCAAGAAATGGGCTTAGTCACAAAAATTGTGTCTTTAATGATTACTAGTTGATTTGCGGTAAATGTAAAATGACGCCAGAAAATGCGACAAACGACACCTTTCTTTGTACCTTAAAACAATATATTTCCTATCCCTCCATCTGAGTAAAGTTTTGATATGTCATTCTAAGGATAGTAAAGAGACGTTTTGTAGTGAAAAACCTTCTGTTGCAATTATTTTGAGGTATATTGATAAAATGACTGGACTATCAGTGTTCTAAGGGTTGACGTTTCACGGTGTAGCTGGGATATCTGGCCCGATGTTACTCATTATGTATAGGCCTACGCCAAGGGATCCAGGTTGAGGTTACATAAGGTAACCTTTTGGTTTTGTACATGAATCCAGATAGCCAGATAACAGCCAGAGGCGGTTCTAGGCTTCTTGGCATAGCTTCGTGGGGTTTCCATTCTTACATAACTATGCTAATTAATTAGGAGGTTGATCGAACTACATGTATGCAGAACAAAGTTGACTACAATAATATACAGACAAATAATGATTCGTGAGTCGGATACTTTCTAATACAAAAAACTATACTGTATTCATAAATTAACTAGAAGGGTCTAGTTTTTTGTAAACAAAAAACTAGATATGTCTCCCCTCCAGAAGCATTTACCATAAAGATTGATAGCTAATAGATGTAGTGTCAATGGCTTTTATAATAATTATTAAAGTTATTAAATGGCTCCTGTGGACAATAGAGACTATGTATTAAGCCTAATTCATCATTCCGTTTGTCAACACTCCCAGCAAACACGACGTTGACCCAATGCTGGTCCACTGCCTGCGACCCTGGCTCAGCATCAAACCAGCACTTCGTCGCCACGGAGCTAAAGGATCCTATCTGACACTCGTCAGAGTGGCAGATAGGATCCTTTAGCTCCGAGGCGACGACTTGTTCAACACCTCGTGTTTGCTGGGCTGCGTTACATACCCAGCAAACACGAGGCATTGACCCAATGTTGTTCTAATATTGGTACGCCGTCTTCAACGTCGGCACAACATTAAAACAACATTGGGTCAATGCCTCGTGTTAGCTGGGTAGCAGCTGATCTGGTATTGCTTACTGCTGGCGGCGATTACAAGCCGACACCGACCCAATGTCTGTTAAATATTGGGCCAGCGTCGCAAATGCTGGCCAGTATCCATTCGATCCAAGTTAGTACTTCATGCTGTAGGTACCGTCATGCTGGCGGTATGGGCACGATGCTTAGAACCAAAACTGGGTTAATGCTGGCCCACCGTCTGTGACGCTGACCCACATTCAGCGTGGCACCAAACACGACATGGTAACCCAATACTGATCTAATGTTGGCTCAGCATCATAGACGGTGGGCCAACATCAGTTCAGCATTGGGTCAACGTCTCGTGTTTGACCGCCTGCACGATAGAAAGCGCTGGCAGAAATGAATGGGACAGAACACACAGACAGAGCGGTCAGGTAAAGCAACATGTCCCCACCTCTCTGTGAGAGGGGAGACATAAATATTATAATAGACAAACCATGTAATGTCACTTTTGTAAAATGCTATCAAGTAAATAATAATAAGCTGGAACAAAACATACAAAAAGGACTGTAACATTTCATCATTATGTTCTATTAAAATTCTTAGGATATCGTTACGTAATAATAGACACAGTGAGAGTCGAGGTTTTATCCTCAGAAGAGCGAAATAATGTTTAATTGCTCAATCAACCCAATAGCTTTAATTTAAACATCGTTTACTCTTAATTTCACAACTCTTATAATATGCAGCGTACAGCGATATCGCAAACACAGAATATGTTGTAAATACCATGTCTAAATAAAGCGGTGTTTTTGGCCGATGTTTGTGTGCCAATATTGAGACTATTTGGATCACCTGTGTTAATTAGCAGGGAATTTGTAGTATGTCAGATTCGGACTGATTTATTCGTTTGCTGGTATTAGGAAAGCTTCGCTGGTCAGTCTGTGGCATCAGGATGGATTGGCCAGTCAGCTACGGATTGTGTGTCCTATTCAATTCACAACATGGCACTAAAGATTATGGTAGAGACTCATTATATTGATTTTTATACATGCCTCGGGGGATTAGACCACCCGTATTCAGTTGTGCAAATGGATGGCATCATGCACAAGTGGGCTAGCCCACATTTTGACGATTTTGAAAAAAATCGCGCTGCAACATGAAGTACATGCTAAAACGAATAAATACAAATTAACACAAAAATGTAACAAAATCAGTGACCAAATGGTCTAACACTGAATGTGAAGCACGTATATTGATCAAGTTGTTGTTATCAATGACATATATTTTCATTATTTTCTTAATGTGGGTTAGCAAACTTGTGCATGATGCCATCCAAATAAAAGTGATGATAACTGTCTATATGACTAGACGTTATTTTATCATACTAGATTGGTCGTGCGCTGCTAGAATAGACATTAAAACCCTCTGCCCCGGTTAATGAAAAATAATGATGTATTGATGAACGTGTATCTCTAAATTAATATGATTTCATAGCTTGACTACTTGTGATTGAAGACATAGAAATGAACTGAAACACGTTTTTATTGTAATACTAAAAGGATATATGGATACTATACGCCGCACATGATCAGAAGGCTAGCATGTCACGGCCCCACGAGTAGTCGTAATGTTCCTATCCTAAAACAATTCGATTTCGCATTAATTTCACAATATGCACTATAACAAACATTATTAGAACCTTAAAAGTCAACCAACCTACACATCTCGCTGATCTACTCTCATGGCCGACATACTAGTATTCAAAACATCCACGCTTAACAAATACTTCCCCCCACCCATGTATACAAATTAAATTGAACGAGAGCTTTTTTTGAAGTTGGCCCACTCCTTTGGAACGTTCTGCGTACCTGTGATCATAAGAAATGCCGAAACAATCTTAAGATTCCGGAAATTACTTAAGCCTCATCTATTTGGCTTGGTTCTCCTAGGTAGTTAACAGATTTACTTTTGCATGTATTTTGGGCTCGGTCTTTTAATGTCTTAGGCGCTAGTCTTATTGATTGATTTGCCAACTCTTATATATAGTTATATACCATGATTATCTTCCCCTAGTCGTCAAATGTCAGCTGTCACATTATATGTGTGGTTACCAGATTACATTATCTGACTACTCGTTTCTACCTATTAACTGGTCACGGCATTCTCTAACAATTGGATCAATGTCCCGTGCTAACTGGTGTAGGTAATCATTTTGAACTTTAAAATTATTGTATTGGCGAAGTTTAAGTCATATTATGTAGAAGTGTTTACTCGTGTCACGGTGTATATGAAACTCACGGACAAATCAATTAAGATTTTGACCAAAAGTAACATAGAATATGATTACGCAATAAACTATGAGCGACATCAGTGTTCAAGGGATCGGCAGCTAAAATTTATTGTTCTGCTTAAATAGAAAATTAAAAAGCACATCATATTTGAATATAAACAATATTGTTTAATGATTACACTTATTTGTTTATAAATAGAAAACCAATACAATATTATTAATACATGCGATGTTTGTGTATCCATAGCACATGTTGCATAAAGGGCCGTTACATATTGTAATGACTATCAACTCAGGGGTACCCTTTGAATGTGATATTTCGTTACAAAATTAGCTTTACTGGCACGAAACCCTGCCACCATTAAAAAACATTATATACCGCAAAAGTAGGCTTACGGACACGATTGAGCTATAGGCCTACCTATTGCGTAATGATCACTATATATTAGCCCGATCAACCTAATAATAATTTATAAATAATAATTTATTGAGAAAAAAAACATTAAAATACGAAAATTCTTAATTTTATTAGAAGTCTCGTAATGATTCCGCGGTAAACACGAGATGTTGACCCGCCTATACGACGTCGACCTAACATTGAAACAACCCCAAGTGTGTCGCGTTTGCTGGGATGCAATTTATCGTCACTGCTGGACCCTGGCGTTACAGGCGTGGCCTTCTGGCCAGTCAAATATTCACCCATCTTGCCCTATCAGGTCTGACCGTCAGACTACCAGTCTGACTGGATAGATGAAGATGATATTCACCAGACATTCTATATCCCGCAGATTGTTGTATATGCATATGTCTGTGCTTGATGTCGGAGGATTAGGTCTTATCCGCTTATACCAAAGGGTATTTATCAGAGAATGGATTAATCATGCCGGGATATTACCAGAGAAGACCTTCTGTTCTGAGGCACCCCCATCCAACACGTGCTGTCCACTGCCATGTCATGCCCAGCAAACATATAACATATAAGACGTTGAATCAATGCTGATTTAATGTTGGGCCTGAGTCGTAGACGGTGGACCAACATTATATCAGCGTTGGTTCAACGGCTCATGGTTGCTGGGCAGCCATCTTTCTCAACATCTGAAATGTAATTATTTCACATGTTGCTGGCAAGGCAAGCTGATACACACAGGGAATGTGTATTATGGAAACTAATAACTTAATTAGGCTTCCCTAAAAAGGTAAAGGTAAAGGTGCAGGTTTATAGTCAAATTTCAAGTCTGAAGACCTATCATCCGACTTTACATCTTACCCCCTGGTCACTGGACCTCTTCATTCGTGAGCCATCTCAACAAGTGAAGTCAAGTGAAGCATTTGAGGGTGAAGTGCCTTGCCCAAAGACACAACATCTTAACAATGTCCCAAGATTGAGAGGGGAGAAACATGATATTTCTCTGAAAATTCTGCACCAAGCGGGATTCGAAACCGCAAGAAAGGCAGCGACATCGGCAGAGCGCTACGCTCTAACCATTGCGCCATGTCCTACACTCTAAACAACATAAGTTCTTTAGGAGGAACCTTCAATACTATTAGCATGCACCCCCAGGAGAACCCTTGCATGGTTCTCCTGGGGTTGCATGGTAATAGTACTGAAGGATTCGTTATAAAAAACCTATATTGTTTAGAGTGTGAATTGTAAAATCCAGTAAAATTGTTATTTTGTGCTTGACCTTGACATAGATAAGAGTAAAATGTTTAAAATATATGTATTTGATAAAATATTATTCGGAATAATTTCGACACTTGTTTCATAGAGAAATCATATAGCATAGGTGGGATCATGTTTGGTAATTATCCCTAATGATCATTTCCTGAGGCTGTACCAAGTCAGCGGTAACCATTGTTATATAATCACACAAAACCATACAAAATATGTTGTCTTTCACAATGGATGGTTTTATTCCATATATTGTGTGGAAATGGGCTGCTGAAGGTTGGAGTCATAACACAGTGTGTCAATTGCTAGTTGTTAGTTGGTCTGGCAAGAATAATCACAACACATTAAAGTGTCGATTGAATGACACTGCCCTCCAGACACAGGATTCGAAATTCGAGCCCTGACAACTTTAATCACTGCGCCAGGAACACCGACTATACAGTGTCGAGTAATATCTATGATTTTCTTCAGATAAGGTGTTGAAATAGGACGCTAAATGCTGGTTTCTATATCAATGAGATCTGAGAAGTCGACAATATCGACGATTCCCTCCAGACGTCCGTCTTGATATAATATTACTTTGCTAATAATGTTTTCACCTTTTGACCTACTGTGACAAAAGTTGAGAGAAATAATAACAAACTATTAACTTTATCAGGTTCAAGCAAAATGTAATATTTCTTAAAGTCATATTAAATGCGTATAATGCATACTCTTATTATTACGATGTAATCCATATAAAGCATACATCACCAATACTAATAACGATCATTTTCAATTGACCGAATAACGTCATTAGTAGATTTAATTTATTATGTCCCTGCTTTGACACACTGAACCTATATGTGGTATAGTATAATGCTCATCTTTATGCTCATAATATATATACCGAGTATGGTCATGATAATGCTTACCAGCACTTTAAACAATATAGGTTATTTAGATGGAACCCTTGAGTACTATTACCATGCAACCCCTGGAGAACCCTTGCAGGGTTCTCCTGGGGTTGCAAGATAATAGTACTGAAGGGTTCTTTTTAAAGAACCTATTTTGCTTAGAGTGAGCAATAACTATTGTCAATATTTGTATATTTGCAGATCGTCATATCACCAGGCGTCGGGTGCTTCTCTTATTATGCTGCACATATATTTATGCTGGGATCTGGGCCATCCCTCCCTTGTTTGGAACCGGACGCTACGGCCTTGAACCCTTCAATCTTGTCTGCTCGCTAGATTGGAAATCTTTGCCGCTGTCATATGTGGTCCCGCTGTTCCTGTTTGGATATATCCTGCCAATTGGTTGCATGGGGTGGTGCTATGCCGCTATGGTGTTCTCCGTCCGTAAAGCAAGGCGACTGGTTCGCAGAGGCACAAGCAAGAAAGATCTTTACCTGACAAAGGTATAATATTGTGCAACCCAACAGGCATCTTGACCCTTTCCTGATTTAATGTTGGGCATAATTTCGAGTTGGTTGCCTATTATTTTTAAACCTGTAGGCTATAGGGCATTGTGTATATGTTGTTACTCCTTAACCTTCGTTCTTGATTATATAATGTTTTTATTTTTTTTCTCAGCACAATACATACCAGCTTTTGAACATGTTAAATAAAAAAAACGTGACCATATTCTGGAAGATTTCAAAATCGTCGACCTCCATTTTGTCAAATCTTAATAAGTTTCTCTCGAATTCCAATCAAATGATTTGGCGGGTAAAGCTTTAAGGATCGGGCTTTTACGTTGGCGCAACATTGACCCAGCATGTATTTCTATGTTGTAGAAAAAATGCTCCGTTGGGGCAGTGTTGGTTAATGAGTTACCCCCTACGACCAGCACTAAACCAGTATTGGGTCACCACCTCGGGTTGTCTGTGATAAAAAAAACGGGCACACCAACCTATACATGATATCTACGAAATATAAGTAATTGTAATTGTGGGCCTACTCCACCCAACCATCAAATGATACATGGATATCTGCATGCCTGTATATATGTTTGCAAGTCCGTCCGTCCATCCGTCCGTCCGTCAATAGTCGTTTTTCTGAATATTTAATAGCTAGGCATTCAATGAAATAAAATGATAAAATGTTATTTATCACTAAAGTAAATAAGCCTTTTTATATAAGTTATTCTCCTCCTCCTCCTCCTCTTCCTCCTCCTCCTCCTCCTCCTCCTCCTCCTCCTCCTCCTCCTCCTCCTCCTCCTCCTCCTCCTCCCCCCCCCTGCTCCCCAACCCAGAAATTGTTCTGTTTTATTTATCTGTTTCATTCTACAGATTGTGGTGATGATGTGTTCTGGATATATTGCGGCATGGACACCATATGCGGTCGTCACGTTTATGGCTCAGTTCAACTCGGTGATGTTGGAGACACGCTATCTGGCAGCTCCCAGTCTCTTTGCCAAGACCTCGCTGGCCTACAACCCTATCATCTACTATTTCATGGTTAAGAGATTCCGAGATGAAGTGCGCCAGCTTGTGTGTGGGTGCTCCATAAAGACCTCGGCCGGTTCAGCCATTATGGAAGAAGAAGTTGTAGAAAGACAGCCTCGAGGTCTGATTGATCAATCAAATAAATTTTTCGCAGAAAATACCAAAAACACAGTTACATCTACCGTGGTGGTAAACAAATATATAGCTCTAAAGACACGTGATTCTATGGTGTTAACATGACTTACAGCTCATACAAGGCTTCAAACTCATGCTGATTCCATTGTCTATATCGGTCCACAGTAGCTAGAGTGTCGTCTGTGATACTCAAGTGAGTGACACAGACGGCACTCTGTCAGCTAGAGGTCGGTATGATATGTTATGATTTACTATGGACTTGATTCTAGTCGCTGAAATGTATTTAGTTGTTTTAGATTCCAATATATGTATTGCATGAGTAATTTCATATTGAGAAAATGCATATTTGTCAAAATTGTTATACTTATACAAACACATTTTGTAATTCCTAGTTAGTAGGGTTGTGAGTGGCAAATACTATTGAAGATTTCTGTTATCTTTTTTACAAAGTACTTTTGTGTAACACAGGCCACTAAAATCTTCAATCTTTTTTGTCCGCAGATGTGAAAATGTGTATGTAGTCTATATGTATCAGAGAATGTATGAGATATTTTTAAACCCCAAAAGCGACGACGATTTTACTTGTGATTGGCGAGCAAATAACAAAGACACAATTATTGTTGGTAATGTCGTAGGACGTTGTACCAATGTTAAACTAACATTGATTCAATGTCTTGTGTCTGCTGGGAAGGATGGATCGCACGATGCTTTTCTATGAGGGTTCAAATATTTTAGTGTAGTATGCATATATAGTCACACGATGCAATGCCACGTCATACTATTGAAGGTGTATATTTTGTTAGCACGAATATTCATGATAATGTTTGTCATCACATCTTTTTCACAGTAATCATAATCATATTTGAATGTCATATCATACCATTATCATATCGTCAATATTCATGATTATACTTGATCTTATAGCATACCACGTTATATATTTTGTGTAGTATTTATGATGATATCATTGCCAGTTCATTGTTCATCTTAGTTTTTATTCATGATGATAACTGACTGTAATGTTAAACATTTACATAATTAGCATCATGTTATTTTGTCCAATCAGAGCTAAAGTGTCATGCATGTCACTCATTTCAGTGACAAACAGGACACCTTATGTTTGAATGACCGTTAGAATGTCATATATTGGTAAGTATTTATAAGAATATTTAAATGTCATGCATCGATTGTATATCCTTGCGTCAATATTTATAAGGATACTTTGATAATTTTAAAAGTTGAAACAGTTCAACTTGGTGACCTCGCAAAATAGCTGAAATTGTCACAATATTCACTTGAACTAATTAGCTATGTTACCAGGTTACCTGTAATGAAAATGGTGATAATCATGATAATAATGTAAATATATCCAGAAAATAAATTTTGTTTTCATTTTTCGTTTAATTTTTGTTATTTACATTTCTTGTTCGCATAGATAGAAGGTGCTGTCTGTGCTCAGCTCAGCTCCTATGTATCACGATTTCTATTGAAATATTCCTTCCATACCTGTGTCTATCTAACAATAACAAAACTTATTTGAAACCCTTACTACCCTTCTATTTGTAGGTGGAGAAGTATTCTAAACACAAGTAACTGCTATAATTATTGAGGATTGGTTGTTCTTTGTCAGCCATGAATATGTCTCCCCTCTATAGAGGTGGAGACATATTACTTTACCACTCACCGCTCATCAGTGTTCGTCTGATCAGTTTTGTGTCTGTGCGTTGTCTCCGTCTATCGTGCAGGCGGTTAAACACGAGACGTTGACACAATGCCGGACGATTGTTGGCCCATCGTCTGCGACGCTGAGCCAACATTAGCCCAGTATTGAGTTACCATATCGTGCTTGACGCCACGCTGAATGTGGGCCAGCGTCACAGACGGCAGGCCAACATTAACCCAGCCTTGGTTTTAAGTAGTAGTTATTGTACGGCCCGAGCCTTGTACAAGAAACAGAACGAGTGTAGGAGTTCTATTGCGAGTACAATGACGAGGGCCGGACAATAACTAGCTTGCAGCACTTGGGTCAGTTATGTTTTTTTTTCGAATAGGCCTAAAAGTCTGAAGAACAAACAAAAGACGGCAACCAGACATACTGGCACCTTAGAGTGTGGGGACTCAACAAGCTTTAGTGCTGGCTAACGTTGGTCCATTGTCAACCACGTTGGCTCAGAATTAGCCCAATATTGTTTCAACGTCTAGTGTTTGCTGGGTATAATGAAGTCACAACATGGATATAAATACTTCATGCGGGGCCACTGGCGACGACGTTGGTCCAACATTAAAACAACATAGGTCAACGTTTGTTCAATCAGCCACTCTCCAGAAATCACAATAGTGTAAAAAGAATCATAATGCTGAGAGTCACGTAGTTTCGCAATTGGTGATGATTAAGCAGGCCTACAACCCAAGATCTAACATATATTATGCGGAATAATTTTGTTTATTTGAACAGATAATCTCTTATTTGTAGTCTCTTAGATGTTCAGAACATTCCCAAACACTCCACAAAGGACACAGAACAAAATTGTTTTGTGTTTACTGGGTTGAACGCAGCTCCCAGCAAACACGAGGCGTTGAACCACTGCTGGTTAAATGTTGGGCCAGCGTCGCAGATTGTGGACCAGCATTGGAAAACAGCGCCGAATAACCACATGATTTGATATGGAGGAATAACGAGCACATATAGGACATTATACAGGACAAAACGTATCGCGGGTGGTCGTAAAATGAAATGAAATGAATCGGGCTTTAGGCCACTCTTGTGCACATACAGGCTAAATTGGGCCAGGAGAACCTCCTGAGGATTGTGCGATGAGTGAGATGACACTGCCCTCCAGTCACAGGATTCAAAATTCAAAACCTGGAGGTCTCTGGCCGAGCACGCTACCTCTCGGTCACGGAAGCTCCCCACAAAACTGAGTTTTACGAGCAGATGGGGAAGAAACATTTCTGTTTCTTTCAAACCGAGACCGGGAAACGAGCCCAAACTCTAGCGTGAAAGGCAGCGGTGCTAACCACTACCCTAGGGCCCCCGCCTCGGGTGGACGTAACGAACACCACGAAACATGTATTGTATTCGCTGGTCTAGCCTGACCACTGGCCCTGTGATTACATATTGGGCCAGAAGCGGGGCTCTGGTTTTTAGGTTGTGATTGGCCAGCCTCAATTTGATTTAATTTGGGGGTGTGGCTTGAAGGTTGCAGTCCCATTGGCCGATTGAGTTTGGGGATTCCCCGACGTATTTCCTCAAACTGTCAATATAAACAAGCACGATTAGTGATGCGTACCACACTAGTTTTTCTTACAAATATGTACATAATCAATTTATAATATTCCCAGGAAACACGTTACATTGAAACAATGCTGTTTTTCATTGTTGGGCCAGCGTCGAAGACGATGGCCAAACATGAAAACAACATTGTTTTAGTGTAGCGTTTTTGCTGAGTTGACCATTTCTAGGTTATGCTCTGCATCACCGATCGTACTTGCATTATCACTCTAAATAGCTCTGTGACCCTCAATTGTCGGTGACGTATCTAGGCCAGGTGAACCGGTAGGAATCTCTACTAGTGAAAGAATGTCAAGAATGTAAAATGGAGCCCAGTATCTGGCCCAATATCAGTGTTCAGGCTATCGCTGGTCAAGTACAGAACAATAAATGAACAAAGCGACACAATCAGACTAAAATCATCAAAAAATCCGTAATTTTTAGTTTGGCTTCTTGATAACCATATGATGTAAACATGTCCGAAATAAATAATATAAGTAAATTACATCTGCACAAAACACAATTTTTTTTTCTTATCTTTGGACATGGTCACATCATATGGCCATATTAAAATGCGAAAATAAAAATACTTTTTTTTATGCTTTTAACCTGATTGTGTCGCTTTTTAGACACAACCGGATGCGTTGCTTTGCAAGGGCAAAAAACAGTATCTGCTTAGTTCTAAAGTAAGCAGATAATGTCTTTGCAAAACCGTAGGAGACATGTGCCGATAATAAGACGGTGCATATTGTTAAAGGCGCTGTCATGCTATTGACCGGACTGAGCAACCAGCATCACCGGACAACTATTATTTTTATCCGGTTGTGTCCGTTAGAAGGCTTGGGACGGGGGGGGGGAGGGTTGCTCAAGTATTTATGACAAACATTGGTCAGCCTGAACCAACAATTAACGGTCACGAACCCAGTAAACACAAAACATTTGTATAACATTTGTACAATGTTGGACCAACGTCGGAGACGTTGAGCCGATATTGTACAAATGTTATACAAATGTTTTGTGTCTACTGGGAACGAACGTCCCAGCAAACACGAGACGTTGACCCAATGCTGGGTTATTGTTGGGCCAGCGTCGCAGACACTAGGGTCAACATTAACTCAGCATTGGGTCAATGTCTCGTGTTTGCTGGGGTTGTATGGGCCATAAAAAATCAATCAACCGGATGTCACGGACTTATGAAGTGTCAACATACACCTGACAAACACAACAAGTCCACATCGTCTTCATTTGCTACCAGAAATCAATTATTTTTAAATCAACACCATGCTATATGTAAAGAAAATAAACAACATGTTGAGAAAATGCATATCAAGTGTGAATATCCATGAAGAATGCTGTAACTAGAAAACACTAAGTAGGCCTGGTATACTATAGTGTTAGTTAACATGATGATTCAGTCACGTGAGCTTGTCTAGAAATAAAAATAATTATCAACAATGTATTAGACGATTATCATTTATTAATGATTAATTTCTTCAAAGTTTACCGTAATTGAAATGAGTTAGCAGACTAAATGTCATAACTGCATGCATTACCGAGAAAAAGGAAAGTGAACTGACAGTTTGCTATGAAAAATGTTCAAATTATAATCGGCATGCCATATTAAACGAAAGTGGACTGACAGTTTCTTGTGAAAAATGTTCAAATTATTATTCACATGCCCTAATAAACGAATATGATTGATGCAATTGTAAAATTATTCCCGCATTTTGTTTATAAAACGGAAAAATGCCAAGTATCGCAAGGACATAATGTTTTGTAAGTGAAACTGAGACATCTTCTTCGAATACATTACCCGCTTAAATGTCATCATGAAATAACCAGAACGCAAAAGCAATCTCTGTTTCAAGGATCCATTTGCATGTGAAAAGTTATATACTGAACTACAAACGTGCATAATTTAGTTAATTAAATTAAGTTAATTGATACTGGAATTAGGCAAAAAGTAATAAGTCAGTGTTATATTATGAAGCATGTTGATGCCATCGTCCATTTCACTTACAATGCCTCGTTGCTGATGTAAAACCATCTGAATGTTAGGGATTAATCAACTTATGAATTATTATAGTTGGTGGGAGAAGTTGTCTGTATCCTTAAATGGGCATTGTTGGTCTATATTGAATAGTCATTGTCAATTGTAAGGCAAGAGTAACTGGCCTTATGCATGTATTCCTTGTTGATTTATTCCAAATCCCATAGAATCCATTCTATTCCACTAATATTTGCAGCCAAAAACTAATCTTACACAACTATAAAACACAAGAGGTTAAAGTAACCTCTACAATAATAATTAGGGTTAACAACCCTTTAATTTATTTCAAAAAAACCTTTTCATCGCCAGTAATCAGCAATGGCTACCGTACGGACGTGACCTTTCAAACATATGACTGACCCAGTCGTGATCACTATCAGTTCGCCATTTTATTCGGGTTTTTGCTCTTGTAGGTACCCTGCATGTATTCTGTATTCATCCTGTATGTATTCTGTATAGGCTACATCAGTTTTGCCCATTGTAGTTCGCTTATCTACGCGTTCGATAGAATCCTGTAGACATCAGGGCCCGCGTGCATCAAACAGTCGCAAATGTGAATCGTATAATATTTTGTGTTATTTTATCGTCTGCGATGATGATCCAACATTGTTTGCAAACCAGATGCAGTCCAAACATTAAAACAATATTGATACACTACCTCAGGTTTGCATGTAAGTCTACTGTACATTAATGTGTCTGACATCGTGTGCACCAAGCAAGACTTATGACAGATGTCGGAAGCAAATCAGCGAAGCTTGTGCTTGTTTATCCTGTGTCTGGAGGGCAGTGTCATCTCAATCATCTCACCATCCTCAGGAGGTTCTCCTGGCCCAGTTTAGCCTATATGTGCACAAAGGTGGCCTAAAGCCCAATTCATTTGTGCTTGTTTAATAAGAGAAGTGACGAATATATCTGTCATTCAATCTTAACTCTCCCTTTACCAAATTTGCATTTATGCGAAATCCACATGTGTAGGCTACATGCATAAACCTAGTATCTCACAGGGCTTGCGACCGAGACGAATTAATCTCGTTAATTGGTCGTTAATTGGTCTGTAACAATTCTTTAATTAGTCTTTTTACTCGCCAAGACGTCTTCAGTGGTTGCTTAACGTCGTACTTCGTTCTGTTCAGTAGTCCTTGAAAAAATAGTTAGAGATTCTTAGAAACCATTTAGCGAATATGACGAACAGCATCCTCGGCACTGAATCTTGGCTTGACAAGGATACCACTACCAGTGAAATTTTCCCTCCTGAATACCAAGTTTTGCGTAAAGATCGAAATTCGAAAGCCCGAGGAGGAGGAGTCTTTATTGCTGTCAGAAAACATTATGACATGACCCTCCTCCCTGATTTAGAAACCAACTGTGAAATTTTATGGGCTAAAGTTCAGATATCGGCATTAAAATTCTTAACCCTCGGGTGTTTTTATAGACCTCCTGACTCCAAAATTAGTACTTCAGAAGAACTTGCGAAATCTTTAGACCTCATGCCAAAAAATTCAAATCAGACCATTGTCCTGGGAGGTGATTTCAACCTGCCTGGTATTGACTGGGACAATGGAGTAGTAAATCCTAAAGCAGCAAACAAATCACAATGCGAGCTGCTTTTGTCAAGCCTAGATACGCATGCCTTGGCCCAAATTCACAAAGAACCAACAAGAGAAGAAAATATTTTGGACCTCCTGATCACAAATAAACCCGGTTTGATAAAATCTTCTCATAGTGTACCTGGAATCTCGGACCACTGTGCTGTTGTGACCGAACTGGATATTGACCCACCCTACCGTCGTACAAAACCCCGCCCAGTGCGTCAGTTCAAAAAGGCTAATTGGGAAGCTATCAGGCAACAAATTAGGAGCTGCTGGACCTCCTTTTCAGAAAACAGTCCTAGCCGTTCTGTTAATGAAAATTGGTTGAAACTCAAATCCATCCTAAACCAATGCCTGGACAAATTTATACCAACTAAAATGACTTCCCCTCGGGAAAACCTACCTTGGCTATCCAAATCACTCCTTGCATCTATTCGGAAAAAAACATCTTTATATAGCAAAGCCAAGCGTACGAATAAAGCTGACCTTTGGGCAAAATATAAATTATGTAAACGGCAGACCCAGCGTGCCATCAGGTCTGCCAGGTGGTCTTTTTTGAAAAACAAACTTTCTGAATCTTTAGAACAAAAAAATTCAAAACCACTCTGGCGTTATATTAAATCTAAACGTCAGGATGGAAATGGTGTCTCTCCCTTGAAGGAAAACGGCCAGCTGCATTCAGATAGCAGACGTAAGGCCGAAATACTAAACAACTAATTTTGCTCAGTTTTTACCTCTGAAGACACCAAGAATATACCTAAATTACCAGGACCACCGAATACTGAAATGCCTAAATTCAAAATTACGGTTCAAGCCGTAACTAAATTACTTGAGGGTTTAAACGACGGAAAGGCATCCGGACCGGACGAGCTCCCGAACTTGATTCTGAAGAATGCTGCCAACGAAATATCTCCCTTTCTTAAAATTATTTTCGACCAATCTCTACAGACGGGCAAATTACCAGATGACTGGGTAGAGGCTAATGTTGCCCCTGTCTTCAAAAAAGGGGATCGGCACGCTCCGGCAAACTACAGGCCGATATCCCTCACATGTGCTTGTGCCAAATTACTCGAACACATCATTTGTAAACAAATCATGTCCCATTTTTCGGAAAACAAAATTTTAACACCTGTACAGCATGGCTTTCGATCAAAACACTCATGCGAAAGCCAGCTTCTGATTACAACTGATGAATTTATTCAAAATTTTGAAAGCAAGACACAAACAGATGTTGTTGTCTTGGATTTTAGTAAGGCCTTTGATGTTGTCCCCCACCAACGCCTCTTGCACAAACTTGACCACTATGGAATTCGGGGAACAACTCTTAATTGGATTCAAATTTTTTTGACCAATAGAACCCAGAAAGTAGTAGTTGATGGCAGCTCTTCAGAATCAGCTCGCGTGAGGTCCGGTGTGCCCCAGGGTACTGTTCTCGGACCCCTACTCTTTTTGACCTATATTAATGACCTCCCTTCCACGGTCTCCTCGCAGGTTCGCCTCTTTGCAGATGACTGCCTCCTGTATCGCCCGATAAAATGTCGAGCAGATCAGGAGCAGCTGCAGAGAGACCTATCTGCGTTACAGGACTGGGCAGATCGATGGGGGATGTGTTTCAACCCCTCGAAATGCTCGGTCCTGAGGATGTCCAGGCCGAAATAAAAGAACCTGGAATTTGAGTACACCCTTAAAGGCGAAACACTAATGAACGTTTCATCAACACCATATCTTGGTGTTTGCCTTAGCGAGACCCTGGAATGGGAGGCCCACATTAACATAATTACAAGTAAAGCAAATTCCACTCTGGGCTTCCTTCGGAGGAACCTGAAGGCATGTCCCCCTAAACTAAGAGAGACTGCCTATTTCTCCCTGGTCAGATCATCCTTAGAATACTCTTCAGCTATTTGGGACCCCTTTAGACAAAAAGATATTGATAAATTAGAAAAAATTCAAAGATCAGCAGCAAGATTTGTCACCCAAAATTATAGACAAACAGCCAGTGTGACATCTCTCCTTCAGAACCTGGGCTGGACTGACTTGAAAACAAGACGTAAAAATTCTAGACTTGTAAGCTTGTTCAAAATTTTAAATGAGCTAGTCGAAATTCCTATCAATGACCGTTTAATCCCAGCGGACAGAAGAACACGTGGTGGGCACAATCAGGCCTATAAACATCTTAGAGCTAACACCACACTGGAACAAAATTCTTTTTGGCATCGAACTATCCCTGATTGGAATTCTCTTCCAGCAGCTGCCATAGAATCAAAAACTGTGGCAGCGTTCAAGTCTACCAGCCCTTTCCCCCCTCCAGCCTGATACTCCACATAGGAGGTGCTGCTGGAGTATAAGTTTCAAAGTCAAAGTCAAACAGTTAGTGATTACAGATTTCAGACTGTCTAACGACTGTGAAACGACAGTCTAACAACCTTTAGCGAACATCCTCAGCCTCAGCGACTCCTCTACAAACTGTGCCGAATTTATTTTAATTACTGGTGTGGGGCGAGTGATAACCGACAACAACACCTGCTTAACGACACAGATTCGATTAAAAGACGACTGACTATCAACTGACTTGCAAATGATTAGTGTCTAGTTAACGAATGCGACGACTCTGTAACGACTCGAAAGACTGTATAACGACTGTTTAGCAAATGAATAACGAGCAGATAGCAACAGGTTATTTGGTCGTTAGGAGGTTGTTAGTCAGTCGGTTATTGGTAGATTCGATGTGCGATTGCGACATGCATAACGTCAAAATTAAGACAGCATAACGACATATACAGGTGAAAGACAACTCAGCGAAAAGTAGGCCCCATTACCAATCAAAATATCATAATAGGTCCTGAACCTGACCAATCTGCACCAACTTCATCTAGTGACCAGGCTGATTCTAACAACACTGCAGCTACCACCCATAATACTGGAAAGAGGACGAAGAAAGGCAAGATGGAAGATGTAGGCCTATGTATACATGGAGTGCTACCTAGACCAATTGGTATCATTTCTGGAAGCTGACCCTGCCTTCCATGTGCATCTTGGATTGGAGTTCAGCTCGAACTGAATTCTACATCAGGACTGAGGAACCTGTTTACATGCCCAACATGATGATTCGTCTAGTTCTTTAACAGATTGTTCAGAATTCACTCAGCAGTCGTCAATAGATTGCTCAAGAGTGGTAAACAAGTCTGAAAGCAGTTGCCAAATGTTCTTCATTTGCTACAAGGTCGGATCAAGGTCGAAATACTGTCGCTGTATCGTCGCCTCTGAGCTAAACGATCCTATCTGCCACTCTAACGAGTGTCAGATAGGATCCTTTAGCTCCGAGGCGACGGTATGTTAACAATTAATTAAAGAATCTACGACGACAGACATGCGCCCCCTTAGCGAACAATCGTCAAAAGTATTCAAACAGACGCCAAGTTGTCGTCTGATTGGTTAAGCGGTCGTAAGCATGTCGCGCCACTGTTGTTGATCAGTCGTTATAGACCCCAATCGCTAAATATTTTGACAAATTCGTTAAGCAGTCATTTAAAAACGCAGTCGTCAGTATCGCTAGCAGTTGCCAAGCAGTCGTTTCTTGGTGAGATACTAGCTTTAGTTACAATTAAGACATTTCATTACATGCGTGATTGAAAATCGCCAACCAGAATGATCAGCGACACAATGGTCTCTTGCATTTTTAATTTGTGCGAACATTCGCCTAAAATCTATGTCGCCTCACTGTTGTTGATCAGTCATTATAGACCACAATCGCTAAATATTTTGACAAATTCGTTAAGCGGTCGTTTAAAAACGCAGTCGTCAGAGTCGCTAACAGTCGTCAAACAGTCGTTTCTTGGTGCCATACTAGCTTTATATTCAGGATATTAATAGACATTGACAAGTGCTTGAAATATCTGCGATATGCTAGTAACGGCAAATCTCATTTGAGCCTATATAATTATAGAACTCAAAACACATGTTAAAAAACAATGTCGCATATCGGCAAAATGATGTGAGTGATCCATACAGT
Source organism: Flabesymbios commensalis (assembly GCA_964017125.1). Classification (NCBI taxonomy): domain Eukaryota; kingdom Metazoa; phylum Annelida; class Polychaeta; order Terebellida; family Flabelligeridae; genus Flabesymbios; species Flabesymbios commensalis. The sequence goes on from OZ024903.1 coordinate 70,373,785, forward strand.
AGGAATAATAGCGATGGCAATAATGATAAACGCTGACACTTCGTGGTTCAATTGTGTATCTTTCAATCGTGTTCTTTCTTTGTGAATAAATATCAATTTGCATTTTATCACCGTCAAACTGTAGGATTTATTACAATGTCTCCTCCTGTATCAAAATAAAATATTGCACTTTAAAAAGCCATTACTGTACTTAGAATGCAATGCAAAGTTGCTACGTTTGTTTCCGACCCATTTAATCCACTTCCGCAACAGTCGCAAATTTAAGGTTCATTTGGGACTTCAATTAGACACGTGTGCGTTTCTACTATTTGGTGCACCAGTATTATAATTGCGATGTAGTTTTACGCGCAACGTTCTGATTGCGACTGTTTGGTGCACGTGGCCCCTGTTCTGTATTTTTTCTACGTCTGTCAAACGACCGGTAATCTGTCCCATTTTCGTCAGTACCGGTATGCCAGCTTGCGCCAGTGGGACCGAACACCACCGAAGACCCACAGGATCTAAAACGGAAGAATAACGAACACATCCAGGACATAACATGACAAAAAGACTTTAGACAGAAGTCCTTTACAAGTTGTCAACATGTTGGAAACTTTCTGACGGACGTGACAAACATCACAGAACATGAAACGTATTTGCCGGACAACAACAGAACATAAAACGAACATTGACGGACACCAATCGTAACGGATACTTGTCGTTCCTTATCCGTCTGGGTGATCCGGCCAATTGTGACAGGAATAACAAGCTGTTCTCGTATGTCATGTGCATCTACAGAAAATCACATTAATTTCAGAAATCTGAGATCTAGATCAATTTATTTTGAAGAAATTTGTATTTTTTGAAACACTTCTGAGGGCCATTAAATCATTTGGACCAGACATAATCTAATAATTATGACACTCTACCCTCCTTCATGCAAAACGCAAATATTTTGGAATGCGATATCTTAACAAAATGTGTATCGTGCTGTCGCCCATGAATTGCAGAATAACATTAATATAATTTTTTTCAGCTACAAAACACTTTATAATATATCTGACGTTCAGAGTAGCGGGAACAATATCTGGTGTCGGAGAGTGTATCTGGGTTTATCTGGGTGGGGCTCTGATTCATGTAGGCCGTGTAGGATAATGCCTGAGGAGCTCTACGTTCTTAGTTGTGAAAATGGTTGAGGCCTAAGAGTCTTAACTGACTTAAAACACATCAGACCATAATGACGATCCGTCGTAATCAACAGTTCGGTCACACCTGACTGATTATAATACCATAGGCCTACCATGATAATTGGTTAACAATAACTCCCCATTCCTGGCTTATATTAGAATGTAGTACTTAGAAGGTATAGTAGTAGTGTACTAAATATTTGTTTCATGAAATAATTTCAATCAAATGTCAAAAGTTATCCCAGAGCATCAGAGTATATTAGAGCATATAAAGCATTGGCCAAATGCTCGCTCATTTATTACATGGACCAGGTGTGTTTTTAATAATATAATATCGGTATAATGATAAAAGTGATCTCGACCATTGTTCTCGGCAAAATTGATGTAGACTACAAAAACATATAATTGATATAAAACCATGTGAGGTTGCTTTATTACGTACATATTATGTAGTTTTAGTAATCTCATATGAATCAAATTTGTGTAGTGGCATTGTGGAATTTACTCTATTCAAATAAAAACATGATTACCGTACATATTAGTATGACCTGACGGTATTATGACAAAATACTAAAATTTAAATAATTCAAGATATTCAGGTGCTGCCTGATATGTGTAAGCACATATATTATGATAAATCAGCTGGTAGTCGGACCAAATTGTGAAGTAAATAAAAATATAGCATTTCCACTTTTTAAGATATAGTGAAGTGGTATAACAGTTGAGAGAATAGATCCGGAATTTAATCTCAAAAGGGATATAAATTACGTCACGTACATTTTATGATATTTGATTTGATTTTATTCAAACTCAACCAGCTTTTCAGCTTTTTGATGGGTATCACTGTGTTCATACAGGAGCACACCCTCATTTTATAGTTCCAATTTATATATTCTTGTCATACTCCATAATTCTTTTTAAATGCTATTCATGGGACATGGCACTCGCATATCAACGCATCTAAAATATATCGTCGCATCGGAGCTAAAGGATCCTATCTGCCACTCTGACGAGTGTCAGATAGGATCCTTTAGCTCCGAGGCGACGATATGGAGAAGTACATGTACATGCCAAATAAAGCATGTGTCTACCAAAGCGGTGTATCTAGGTGGAATCTAGTTTTCTTTAGTTAACTCACCCAATGAGAAGATTCCGCTGCTGTATTTTAGCTGACATTATCTTCGATTTGTGAAGTTCATCTCTGCTCAATTTTTTTCTATACGAGTGTTGGTGCAGCACATTATTATGTTATATTGATGCAGTTATTACATCTGCATCTGATACAATATCAAACTGTTTGATACATGTATACATATATCCTGCTTCTCAGAAGTATGACAACAAATATGCCAATAAATATATTGTCTTTGGATCAAATCTCTTGTGACATTTCAGGTCATAATGTTTTTTTATTATCCCATCACGTTGACAAATGCAACATTCCTAAGTGGTATTATGACCTGAACGTATGGTGCTACTTCCATCAGTTTCCATTCTCACAGAGATTATTTTTCACGTTATGGATTATTCTCTTTGACAATTAAATGTGTATGTAGGTCTGCTATAAACGGTATAACCTTCTCTTAATGCTGTTGTAATCTGCGCTAATATTATCTATCTCAACTGCAGTCTTTATATAGTCCAATCAAGCACACAATAGGACTATTGATCATACATTACCTCATTTTGCAATTCCGAAGATACTGTAAATGCTATTAGTCTCCAAATTAATTAAAAATACTATGATTTTTCTTGTTCCAAGTGTAGCACTGACCTTGGCATTGACTTTGACATTTGAAAATGACATGTTATTTTTACTCTACTATGTGTATGATATACACGCTTCGATAAATTTAACAAATACTCATTAATTTTCAATATATGACACGTGGGAGAGGAGTATCGATTTTTTATGGCGGCCATATTGGAAAAGCTCAAAGTATATCCTAAACTATATGTGTGCCAAAGTTGACACTTGTATCCACTTCCGGAACACATTGGCAATTTTTGCAGGCTTAGTCCCCCACTCAGCCCACATGATCCTACAGCTAAGGGGGGTTCTGTGTGCATTTTATGTGGACAGCAGAACTTTTTTTTTTCAATTACTAAATCACCTGAAGGTAAAAATAACAAGGGTAGACATTCCCTAACCCAGCAATAAGGGTGAAATTCAAGATGGCCACCATGATGGTCGCGGTTAAAAATATTGTACTATATCTTCACTTCTATTGCACATAAAATCGATCTTTATGTCAACACCTACGCGCTGGGTCATGAAACTCATTTGTAATGTTTTTCTTAATAAAATATAATCAGATAAGTAATGTAGCATAGCTTAATAAGAGATAAATCAAAGATGGTCGCCGAAAAACTCAACGCTATAAAGATTAGCTGTATTGTCAGTCCTACTACACAGGTTTTTGTGATGTTTTATTAAAAAATATAATCAGATATATTCAGATAAATAATTTATAACAAATCATGATAAGAGAGAAATCCAAAATGGCCGCCAAAATGCCCATATCTATCGATATTTGGCTTGATCTTCAATTCTGCCTTACGTATTAGGCTTATTTTAATATCTACATCTGGGTTTGTACTACAGTAGAACCTGCGATAAGCAGCCACTCTTATGAGCAGCCAACCTCCTATGGGAGGGCGCTTGGTCTTTCCCCAAAATGACATTTCCTATACAAATGAACCTCCTATGAGCAGCAACCTGCCTAAAAAGGCCATTTTTCCTGTGTCACAAGGGTGGCTGCTCATAGCAGGTTCTACTGTATCAATAAAGTCATTAGTAATGTTTTCATTTACAAATTGAGAGCCTAATAAGACATATATCCGATATGGCCGCCAATTTTATTTTTATTTTTCCCCTACATTTTTAAGGTTAAAATAATTCAACATAGAACGGAAGTTATTCATTTCAATAAGAAAATTTTAGTTGTAGCCTTTAAATACCATCCAGCTGGTTTACCTTAAATTGATCTTGAATGACCTTGGAGGCTACATTCAAGTTCGTGTGGATGTTGCATGAATTTGCTTCCTTTGTTTTTATCACCTTTGACCGGGCTCCAATTTACGTGTCTGTTGAGTTTTTACACGAAGGTGGTACCAGTTATGTATCCACGCATGAAACCTCAAAATTACCGTTTTTTATCTCTAAAAGCTCAAAGCTCCGAGATACTGGGTTCGAACCAATGCCGGATAGGATGTTTGTCATTTTGGCTGTGCATAATGATGTTCTCCAAACTGTTTAAAGGCCTGTAATGTGGAATGCTTTCTATGGTAGGCTACTGTACACTATAAAGAACCATTGAAATTCATTGGATGATAGTAGGGTATAGTCAGATCTTCGGGGTTTCTTCTGTCGCTATATTGTCATGATGGTGCAAAAAGCGACGTAAATCTATATTAACTCACTATTAATGTACATTTCAAAAGACTGCCGGTGATTTCGGGTCTCGACCATTTCGGACATAGTGATTTCGGATGCATATCGGTGATTTCGGACGGTGATTACGGACGGTGTGCCGTGAAATCGGACGGTGATTTCGGACGGTGTGCGGTGAATCCGGACGCCTCACTTAGTAGTCTTTTATATCACTATTTTGGTACTCATATCGCTAATTTCAGATGGTGATTTCGGACGGTGATTTCGGACGATGTAATGTATAAAAATACCTTAACAGAATAGTACTCTTTTATATGACTATTATTGTACTAATATCGATAATTTCGGACGGTATTATGCATAAGAAAACCTAATACAATTAAATAGTCATCTTTTTTCAAATACTTATGCATATTATTTTAGAAATACAAAAATCAGCAGACAATGGTCATACTTTTGTGGCAAAGCGGTAAGTTCACTCTCCAAACTGCGGTCAAGATAATGCAAGCACATATTTCAAATAGATGAAAATTGTAGATAATTATTTTTTTTATTATAAGTATTATTATTTTCACGACCCTATCACGTTATTAAAGGTAAATAATAAAACGATAATTATTTAAACAATAAATATTATATTTTATGATGTTGACTTTGACCATCAGCAGAATAAGGGTTAAAAACTTGCTGATAAAGCGTGCCGCGATTTAAGAACCTTTACAATCTGCGTGCTGCAGTAGGCATATCGTAACCTACGACTATATTATAGCCTAATTATACAACACAACACTCAACTTTGTGGGTTTTTTTGCAACTGACCTTAATCGGATTTAAAGCAATTCCTTAGGCATGTTAAATTGTAAAACAAATAATTGACGTGGAATACACGTCTTGTTGTCATGGTTACCGGGACGCAGAGGGTTAACAATCCGGTGTGTCTGCGTTCACGGCCCGCGCGTCCAGCATTGACGGAGCGGTGTCACACATAAAATTTATGTTGAAATATTGTAAACAATGCGTACAGTTAGACAATAGTAGTAGGCCTATGCTTGTTCAAACACTTCTTTGAAATTCTATCTACATTCTTATTAGCATGATTAGCGAGTCATTCAATAACTTTAATATGCCCCTACGCTCAAATTTATCATTCTAACATCTCAAGTGCTGCTCGCCGTGCTGACGCAAACACGAGACGTTGAAACATTTCTGGGTGAATATTACAGCATCGTCTGCGACGCTGGCCCAGCATTAAACCAGCATTGGTTTAATCTCTCAATGGGTGGAGAATAAAATGTCATTGTCACACAAATGTGAAATAGAATTTATATGTTTTTATTAACGCTGTACATCATTATTTTTATACTGTAAAACTCTACCCTGTGATCATGTCTGCTCGTTTTATTTATCATATTTGCTTCCTTATAAATAATACCGTCCGAAATCACCGTCCAAAATTACCGATATTAAAACAGAAATGGTCATATAAAAGAGTATTATGCTAAGGTTTTGTAAACATCACACCGTCCAAAATCACCGTCCGAAATCACCGTCCGGAATTACCATCCGAAATTAACGATATTAGTACCAAAATAGTGATATAAAATATTACTGAGTTGGGCGTCCGAATTCATCGCACACCGTCCGAAATCACTGTCTGAATTCACCGCGGCGACCGAATTCACCGCACACCGTCCGAAATCACTGTCCGATTTCACCGCACACCGTCCGAGATCACTGTCCAAAATCACCGATTAGCGTCCGAAATTACCAGTCCGAAATAGTCAAAGTTCGAAATCAGCGGACACCTTTCCAAAGACATGTTAGTTAGACATGAAGCTGAGTATAGTACACAACCAGCAATAATATATATTCAAATTGTTAAGAACGCTAAGATTTGCTGAGAGGGTAATCGCAGATACATAGCAGTTACAGCTCATTACAGTATCAGGGGCATGTACACAGGGCAGTGCACTTTAGTTCAAATTTAGTACATTTGCATCATCTTGCTCAAACAGTTCATCTGTAGTGTAAGAGTTCATATCATGATTTAGAGGCTTGAGAATGTTTTGACCATATTTGTCTTTTGCTGGGCCACAACCTTCTGTATCTGGCAGACTAGTCACCAAAATCATTTTTGACGTTGTAGACTGGTGAGTTTGATGTGTAGGCCCTACTTGTAGATTGCCTTTGTCGAGAGGATGTTCTCAATTATCTTAGATGTTTAGGTGGATACTTGTGTCTTGGTGCAACTCCCTTAGATATTGATATTAAATCACGTATGCTAACATTTTGGGCACGATTATGTTCTGGAGACAAACACAAGATGTCTAATACACTCTATCATTGTTATATACATTAGATAAAAAAGATATATTTAAAGCTGAATTGACTGAAACTGTAAAGACAACTTTGAATAATTGTGGATTTTCAGGATTATGGATGAATCAATCATTACCTTGTTCTACCGAAGTATTTAAGCAGTCAGTAAAGATAAGATTAAGAGATCAGTTTATACAAAAAATGGCACGACACTATATCACAAGGAGGAAAATGCACAGTTTATCGTATCATTAAAACATCGTTTGGCTTTGAAAATTATTTAAATGAATTACCAGACTTACTGAGGAAATATTTCACAAAGTTTAGATGTCGAAATCATCGTTTACCCATAGAGGCTCGGTGCTCGGTCACCTTCGATCGTGATATGCGTATATGCCAATTTTGTGAAACAGATATAGGTGATGCATTTCATTATTTACTTTGTTGTCCTAACTTCAAAGAAGAACGTAACAACTTTATTAAATCAAAATATTACATAAGACCTTCAACCTCCTACCTACATGAACTCTTTTATCAAACTAAGGGTGAAAACCTTAACAAACTGGCTATTTTTGTCAAATTAATAATATGTAAATTTTAATATTACAAAATGTGAGTAGGGGCCTATTGTATATACTATGTCATATGTGCCTTCCTGGCAACTCTGTCTTGTATTCTACTAAAGAAGACCATCAGAATAAACTACTTGTCACTTGTTACTTGCCACCCTTCACACTACTGAATAGTAGTACGCACACACCACCCTTGCCCACATACTTCCCAGAACAATTTCATTCTGCCTATCACTTGGCACACGTAACTCAGTTTAATTTTTGTGCGGTTGGATCAGTTGTGCATTTTCTTATAATTATTTTAGTTAATACTTGTACATAGTCATCATTATCTATTTTAGCATTATTATGGACTATATAGCATACTGTAATGTTCGTTTTAATGACACATAAAGCTGCGTTCAAACCAACGCGATCACCAGCGCGACGTCCCGCGCAAAGGTGGGGACAATGTTGTTTGAATTGTGGGCCAGAGTCGCAGGCGTTGGCACAAAAATTCAAACAACATTGTCCTAAACGTCGCGCGGGACGTCGCGCGGGCAATCGCGTTAGTGTGTTTCACGCTTAAGTCTACTTAGACTTTCCGTTGTTATTAAATATCCATCTATCTGTCATATAAATATTCCACTATCGATTGCGTAGACAAAAAATTGTATAATTATAATCTTGTCGTTACAATTTGTATTTGTTTGAAAGGCTATTATGATCATGACAATAATCGACACAATAGGAATATATCATCGGGGTCTACAAAAAATACATAATAACAGAAACAATTTTCTTGTTCCGCATTATTAAACATAGAAAATGTAGCAGGTCTATATAACAAGGACATACAAGTTTGTGTGAGCGTCTGTTAGTCCGTATTTCCATATAATGTATACTAAATGAGTAAAACAAATGAGAATAAATAAGTCTTGATCAAATTTCACATACATATTCACAATTATTTTACCATCACGCTACTTTTTAATCCTGTTATCATTGTCATAAACAAATGTAATACTCGCTCTTTATGTTCGAATCCGCTAAATGTAGCGGTATGTTAGTCACAATGTATCGTTTTAACTGTATTTAACTGTATATTATCCCGATCATTAAAGTTATGTTATGTGAACCAACTATCTCAGCTGAAAAATATGATTACCGTACACATAATATTATGAGCTGACGTGATGAAATGTTTACATAGAGCGGACTAAAATTATAATAATCAAATATATTTTCAAGTGTTGTCGTCTATTCAAGGCGAGTACGTTTTGTGTAAAGCATGTATAATTCATATGATAAATACGTGGGCGCAGACCAGATTGTGTGTAAATGAAAATTTAGCTTTCCCACTTCAGGATTATAGTGAAGTGATATAGCAGCTGGGAGAGCTGTTAATTGAGCTATGCTTAGCACCTCCAGCTCTGAGCACTTCAATTTAAATTTTCAGTCATTGGAAGTTGTGTCTCGCCACCGCGACCCACATCTTCAAATGACTGAAATTTACTTTGATTAAAAAAAATAAGTCACAACTTAAATGTGTCTCATATATTTGAAGACGTTATTCAGTTCTAAAAACTGGCTGCACAAGCTTGAAATAACTAAAATAGTTAGTGTAGTCGACATCACTGCTGGGGGTTAAACGATGTGGCAGGCCTATAATAACATTGATTGTGTATCATGTGTATGAAGGGTCAGAATGCCTGTCCTTATGGTCGGGGATGTCCGTTGACAAATCATCACAAAATAATAAATTAGTACACAAGATTAACCGATAGTAAGTCTACACATACTTCCCTTCGTCAATAAATATCTATTTATCTATCTACTAAACATGAACGCCATGTGAGTGGCGCGATCACAATAATGACGAGATCATTATAGGATCACATCAGATCTATGTTGAGTAGAAAAAAACGTCGTTGCACACAACCAATCCAGTTTGCGGATAATCTAAAAAATGTTACCATGTGGTGTATGTAAAGGTTTCATGACATTAGGGGAATTTCATTCCGTGAACTTTCCTCAACGAAATCATGTTGCAACGTTATAAGACGAAAGGGTGTGATTCAATGTATATTTTATCTGTGTAATGGTCATCGATAATATTAAGAAATATATCGTACACCTTGATCATGTTAATTGATGAATGATATTTCACCGTGCCATATCGATGGCGAATAACGACAATACCTCACACCATTTATGCACGCAATGGTGGATGAGGACCATCACACACACCATCGATATAACTATTGGCTGATATCTAAATACTCACTTTGAAAGTAATTGTACACCGCGAACACGCAACAAAGGAATTACACCCTCAAATGCATCAGACGCCAATTCACCATAAACCCAGGGTTCGCAAGGGCTTCGAAATTAAGTCCTCTTTGCCAAAATCCCCAACGAAAACGTACTGCTGGAAGCCAAGTTTATTTAAAACAAATTGAGATGTAGGCCTAATATTTTTTCAAGTAGACCCCATTAGCAAATCGCAACTTAATATAACTTGACACATAGCTATATAACCTCAGGTCTTTAACCCTTCAAGCCCGTGCGATGCATTAAAGCATTTTTTACATCCCTGAAAACAGACCTAATTTTCCTACAACTAAGGGTTTTAGAGCGTAACTTTCCATGAAACTGGTTCACCAATACCTGGTAATTTTCTTTAATTTTTAACCACATCAAATCATCTTCATCCAATACAAGTCGTGAATTGCGACAGCAATTCGCGGCTCATTCGCGGCTTGTAGTGGATGTAGATGACAATGGTAAATTCAGGCTTGAAAGGGTCAAGGTTGAATAGATGACACCAAGGTAATTTCTAGGTCAAATTGGCTGATTTTAATGTGTTTCTTCAGGTATGGAAATGGCGTTATGGCGAACTTGGGCGGCTGCCGAGGATTCGCATCATTGCGAACTTGGGCAAAGGTCTGAGGGTTAAATAGGGGCCTGTTGCCCTGTAGCCATAAACATAGCTGTTATCAATGTTTTCCATGCCACATGTTATTCAGTCATTTACAAAAGTTTTAAATTTGTCTAGATTATGTTAATATTATTTAATGATTATGCTCATCTTCCCCCTGTCCAAAAAATATTGGTCTAGCAAGTCTAGAGCTCGGAGTTTGGCTCGTGGATATTTATATGTATAGATTTTATGGGTTCAACTGGTTTTACAAAATGTATATTGCTATTTATCGTGATTTCTGAGATGTAATTTTGTGCTATAAGCAACGTAAAAATTTAGTCTTATTATATTTAAAAAAATAAAATATACCCATATCATTATCAGTATGGATCGATGAGCTTTGACACTGCTTGACTTGTCGGCTGCTTTCGATACCATTATTTATCTATGTCTGGTCTGCAGCCTTATGGAACGCCCTGCTTCTGCCCATACGTAATGCCCAAACGATTTTAACATTTCAGAAATGACTTAAATTTCATGACCTATGTCATATGGCTTTCACACCCTAGCTCCTTGGTAGCCCGGCTCTCTTGACGGTCGAGCCTGTATTGGCCTGGATTATAACCATAGACCTCTAATTCTGTTCTAATTCTGTGATTATGACACAATGATCATGCTAAGAATTAAGGCACTCTGAGCTCGGTCCGCTGAGGATATAATGTGATATAGAAATTGTATTGATTGATTTATTCATATTTAATGCTTCACCATTTTGGATTTTTTCATTTTTCTCAAAAACGCTCTAGGATATTCTCTTGATATCCGGCGGATATGAAGCACCTGATGAGTTGTAATCCACAAAAACGACTTTAACAGCCGATGCAAGGCTAGGCCAAAAACAGCTTTGGCTGCCTGACTAATAAGTGTGTTTTGGATAGGAAGAGACGGACGGGTGTTGCTAGTTTTATGTCGTGCCTGTCGATACAGGTGAGGAATGTTTGTTCAGCCCAGTCGTCAACAAATTTGTCTCGACCTTGTTTTTTAATATTTTGTGTTATTGTACCGTGGGCTTATTTATCGGAAAATCCATCAGCAGGTTGTGAAAAAAAGACAATGTCATATGTTAACTTGTGACATCCCAAAATTCGATTTTTGAAATGTCACTAATACATGAGTCCCATTTCCGCGGCACAGTGCTTCAGAAACAATGTTTTGATTACATTTAAATTGCAGTATAAATGCAGTATAGACAAGTATAGACAAAGATGAGTTCATATAATTATGAGGGTGCGTTGCAGTAAGACAACGAAAATATTAATATTTCTAGTAGTTAAAGCTCTAACTTATTGCCATTCAAAGCCAAAATATAATATCTGCCTAATTGGCTTTGAAGAGCAGTATAATATATTGAGTAGTGGAGTGTGTATTTGTATAATTAAATTTTGTCCACGTCATAATAATTATGTTATATATATATCTAACTGAAAATTGTGTTAGAAATTATAGCTTTATAGTTGTAGATGACATAGACTTATTGATGGCAATTTATGTGCATTATAGGGAAGCTCTAAAATAACATGGCGACATAAAAAAAAAAAATCAGGAGACTGGTTTATTTGTGTTAGCAAGATTAACTAACGTCATAAGATGCTAGTGTGACGCTGAGCCTATGAGCAGATGAGACGATGCCAGGAATTAGGCGAAGAACCGTCCGCAGGATTTACAGATGGTATAAATAGATATATGAAGAGACATGATTCCTGGCAGACGAAGGGGACACTGCTTCCTGTCATCCAGTGTCCGGACAGGATATAATATGGACGCACAGATTCATAATGATACCAGACATAAATACAATCAGCTGTCGTCATCGTATAGTCTGATCGTATAGGCCCGTATTGTTTATTTTTGACATGGTTGTCCAAAATAAGAAATCAGGAATTTCTATCTAACGGTACAAAAATTAAAAAACTTTTGCAGTTATAGCCTATGAACATGTTTACATCATATGGTCATATAAATAAGCCAAAATAAAATCACCGATTTTTTGAAGATTTTAGCCTGAGCTAGTCCCTTTTAATCTCTCGTCCCACGGCGTACGTGTGCTGGACTAATATGCGCCAGGACTGGTCACTGATTTACAATCTCGTTACTACATGTATCTCCATGCTCACTGCGATGTCTTGGTGATGTATGTTACTATTCAGATGAAATTTATGCAGAACGATACACAACTCTTTATCAACTGATCAATATAAGCTTGTTTCTCAGATATCTAATCATAGCTTGTGGTTGTGCATAATCACCGATGCAATGCTTTAGCTACCCAGCAAACACCAGAGGTTGAAATTTGTCAAATTTGTCATGCATTAATTTTATTATGTGTGTTCAATTTGTGAACGAACATAATTCCTTAGACCTACTCTACACAAAGTAATTCTCTATTTTATTTAAAAACATTTTTTAACCCTTTAAACCCTCACGATACATTAAAGCATCATTTTACATCGCCGAAAACATTTTTAATTTTTCTAGAACCAAGGAATTTAGAGCGAAAATTTCCATGAAATTGGTTTACCAATAGATGGCAATTTTCTTTAATTTTTAAACCGCATCAAATCATCTTCACCCACTACAAGTCGAGAATTGCGTCAGCAATTCGCGGCTTGTGGTGGATGAAGATGACAATGGTAAATTCAGGTTTGAAAGGGTTAATTAACAACGACAGTGCAGCATCATCCAGCATCCAGGATTCGAGAAGTGGAGAAGCTTATTTTTGACGTCGGGTGTTTCCGACGTCAGGTGGTGGGAATTATGTCTCATTGGTTTTAGTTGCAATGTGAATGTGGATGGTGATGCATGTACAACGTGTCATTTTGTAGGCTACAGGACTTGATATGATAAACCGATATAAAAATTATATTATTTTGTGACCTTGAAGTGTGAATTTATAGGTCAATGTCAAGGTCAAACATAAAATTTACACTTTTTTTATTTGGTTCTGAACTATTAGACAACTGCAATAACAGATTTATTTCTCAATATGTGCATGAATATATAAAAAACTGGACGATTTAACAATATGTGCTAAAATCTTTAATAATTAATTATTTTCTTATTATTTATTTATTTCAAAATATATGTATATTTTATTTTCAATGTGTAAAATAATGACGATCGCTTTATTGTTCTTCACTATAATCATGTTTTATATACCAAAACTATTTTTATGGTTTTGCATTGATTTTTCTACAATGCAATACTTTACAAATATGCTAAAACCATGGTCACTCTCTAGATGGGTGTGCAATTGGAGAAACAGATTATCATATTATGAAGCCGAAGTAATAATGCTGTTGACTTCTACCTCTAATGTGCTTATCAAAGATACTGGTCCATCACGTACTGTTTTATACATTGTTGTCACAATGTCAAGCTATGTCTTGTGTACCAAGGCCTAAAAATAATGATTTAACAACACAAAATAACATTTACCACTAGGCAAGATGTTATTTATTTCACATGCATATCATTTGATTTGGTTATGTACTGGTACTTGTTGACATCGACTGTCCCAGATGCTGATAATTATGGTTTAACATGCAGCTCTTCAATATATTCACATGGTTAAAGTCACATTCATTTTATACACAGCCGATAAAAAGAAAACTCAAATATTGGATTGTCAACAACCCATGAATGGACAATAAATAGCGAGATTTGTTAACTCACTATGCTCACCCTCACCATTAAGAAATTGAAATTGGAAATTTAGGTAATTCCTTATTATACAAAAAAGTCATAATCAAATTAATGACCATTTTTCTACTCTATAGTAACATTATAAACAAAATTAATGTAACACATCGCAGAAAATCTTCCTCAACCTATCAAACACATGTCCACACTAAATTTATTAAAATAAATTCTGCTGGACAAATTAAATTGCTAAATCTTAAGAAATACTAGTTGTAGCCTACCTAACCAAGCTAGTGGACTGTGTTTGTGACCTTGAAGGTTTATTATATATATACTGTAGATCTGGTAATATTCGCGAGGTTCTAATTTTCGCGAATTCCGCGTAGAGGACTAATTCGCGAATTCAAGAATATCACAAAAAAATATTGGTAGGCTATAATTGCGCTTCTAGAGAAAAATTAAAATTCGCGAATTCTAAACTTCGTGAAAAATCCCAAAAGCAGAAATTCGCGAAAATTACCAGATCTATAGTAGTTGAAAATTCCGGCCAAAATTATTATATTTTCACATTACGAAATACTTTTCTAAAAATTTTAATGTTCTCTTTGAACACACGGTTATATATGAGATCGCGTTATATGAACGCCATGCAGTGTTTGTGGACATACATTGACTGCTTTTCTGAAATTATCGTAATGCCAGCTCTGTAGGCTTAATGCTGAATATATCGGTTTACTTGCTCTAAAACATTTTAAATACGGTATACCATTATCTGTTTTGCAGAATTTGTTTTTTTTTGTGTCAGAACAGAAACATAATATAGTGATTAGAAATTATGTTCACCACTATAGTGTCATGCGTTATGAAATATCACACTGACTGCAGCTAATTTTAAGCTGCAAGGAAAGGACTCTGCGTGAGCCCTGCGTATAGCTACACAATTTATTAAAAACGGACTAGCAAATTTCTGCTCTTTGAACATCTTATTAGGCCAACTGAGGAATAGGTGACAAAGGCCATTAATTGTCCTTATTGGCAGCACTTGGCGGCCATTTTGGAGTTATGTTAATAGGACCATTATTAACTTATTTTTTCAATAGCCTCTCAGTTCGTTTTGAAAAAAATACATAATTAATGATATTTTATTATATTAGTAGCGTTTGCCCTGTAGAAAAAGACAGCTAAAACCGTTAAAAAGTATACGTGTTTGTCCTTGATTTTGTCCTATAAATAATTGACCTTTAAAGATCACATAGATATTTTCACTTGATTCACAAAATAAAAACTCTACATAAATAAACCCCAAGTTCATTAAAATCGGTCAATTACGTTCAAAGCTGGACACTTTTCTGATATTATAATATTTGGCAAAACGGGGGGGGGGGGACGGCCCAAAAATACATCCCCCCAACTAATTGACCTTAAGACGTTATCTTGGTGATACTAGATACCTTATACTACAACTTGGTGAAAAAATATGTCTGCCCTCTCGTAGTTCCAGGTTCGGCCATATTTTGACAAAAATTCCCTGTGCTAATCCACCATGCTTTGAGATTGTTTTTATTTCATCCGTACAATTGTCTCCAGCAATCTCCATATTCAGATGTTCAAAACCCTAGTCGTAGTTGTTCAGAAACTTAAGTTAATATCGATCACACAGTAATGCACTATCAGAAGAATTCCACCAAAGCACATCAAATAGTGTTAATATTTGTTTTATGCCATCATAGTTTCAGTCATATATTTTTTCATGAATGAAAAATGGTCTTAATGAAATTAAAATGAATATTATATAACATTTTTATATAAATATGTTGTTCATATTATTTGTATCAATTTTAATGAATAAAAAAGATCAGCCATTTAAACATGCCTGAGCACTTTATTGTCAAAATTGCATTTGTGTTCATATGCAACAACCATTACAAATTTGAAGAGGAAACAATAATATATTTTATACTTCTGCAGCGTTGGTGAGGTAAAACGTATAATTTGGCTTACTAATGAGCTCAGGTAGTATTGCAGATTGAACTGATCAATTAAACCAGTTTATTTAGATAATTTGTACATCTAAATATAATGACAATTTGATGGAAAGCGTTGTTACCTCTGAATATAGTCTGCGACTAAACTGTCGTGTTTTGATTGCATGATTTTTGGTCTCAGTTTGCTATACATAAGGGCAAATTAACTGTTAACCATACAATCACATACACGTATACATGTATCCATTACATGGCGCCAATGGCACAGTATAGGGGGCCTACTGCCTGTGTCATATAATTCATGGACAATAACAAACAATATTTTACAGGTTATAAGGCCCACCTTTTACACGATCATACGGAATTTGACGCTTCAAAATGTATTATGTGCAAAAATACCTAATATGCTTACAGGAGTGACTATTATTTTAAATATGGTCCAGACCTAGTCACAAATGTACTGGCCCTGAAAAGTAAGCTCCAAAAAGCTGACAACCAATATGGCCGCCCAAAAAGACACAAATATCTTATAACATTATTGACACGGTGGGGGTGGGGGGATGGGTCATCATTTTCTCTAGCGCTACACCAGATAAATTATTCTCTGTCGCTTCAAAAATACCGAACAAAGGGTAGACCTACAGATGCTCTTTCTATAACATCTGGTTACACAACGAACATAACGAGCACAATAGAGTATAACCTTATTTGAAATGTCAAACACTAATAATCATTATACACACAGTGGACAAACGTTTGTTCACCCCCAAAGTGATGCATATTACACCAATGCTTAATACCTTGAATAAATCACAACATATTAACTCAATCCGGGATACTCTAAATCATTTTATTTACAGAATATCAACGAAAATATATTTGCGATGCTATATCAAACATAATTAGTGTCACAATAATTATTATTTAGTAGGGTAGCCATGTGATCTTATAATGGCGGCTGCTCTCCTGAGCAAAGACGAAAATACTGTTATGATCTTTGTAGGACGAATTATGTCAAAACTTCTGAATAATACTGCTTTAATTGCTTCACATGTGATTGGTTTGAGCTCTCATGGGAAATTTTCATCCAACTCCAGATGTTTTCGATGCGATTTACATATGGAGATTGCGAAGGACATATCATCTTGGGTCTATTATTGTTTTCGAACCATGCCAACACCGCCATGGCTAAGTGGCAAAGAGCATTGTCTTACTTACAAATGAGAGTTGCTGGTCCCTAAACATTTGCTCTACTGCTACTGGCTTCAGCAAATTTTCTTCCATGAGGTCAATGTAAGCATGCTGTTGAGATTTTTATCAAAGACTACCAAATTGAAGACGCCATTGATGCTAATACATCTTCAAACCATAACAGAAACGTGTCTATTTACGTAGCCAAAATTAAATTGCGTCTGGATTCATACTATCTCCATTTTTCTCCAACGTCCTTCACGCCCATTCTCTTGGCCCACCTGATGTGGGTGTGAACAAACTTATGTTCAGTTTGTGTATTGCAATCTTTGAAACAAAAACCAGACCAATTACTCGAATTATATTAAACATGTTAAAAACTTAAAAAAACATGATTAGTATACGTGCTATAGATATGATATTTTTGTCAATCAGCGCTCGTATCCATTCACGCGGCTTGTTATCAGGCAGCAGACAGATATGGAGATTTTATAATGATATTTTTGTAAAAGACAATAAGTCAATTGACAACACGGATGAGTTAAATATCATGTGTATACCCTGCTTCTATATTGACGACTTTTAGTCGGTAATGGACATGATAATGGAAAATGGATTATAGAATGACTTTAAGATAAATATAAACTTGTATAACAGCTTAGGCGCATAAAACGTTATGTTCATCCACCCATCTATCAAAATGATGTTTTCTTCTGAACACAACTTAACAGGATAAAATATATCGAGACTCCATTTCCGAAACAAAGCTTATAAAAAGGTCCATGCGGACATTATGAGTAGAATATGGAGACATCCTCATTCTTATGAAGAATGCGAAAATCAGTGTCTCCAAGCTGAAATATGATCCAATCATTGTCAAAATAGCCATTTTCAAAATGGCCGCCACAAAGTTTTTGTAAAAAAATCAAATCATAATATCTGGAGTAAAAATACATTCAAACGCTATATTACTACTAATCAGTTAGTGCAGAATTTATTGCCGGCACAATTTTTACTTTGTGGCTCATATAAATTGTTCAAATTCAAGATGGCCGCCAAAATTGCTGAGAAATCGTGCTTTTGATCATAACTTTCAAATCATGCTTACAGGTAAAGGTGATTTCACTAAACCGGTTGACCATGTGTGTGTTTGGTAAGGTGATCTATCCGAGAGTATGGGAAATGAAAGATGGGCTACTTGTAGTGGTGAAAAGGTCAACACAGGTAATTTAAAGTCATCATCCAAGGTCATTTCAAAATATAAGTGTGATTTAACTAAACACTTTGACCAAGTTTGTGTCTCGTATCATTGGAGAGAATATCTATCTGGCCCGTTGTTGTCTGATAAATAGATATTGAGATGCTGGCAGTGGTGGGATTGGTCACCAGAGGTTATTGAATGTCACTAACCAAGGCCATTTGAAGAAATAAATTGAGTTAACTGTAAAGTTTGACTAGGTATGTGTTTATTTATATATATCGCCGCTCGGAGAGTGCTAAATGGGTGTTGCAGTGTTACTAGTGTTACACACTATGTCCCCAGAGGTTATTTTAGATCATCACCAATGGCAATTGAAGTGATAAGGGGAATTTGAGTAAAAACTTTGACCAGGTTTGTGTTCGGTCTCATCTTTGAATTAGATAGGGATGGAAATGTTCATCTTTATTTGGAGCATCCTCTTCCAGAGTCAAATTGCAGACAATATTACAGTTTAGTGATGTAAAGCAAGTTTAATATGACTGTACAGTATCTCATATTTATTGTGTTTAGAGCACCCTGTTTGTCTGTTTGTATAATTTAAATGTTTCTCATATAATTATAGTAGTGATTATTGAGTAAGTGGATGTATTATAAATTTAGGAGACACAGAGAAAACTGGGGCAATATGTAATGATAGGCATTAGGTGAGCTTTTCACTTCGTTAGCGTCCCACTTCTCCACGTGAGTGGCCAGTACTTCTTCATAACCTGGATATTTATTACGTAAATGTGTTCATATACTGTTTTAATCATTCAGGCCTACACCTGTTTACAATTCCCTCTTTATCTAGTATCGATTGGTCTACAAAGATATATAAACAGTCCCACTTTACCCCATCAGCTGTTCCACTTCTTACTGAGCCGTCATTCTTCGTCACGTTTTAATATATTTTTGCAGGTGTGAAATGTGCTTGCCATTATATCTCACTAAAATGGAAACTAATAGTGGGTAACAATATTCCCCACTCTACATGCTGGGTACTATCAAATTTACAAAAATCGATCGAATGACGACAGTGAAATTGTATCTCAGTACTACTAGTCATTCACTAATTCTCCTAAATTTATCTAAGGCAGCTTCCACCTGTTAATTCTGGAATTATCAATATTACAGAAAGATTATGAGTTGGGCACACTCCATTTTGCGATGAGATAGTTGCATAAAAGTCTCATAATAAGAAACTGACCATCTAATGCATGACTCTGCTGCACAGCAGCAACACCTGCTGATGCATTGAAGTGCTTTACCTCACTACATTAACACGTGTTAAATTCACATGTCGAATGAAAGACAATATAAATAGTTTGAGGCTGCTTAACTATATATATGAAGTGTAATTATAAAATTGATATATCTATATATATATATATATCAATTTTATAATTACACTTCAAAAATATATCAATATACCTATATGACTTGATGTTTATTTCATGCTCATTTTATTAATTATTAACAATGAAAACATATCTAAGGACACCAATTCCATAGATTCACAAAAAAATATTGTTTTTTTATATTGGTAAAAGTTTGCTTCTAGATAATGTGTTAATTCTTGCATTTTTTTGTAAAATGCCTGAAAAAAATCTAGCGCAGACCGTAAAAGCAGATTATTTTTAAAATTTGGTCTAGTTTAGTGTCTAAATGCAATAGTGAGTCCAGATTTTGTGGGTGACGTGGATGATTCGCCGCCCCAAAGATTTTTGTTTGTATACATTCAAGCCAGTTTTATAGTGCACATTTTACAATAATGTGGCAAAAAAGGAATATGTGAGCACAAACCCCCACGGATACGCCTCTGTTTTTTAATTAAAATTACTGCAAATACCATTATTATTTTTTGTTTAATAATTACTCAATTTGTTTGAAAAAAGGTGGGGCTAAAATGGCCTGATGGAAGCCCTTACATTTTGTGGAAATTGTGGTGCTTTTATCACATTTTGAAACATTTTATTCGATTTAGGGTACTTTCTATAATAATTTGTCGTAAAAGGGGGTGAGAGTCCCCCCCGCACTATGGTTCCGCCCCTGTATTGATTAAATAAACTGCTAAAAGCATTAATGAACAGTTCTGTGGACATTTCTGGTGAAACATATATATTTTAAAATAATTACTTGAATTAAAAAAGTAAGGGGGGGGGTTGAAAATGCCCTTGAACAGAGCTCCTACATTACAGCTACAAGGTGGTTCCCCTTCCATTATGGATCAGTATACTCTAGTGCAGCTATGTACCGAATTTTGTGCTTTTAAAACAATGTGAACGATTCTCCCAAAAATATCACTTAAATCCGCTGCACTAATACGCAGGTTATGATAAAACATGAAATGGCAGTCATTTTGTCGGCCATTTTGAATTTGACAATTTAGCAATAAAGCAAATATAATGTCGGCAATGAATTGTTCATCCATAGATTAGTAGTATTAGAGGGTTTGAATGGAATTTTAGGCCGTTTATTAAGATTATAATTTGGTACGGTACTCTTTTGGCGGCCATTTTGAAAATGGGTAATTTACCTATGAGCAAACAATATTTCAGCTTGGAGACAGTGATTTTCGAAATATACGCTAAATGATGCTGTCTCCAAATTCTACTCATGATGTCCGCATGGACTCTAGTTTACCAGAATGAGTCCCGACTAATACCTTTATCCATTCTGATAGTTATTTTGCTATAAGGTGCATTATTTTGGCTATGTGCATACAAAAAGGAAAAAATCCTCTTTTACACATGTGTGATTTCCTATGTTTTTACATATAAAATATATGTTTTACAATTACATAATTTAACACTTCGATAATCCAACATTGTTACAAGGTCAAAAATATAATAAAATATAAACAGTGAAAAACAATCAAATGATCAATAATACAATCAACTTTCTATCTAATGTGCTTATATTATTATTTTACTGACAACTCCAAATTAAATGTGAATATAAAATACAATCTATACTTACTTTACCAATTTTAGTGAGTTTTGGTGTGTGATAAGTCATTTGTTGCAAAATAATATATGTAATTAATAATAAGTAATTGTTTAATCAATTAGATATTTTTGGAGTGAAATTCATTCATTTTATCGTACACTTTAGTATTTAATAAAAATAGGTCATTTGATTTATTTTTGCAACCCGAATTTTTGGCGCAACTCTTATCTCTTAAATAATAAAAATTAGAAGAAATATGTGTGTTAAAGGGGTTTATTGCCCTAATAATATGCGAGCAAATAACAATAACGACAATATGGGTCATAGGTACTGTCTTATTTGCTACGACGAGAACGTTTGAAGAAATAATAATTATATTCCCATCTGCGATGTGAAATTGAAAATATAATCTGTTTAATACCATTGCTGCACCTCGTTTACGTAACGTTTACTATGCGAAAAGAAAATCAGCCGATTTTTTGGGAAAAAATAAGAACATCACTCGATTTCACATTACCTTAATCTGATCATCAACACATGGTCACCATCATCTATTGTTTCCACCTGTGGAATTAATATTTAGGGGTAATGTTTGTAAAGTCAGCACTTTCGGTTCAATGCATGGTCCGCAGTTGCCGGCTCTGGCCCAAGATCCAATCACTACTGTTCAGTGCACCGTGCTTTCTGGGTAGGCCTGTACCACGTGCGTGCAGTGTACCGCGTAGGCTCACCCACCCAATACAATGCCCGCTCAATGTGGTGCTTTTTGGGTTGGCTGATGAGCTGCTGCCATAATCAGATAATGGAAAAGGGCTCCTATCACCTAGCAGTCCCTATTCCTATCAGCCTATACGCCTCCGTCAAAACAAACTTGTACCTGTGCGTAGCATGAGTGAAAGCTAGTATTCAATAACAAACTCTTTCTCCAAAAATGGACTTGATATTGAACTTACAATGAACTTGTTATTGAACGATCTTAAAGGTATGGTCAACTGTCAAAATTCGCAGGACAAGGATCCCCCTGAATGCAATAGTGCCCATGGGTAGGCTAAGCCCCTATTCCATAATAATACTAAATATGCGTTTCATACCAAAAGCCTCATTAAGAGCAAGTTCTCAAGTTCACAGCAAGCTCATATATACTTGAGCGACATCTATGAGTTAATAATTCAAAACCCTTAGCCCTGGCCCCTACTTGGTCGTTGGCGTGCAAATAAGCTGACTGTATTACTGCGGGGATGTCGAAACGGCCTGACCCCAAGCTTGTATTGACACCCAGTAAACACAAAACATTTGTATGACTTTATACAATGTTGGACCAACGTCGAAGACTTTGGGCCGACGTTGTATAAAAGCTATACAAATGCTTTGTTTGCTGGGCAGGAGGACTTTTTCTCAAACATTGTGGATTTATCCAATGTAGGCTCAATTTTGGGCCAGCGTCGCAGACGTTGGCCTAACATTAAAAAAACATTGGTCCAATGTCTCGTTTGAGTGGTATCTTGTAATAAGTTCAGTGACTGATATTAATCTGTACTCAATAGGCTACTGTTGGCCTACACTTGACCGTTCCATGCATGCCCCTTTTGCAGTTGGATGATTCTTTAACATAAGCACTGGAGAAATGTTTATACCATATAATGTAATACGTTATTAAGGATTATGCGGCCTGCGGCTGAGAAAAAAACAGCGAACTTATGCGTGCAAACATGGATGTGGGATAACGACCACCTAACCAGTGGAAACGTATCAGCCAATTAGTTTAGACAGGAGCAGGCTGAAGGGAATCATCCGTAGACCCATTAGTAGTGTCAGGATCCATTCCCATCTGAGCGCTGGGCATCGGGGCGTGTGACATTTGGACGGGTTAATCTGGGCGCTGGGCTGCTTATTTTATATAAATAGGCATAATTAACATGCATATCAACCTAAACTCTCCCTATAAGAGGAACATAACATATAATATTAAACCCATACAAATTTTGTGTTTTAATTGAAAAGTGACCTTTGATTGTCAGGAAAATGAGGAGCAGGGCACGTACCAATTTATTATAGGCCTACCATTAAGAGGGCATAGCAATATTATTATGAGCGTAATAATTTTTGTACTAATAATACAACATTACTGTCGTAGTTGCGACTGTACGTATTTGTGGGGTAAATTTTACATTATTGCCCAATAATGTGCGGTGTCGTGTGTTAATCTGGACCCCGAATACAAGATACATTTAACCGATGCTGGGTAATGTCACAGACGCTGGCCCAACATTAAGCCTTTAACCGCCGATGCCGCATATATTCGGGTTTTCATTTTTTATTACCACATTAAGTACCACATTTTAAATATGGTAGAGATAAAATGTGACATCAACGAGCAAGATTTGAAAGGAGTTGACCTACATTTTGTCAAATCTGAATAATCTTCACTCACAATAATCTTCACTGTGGATCACGTCAGCGAGACACAACTTCAAGTGGGTGAAAATTCAAATTGAATGATTTGGCGATTAAAGAATAAGGCCAACATTTCGTTGGCTTATTTCATAAAAACATAGGCTTTTATAGATTTTTTGGCATAAAATTAAATGTTTTTATAGGTTTTCCAATAAAAATAGTACAGCGGCATAGCAAAATAAATGTGCATTTTGTGAAGAAAGTACCAAATTTGACAGACTTATAAAATATTCCATCAAAAACATTTTAAGATTTGGAGCCACTCAAAATTCACACTGGGTGGCCGCCATATTGGATTTCATAATGGCGGCTTAAAAAAACTGCACATTTTCAATATTTTCGGTTCTATTTATGCTGGAAACCTAATTTTAGTGCATTGAAGCACAAACTTGAGGCCAAGGAGTTGAATCATTCCACAATAAAACTCCCTTGGCGCCTCCATTTTGGATTTCAAGATGGCGTCTTCTGAAAATCTACTGGATGATATTTTATTTTCGCTCCAATGATATGCTTGATTATAAATGTCTATATGTACAAATAATTTAATTTGAAGTCATTCAGAAGTGAATCGCAAGGGAATGCGTCAACATTCACTCGAGTTGTGTGGACTCAAGTACAACTACTAGCTGTTCCAATCTTGACATGTACAGTTTATTATGCATGCATTTTAATTACTGAATAATTAAAATGCACTTTGCACTGATTTTCACAAACAGCCTTTTTGTGTTGGCATCACACTATTGCATAGGGATGGTGACAAAGTTCTTGTAGTACTTGACATTTATTGCCTAGTATTCAGTTGAGATAAAAAAATGTGGTATCCTCAAGAATCATCTAAGTGAATGTTAGACCTACTATCCTTGGTGAATAGGTAAGTATTAGTGTTGGCAACAGAAGCACACATTTTCATAGAGTTGTCTAAATGAGGTGCAAGAGATATAGTTCTTATCTGGTTGTGTACTGGGAGAAGAGCTCTCATCATAATGATTTTTTTTATCTGTGTTCTTTTCAACTTAGTAGTTTTTAATCTACATGACATTTGTCACTTGGCTTGGTGGACTGTCAGAGTGGTAATAATCCCTTGGCCTTCGTCCATTGGGTGTTATTCAACGTCCAGTGGCAGCTTGTCCTTTATAAAGTTACCAGGTTACCAGTAAGCTGACAGGTATCCCGTTTCTTAAATAATAATGTTCTCTTTTCGCTGCAGCAGGATACTCGATGTCTCTCCTATCAATCTCATAAAGGGTTTCCAGTCTAGTGATGACAATGGTTTGATACAACGTACACGTTTAATGACAACAACTAGTTTAAATCAGAAGTATTTAACTAAATGAGTACCGGTAACGCTAGAAACGCACATTACAAATTATGGATAGCCGGCAATTATTTTGACGTCTCTTCAAAAAAGGCTGACTTCTGGTTGAAGCCTTAAGGTGCTCTGATAAACCACATACTACGTAATCGTTATTCAACCCTCAATTATATTATTAGCCACACTATTTACTTAATTAGACTCACAAAAGCCATACACCAATCTAGGCGTTCAAAAATGTTCAGATTAATCACAAATGAATGAATAAATGAATGAATGAATGAATGAATGAATGAATGAATGAATGCATGAATGAATGAATGAATGAATGAATGAATGAATGAATGAATGAATGAATGAATGAATGAATGAATGAATGAATGAATGAGTGAATGAATGAATGAATGAATGAATGAATGAATGAATGAATGAATGAATGAATGAATGAATGAATGAATGAATGAATGGGGTTTTAGGTCACATCTAGGCAAAACTAGGACAGGAGAACCTCCTGAGGATGATGAGATGACGCTGCCCTCCGGACACAGGACTCAAAATTCGTGTCCTGTTGGTCTGAGGCCGAGCACACTACCTCTGGGTCACGGAGGCTCCCACAATATTGAATCTTTACGAGTGAGCGGGGAAGAAACACTTAGTTTCTTTGAAACTTTAAGACCAGAGTGGGGTTCGTACCCGCTATCTCCGACTTTCCAAGTAGTCAGTTTTACCCACTGCACAAGGGACCCAGCCCAGAGTAATCACAATAACATGTGATAAAGAACATTTGAGCGAAATAAAGTTTTACCTGTACTTATCACAATTCACGTCACAACGATGTGCATTGTACTTGTTGATGTCAACAACACTCACCAGCCCATAACACTGTAGGCCTAGACAAGTGTCCATAACAGTGATGTTTATTGTAGAACATTGCTAATGTTTTCTGCTGATCCAGTTTAGCCTAAGTGTGCTAAAAATATGCAGAAAGCCTTATACATTCATTCGTTCATTTTTTCATCTTTCACCACTACTGTAACAGTTGGATATAGGAAATCAAAAATAGTACTTCTTCTGTAAAAATAATAAATCATGCTAATTATAGCAAATATATTAACAAATTATTGTGTAAATCGATATATCAGCAGAGTCAATCGCTTCTCAAATCTAAGATATGTACATCTCGAGGTCACAATCAAATATATAGCTAATATAAAACTAAAACGATTGATAATTTAAAAAAATTCCGACCCCCATTTTGAAATCCAAACTGGCGGCCACCTGGTGTGAATTTTAAGTGGCTTCTAATCTCAAGAGGTAGTCAATATAATAATATATCATTGTATCAAGTTTGGTACAAGTAGAGGTCACACTCAATTATCTATCTGGTACGATTGAAAATTTCCATTTTTAGGGTATCCATTTTGAAATCCAATATGGCGGCCATCTGGTGGGAATTTCAAGTGGCTCCAAATCGATAAAGATGGTCAATGGAATAATATATCATTGTGCCAAATTTGGTGCCCAAAAAGCTTGCTATGCCGCTGCACTAAAATAATGTACCAACCATGTGAAAATTCATACTTTTTTTACTTAAATTCCAAAGTCATATCTACCGTATCTCGCGGAGTGGGCTATACCGTATAGTACACACCTCTGAAATATACATTACAGTATAGTACGTAGCGCCAAAAATGCCTACTTTTTATACAGGTCTGTCCATCGTCATTTACCGGGTGATCGGCTTATGGTTATACATGGAGTATGGTCTTTCAAACTTACATCCATAGGCAACAAGGCGAGCTGTTCGCCGTAAGGGAGACATGTTCAACATTCTTTACACACGTTTAGATATAGCGGTGAATATTATTTATAGAATTTATTTTCTGGCTACATAGTTTGACCCGATATCAGAAAAGGTCTGGTGAAAATAAAAAATATGCCGAGCAAAGAGAGGCTGGAAATTTTTGAAGGGATAATGTAGCTGATAAGCTAAAACATTTTTATATTTAAAATTATTTTGTGGACTTAAATTATATTTAAAGTATTTCTTTCTGAAACACAGAAAGTTATTTACCACAAACACTTTCCCACAAGTAATATAATTCAACATAATGTTTTTTTTAAACAAAATCAAAATATAGGTTTTTATAGGTTATCTAGGCTATTTTTTAGAAAAATATAGTTTACTTTTTCAACTATATGTTTTTATAGGTTTTTATAGGCTTATAGGTTTTACTTTGATGCCTGAATACACCTTTTCATTTCCAAAGTGACGATTTCGTGTCGTGTCTGCTGGGAAGAAATTGCCCATGACACAATCGCATTGTATGCGCCATAGAGTTTACTTTGAATAGAAGTAATTAATGGGAAAATTCTACAAGCAATCAATGGGGCTTTTCTTACATGCATACATGTGGAACAAACTGGCCAGGGAAAGCCTAATGAATCAGATAACACTATCCTCCTTCCGCAGGATGCAAAAATATAAGACTACAGACGGGCTGAGGCCATGTGCGCTAATTCTCGGTCACACAGGGCTCCCCACAGCGAACATAACCTGATAACATTGGATAATTATTAAGAAAATTAAATAATAAAACCGCTGTCCAGTAAAAACGGCACATTGACCAGCATCGGTTCAATGTTTCGTGTTGGATTACAGTCATGTCGCCCCAAAACTATCTCGCCCACCCTACCAACTCGCCCCACTTCTATCACCAACTTGCCCCGTGTTTTTTATCAGCTCGCCCCAATTCTCTGACCAGCTCGCCCCAAGTTTTACCAACTCGCCCCACTGCTCTTATAACTCGCCTCGCGTTTTTAACCCCCACTTCTCAGATCAAGTCGCTCTGGCAGGCTGCGCATGTAAAACCAAGTCTTCCCACTGGTATTTATTAGAATTGTGTAGTTAATAATGCATAATACTTATTTTTAACAACCGACATCATTTTTCGAGTGATATAATATGTGTGTTCTGAATGAAAGTATATTATGATTTCTTACAACGATAAAATAAATAAAAAAGAAACAATTTGTTTGACATGTTATTAATTTAATATATGGGCCTGTAGTGAGACATGTTTTTTTTTTATGTATAGACATAACATGTGGAAGCTGAGATATTGTATGAATAGTGTTTATGTGGCGGCTTGGAAAACGAAATGACGTGTGTTTTTCCAAAAAATTGAAACATCGCTTTTTACGTCGTTTTTAGCCTTTTGCTCTTAACCTATAATTGTGTGCCTACACTATTTAGTAGGCGTAGCTTTCACTTCAACTCAAAAGAATCATTCGTCTGAAAAAGAAACCGTTCTAAAATGTTGAGTGTAAAAGGGTAGTGACTAACGGGATCATAATTATGGTGTGTTTACATTAGCTATAACACCCTTGGCGCTCCAGAGAGCAACCAAAAGATTACAGTAGGAAGACGATGCTACATATAAAGAAAAGTTGTTTAAACAACACGAAAAGCGGGGGTAATATATACAAACACGTCTGAATGTGTTGACCGCCACCTGCATAATTTTATTTACTGTAGATCTGGTAATTTTACGCGTGTTTAAATTTTCGCAATTTTCTGATTTTGGGACATTTCACGAAATTAGAATTCGCGAATTTCCATTTATTTAGTAGCAGACAGACAGGCAGGCAGACAGATATTTTATTGACGGAAAGAAAGTCAATCCAGACTTATTTGTCATAGAAATAAGAGAGATATATATACATGTATATGCAAGATTGTTAATTTGTTAAAATCAAAAGACAATATATATAGTATGACATACATAACTGAAATTATGTTAACTGGCATTGTCATAAAACACTGGATATTAAGATAATATGAAAGCCTGCTACTTAAAATAAGATTAAAAGGCATTGCCAAGATAACATAAGGTCTATCATTTTGTCTCCTGCATCAAAATCAGAGATAAAATAGCTACTATGTATAACATACTAATTATATATAGTAGCAAATACAAAAAAGACTCTAGAAAGCGTAAAAACCTAAAATATATACAAGTGCATAATTATGCTACAGTAACTGGAGTATGCAATAAGACAATGGTAACAATTATATGGTATTTAAAAAATGTGACCATGCAAGCACAGTCGCTATGAGCCCGGAGATTCCCTGATATTGACTTTTGGTGCAAACTTAACAAGGTAATAACAGTAATAATGGCGGATAAGAATTATTTGTGCCATTCACACAGGGCATGGCCTTCGCACAAAAAAAACATTAGGCCTACAGCTTATTTTAATTCACTATATTGCTAAATTCATACCATTTCAATCACGACCAAGTTAGTACCACATATCCGGCGTTACAATAAAAGAAAAACATTCCCGACCTCATAGAGAAAATCAGTTGACTTAGCAACTCTGAAATCTTCCATAAGGCCCCACCTCGTCTGATAACAAAGGCGACGGAAACGTCCCTAACCGGCCCTAAAAGTAGCGTTATTACAATAATATTTTTTGTGCAATTCTTGAATTCACGAATTTGTCCTTCTCGCGAAAATTAACCCTTTAACCGCCGGTGCCGCATATATTCGGGTTTTCATTTTTCATTAGCACATTAAGTAATATATTTGAAATATGTTAAAGATAAAATGTGACATCAACCAGCAAGATTTGAAAAAAGTTGACCTCCATTTTGTCAAATCGGAATAATTTTCACTCACTTGAAGTTGTGGATCGCGTCAGCGAGACACAAGTTCAGGAGTGTAAAAATTCAAATTGAATAATTTGGCGGTTAAAGGGTTAAAACCTCTCAAATATTACCAGATCTACAGTATTTTTTTATTGATAAAAACATACAGTTCAAATACATATAATTCAGTATTTATAAAATAATTCTATAGACACCCTAATAAAAATAATTAAATAATTAAACGAATTAATTGATTGATCAAGAATGGTTGGATCGGTGCTGACCCAGTATCAGAAAACAATAAACATTCACAGAAACAAAAGTAGTTGCCTAGTAAACAGATACACTGGCACGATCAGTGCCGGACCAGCGTTGTAAACGCCGCCCAACCACACATAGACAGGTTCCTTAGCGTCATTTTTTTTAGCATTATATATTTACCTGGCGAACTAAAGCACCAAATTTGGTACACAGCTTCCCTAGGGGCAAATGATGAAATTTAGTCGTTGAACCTTCTTATTTTGGCTCTGCTTTCCCATAAAATCGAAAATGCAAAATTGCCGCCAAAATAAAAATATTTTTCATCGCATTTCACGGTAAATAAACATTATTTTCTCCATATACCTAATATAAACCTAAGATATCTTTCTAAGACCTATAATTTTCAGTTATCTGAAAGAAAAAGATCACCTAAAGCATAAGTTATAGTTAATAGTTTATAGAATTATTGTGAGCTCGATAATATAGCTGTCGTTCATTCACGTGATTTCAGCATGTTATATTACTCTCTGACAACATACTTACAATTAATTTTATCATAACCTGAGCAGTAAAGCATCTTGCATCTCTTTTTTTTGTAATATTAAGAAACAAAATAAAGAGAAAAACAGATAATAACGCTATTAAAATTTAAATATCAAAGTTGAATAGCATTATATCGGAAACCCTGCAATACATTGAAGTATGAAGATGCATCCGGATTGGACTATTACCTATAATAACATCAACATTGACTTGAACACTTCTTCGAACACTGATACGGATTGCCACACCTTCGAGATCGGTCCTCCGCGCGGCCTTAGGCGCTATAGAAGTCATATAATTGAAAGTGAATTTAATTGAATTTGTACCATTATACGCAGTTGACATACCGGTACAGTTTGATTTTCTGGCATAGGCACAGGTCATATCACTTGAAATTTAACGCGAACAAGCTGCAAACTTTATTACAAAGCGTGAGAGTGTAAAATACACAAAGGTAAAATAAACAGCAAAGCGGCAAATAACAAAGATTTGATAAAGGCGGAGAACAAGATGACCTGCATCAGGTATGCACTTTAATCTAAAGGCCCTGTCACACATACCATCACACACGTCCAGCGCACAAAAAATGAAGAATTTTTGTCAGTGCGTTGTGATTCGCTGGGCGTCATCAGAATTCGTTGATGATTTGACGAGAACGCCTGATGAACGTCATTCATTTTTTTGTGCATCAACCTCTGCGCACATTTTCTGCATGCGCAAAAATGTGAGCGTTTTTCCACATCTGAATGTAGACGCCAGAAGAACGTCAGATCAGCGCCAGTCTAACGTTAGGCACAAGTACAGCACCCGCTCAGAATTCGTTGTGCTTTTGTTGGCAGAGGTTTGTCCCAGTAATACATAAACGACGTCAAGTTCACCCATAAAAAAATAAAAAAGTTATTTGAGTCCGGATTGTGAAAAACGTCGCAAGCTGGTAGCGAATGCACAGCGTGTCTCCAACACAAAGTGTGAATGAACAGCACTTTGCTAACGCGTTGCACGCATATAGTGCGCATTAAACCCTATAAATTATAATGCTAATGTCGACGATAATAGTAACTTTTTTCAGTTTGTTTTGTACATATGTGCGCTCAATTTATTGAAAATAAAAAGTCGTTCTTCAGAGGTCTAAGGGTTAGGTTGCAAAAATAACATAGTCACAGGCTGTTGCTCGAGCGCTGGGCGAACTGGCGGCGTGCTCCCAGCGCCTGCTTCGAGCGTTCATGCAGCGCAGGGCAGGCGCGTTGCCCGCGACTGCCTGGCGCCCTCAACGGGCAGTCATATGATACAAAGCAAACGTAGTTAGCGTTGATATGACGTTGGTCTAGCGCACCCTACGTGTTTCTGGCGGTCTTCTGGGGTGTACATTTATGCGTTCATAAGAGTTCAATATTTGAAACATACCCAACTTCCTTTGGCGATTAGAGAGTGCAAAGACATATGCGGGGCGTTAGTGCAGCGCGCTCCACGAACCAGTAAGTGTTGACGCACGAGCCACACTCTAGCAAAAAATAACCAATTTCCAGTGCGTGGGTCGTGCGTTGACTATGTGTGACCGAGCCTCAAGGCTAGGAAAAACAAACAAAAAATGCCGGCACTGAGCGCGCATATAGCGCCCAACAAACGGGTTCCTAACACATATTCAGCGAACATGTAACGTATATAGGGCGTTCTAAATGCTTTCTAACTTATTCATGCCTCGCGCTGGCGATGCGGGATGTATTCACTAACTTTGTCGCCAACGCGCAACGCGGTGGCGAGACGCTGTGTATTCGCTGATTTATACACCTGATTTATTTATAACACGCTGTATAATCGTCTTAAACTCGCTGGCTCTTCTCATATCCTGACAAAATACATAGACGCACAACGACGCTCTAATTTGTGTCATTCAAGGCGTAGGCTGTGCGTCGTGTACGTGTGACTGGAGTATAACGAGTGCTATAAGCACACGACCAATGCACGACATACGCTCTAGCAAAAAATAATCAATTTTCAACGCGTGGGTCGTGCGTCGACTACGTGTATACATCAATTCCTACTCATGAAAGATTGAATGAAGATTGCTAAAATTTATTTAACAATTTCACGATTCGTAACTTTATTTATAGACTTTTATAAGTACAAAAGGCTCTGGCTAAATATACTCCTATGCGTTTTAGTCAAGATGATGTTGTAGAATCGGCATATATTCGGTATATTCACTGTGGGTGGCAATTCAAGCTCAACTAACCCCAGTCTTCACTGTTATAGCACAGCAATAAGCTATACCCAGTCCCCAAGTACACACATCACCTGGTGAAACAAGATTTCTTCCGAAGAAAACTGACACCAAGAACATTTTATCTCAAAATTAGGGTACTTTTCTTGGTGTTAAGCTGAAGACGGACAATAGAGAAAACAAATGATGAAACAATGCCACATATGGATTACAATCACTTTGAATGTTCCTCGAACAGTCTTGCACGAAATGTATCAATGATGGTGGTACCAATTTTGTCTCTGTCTTGGATCATATCAATTATGCAAGTTGAATCCCCGTTCACATATAATGCATGTATTTCCGTCCCAGCCCCTAGCAAAAGTATGTATAGATGAGATAACTGGGTCATACTAAATACATATTCATCCATATCATTTGAAACACAGACGAAGAACAGTGATAGTTCCATTAAGTAAGATGAAACCTTAACTCTTTAACCGCCGGTGTCGCATATATTCGGGTTTTCAATTTTTATTAGCACATTAAGTACCACCTTTTAAACATGTTAAAGATAAAATATGACATCAATTAGCAATATTTGAAACAGTTGACCTCCATTTTGTCAAATCTGAATAATTTTCACTCACTTGAAGCTGTGGATCGCGTCAGCGGGACACAACTTCAAGTGGGTGAAAATTCAGATTGAATAATTTGGCGAATAATTTGTAATATATCTCAACGAAAAAATCGTTTGAAAAATATGTTGCTATGCAGGTCAACCAGAACACAGACAAACCTCGCTTTGATAGGATAGGCAGCTTGGTGATATCACTGGAAAAAATATCAGGTGGGATATCATACATTACACAGCTTACAAGAGGTGGGCCGAGGAATGAGGGATCAGGTTTCAAGATCTGTAACAAAACAGTCAAATGATACTGCTCTTTTTTCATTCAATAAGTAATAATACCATATCGCCTTCAAAGTAATATGCAATATTTTTATTTTGAAGAACTATATCATTTTCATTATTAAATCTTGCTATACCTATTTTAGTGTTTACTGTGGTTTTTAATGTTGTTTATTTTGTAGGTGATATATGTTTATTCTACTTCATTTGGCTTGATAATTGTTATAAATTGGGAAGAATGTTGTGCAATCGTTCTACAAATATAATACGGGAACCGCAAAATGTTAGTTTATTTACATAGGCTACACCTTGCGTTTGTAGCCGCTACTATTTCTATGGTTTTCGTAAGATGAATTTTGTAATCTGTTTATTTCCAATCAAAGTGACTAATCTGGATCTCATGCATATATCGTCACGTTGTTGGTATTTTAGATCTCCCTCTTCACGAAAAGTGAAGAAATTCGGTTGCTTAGTATCATATTGTTTTTCAATTGCTGAATTCTAGTAGGGCCGTTGTGCATTCATTAAGTCACTTACGGCATATTTCCCCAAGAACAGATAAAGTGAGACATAACTGAGCAATTTTTACATTTAATATGTAAATATGTGATAGTACTGAAATTAAAATTTCATTTAATTGTCATTATTTTACCTGTTTATTGTTCACAAAAACGTAATTTTATTGACTATCCTGTTTTTTTCTGGGTGAAGTGGTGGCCATTTTAGATTTACTGAGATTGAGTAGGGGGAATTCGCGTTGGCTCAACGGATGGATCTTTTTATTATGTCCATCTGGAACACTGTGCCAAATATGGTGCTTTAGTCCGCCCGGTAAATATAATTTCGCTAAGGAACCTGACTACCAAGGCAGCACCGTGCAAGCGTCTCTCAATTTCTGGGTACGGTATCTAAATATTATTGTACTGTATTGTTAATTTTTTGTGTCTCGCTACCGCGATCCACAACTTTAAGTCAGTGAAAATTACTCATCTTCCGTAATCCACAGTATAGTTGGGCAGAATGCTGATATAACCTGGAAAATCATACAAGAGTTTATATGTGGATTGATTTGTGTTCAGTAGAGACGAATCATTTCCACCGGGAGTACTAAATCTTACCCAGTGGCAATTTTTTTTGCATATTTACAAGATGACCGCCAATCGCTAAGCTCAAATCTATAAAATGACATAATGGAGTCGATTTCCATGAAACCAAATAAGCACATTTATGACATCTTAAAATTATTTAGAAGTCAAGTTCAAAGGTCAAGGCCATTCTACGGGTCTGATAAGGTTAAAAAAGCATCAAATGTTGCAAGTGACCAATTTTGCCAAAACCAAAACAACATTTACTTAACCCCTTCAGTTCTAACATGACGTGTACACCCGTCATGGATTAGGACAACCTATAGACCAGTATGACGGGTATACTGTCATACGTTTAGCACACATGCTAACAGTGTTTTGCAAAGGGAGCCTAAATATGGTAAAAATACGCGGAGACCTACAATTCATAGTTGGGCGGCTAAGTGTTTTTTTTCTGGAGAGTCTTTAACATCCGGACACAAGCACCAAAATTGGTATAACTACTCCCTGGGAGCTACATTATGGGAAAAAACGTTGGCCAATCAAAATGTCAAGATGACCGCATTTTGTGTATCAATATAATTATATGTTTTGGAAAAAAACACACAGATAAGTGTGCTATTTGAATGATGTTTGTGTGAAATCATATATTTCTGGCTGTGGAGGATCTGAATTTTTATTTTGCTAGACCGAAAATCCGAGATGGTGGCCATTTTTCAAGAAACTGGTTTAACTGGTTTAAATGGAAACTGGTTTAAATGGAACGTGGTGTAAACCGCTGGCAGTCTTAGAGTAGGGCTGTAGTAGATGTAGTACTTGTGTTTTAGGAGTCATCCCCATCCTCTGGATGGAGTCCTGGCACTAGTCATTGCACTGGAACATGGTTTTGGTGCAATACAAGCTTTTGAAAATTGATTGATCTTGCTCGGCACAGGAGTGATGGGCTTACATAACCAGGGCATGATGGCCACGTCACTGCTGTGGTACTCAACATTCATCATCATTAGACATGTCTAAACGAAGTGTCAGAGATGATGTATAATGATCTGTTGAATTTGTCAGCTATATAGTAAACTAGTTCGATTAGACATAGTTAGATATCCGCGTTTAAATAGGATGGTAAAAGGATGACCTTCATGGAACTGTCCATTGCGAAGTCGAAAACTGCACCAGCGAGAACCTATACATTCCAGACTGACTGCAAGAAGTGCTGTATATTTCAAGAGGAGAACAAATAGTTCTGAGTATGACCGTTATAATATGATTGCGACCAACATACGGTAGCTTTCTCCTATGTCCTCAGGGTCCTTTGTTCTGGATCATACAATGAGCATGTTCCCTTGGCCAGTCTCACGCGAGTGCTACCGCAGGAGCCTGGCCGTATCGAGTACTATATCCGTCAATGTGGGTATTTTGGGGTGTGTCTTTGATTGAAACCTTATTGGCGGGTTAAGATTTATTTAAGGGTCACGAAGAATTGACCTCTTGTTCATCTCTTAGCACAGCTGTTTAAACTTGTTTTCGTTGCTAGATGTATTATATAGACAAGTTAGGAATCTTACATTTTGGATGGTGAGGTGTACTGAACTCCCTCATGGCGGCCAGTAATCATATGGTGACCGCCATCAGTGAGTTCGGTATGCAATGACATCAGCGTGAGATTCCGAGCTTTTCTATATATATCATATCAACGGAAACAATTAGCAAGCTTTGCCCTCAGGCGACTGTCAAGCGCTGTCTGATTGGCCGGTCTTGAGACGCAGCGCGCGCAACATTTAAGGTATCTCGCTATTTAAAATAGTTGAACGCTAGGGTTGATACAGGCACGTATGGCACCCGGCAGATACACCAAGTAACCGCATGCAGCTTGTACACGCTTCTCTGTGAAGTCCATCCTGACTATTGTAGAGAGTCTGAAAGCACATAAAAAGCTGAGACTCGACATCGAATCGTGGTGTGAGATTCACAAACTTCATAGTCCCCAGTTCCAGTTCTGGTAGCTGGTGTTAGCAATAATACTCTTGCTGATCCGATTGCGATTTGCGAAAGGCAAGTTCCAACCTGACTGTTAATCACTGACTGATACCATTCTTATAGACCTAACTTACGCATTATGCTCCTATCCACGACAGAAACAAGATGACGCTAGAACAGATGGCTCAGGAGTTCTGAACTAAAATAGTAATTTGCATAAATCGAGCCGACAGTTTTTACCAATAATTATCGAACAGACTCATGAGCAAGCGAACGCAGTCGCCAAGCCTGCTGGTGGAGCAATTGATGTGACTGGGGGTCCTGCCGCACTCAGAAGATGGATGGTCGATGGTCCTGAAGTCAAATGCTTGATCACACAGAGACAGCTTGTACAATAGCATAAGATACTGAGCCCACCATGCAGCCATCATACGCAAATTGAACTGAGTCAGTAGATGTTCCTTAATAAAGTGCAGAAAGTGCCCTGACAGATATGGGTAGTCATACACCATACACCATACGAATCAGTACGCACTTGAAGAAGGGCAGTAATTGTTTTCAAGAGTTCATGATGAACTGGATTAATGACGGATTCACTTTCTATTAACCAATCAGCATGATCAGGAATAACTTTTCCGGTAGGATGAAGCCTTAATTGACCCGCTCAAAGCAGAAAGAGTTGAAGGAATGTGCTGGCAGCTCTTCTCCAAGCTGTTCATTTTTGAAAGCTGTTTAACTTATGCCAGAACAAAGAATGTGACCCGAGTTTTTTTCCGCTACGAGAATCACCCATTCCCTGCATCTCGGAGTGATGTTGGGAAGATTCAAATACCTGTGAGAAATCTTACATCACGAACTTCCTAAGAGACTATGGAGAATCAGAGCCAGATGCTGACACGGTAATTATTGATGGTTCAGCAATGGTTAGCACTCTGTCATCAAGGAGCTCAAGGACATACGAATAAGCCACATTTGATGTCGTCTCCACAACACAGTCACAATCTGCAAGCACAAGTCTGGACGGACATTGTGTTCGACGTCTACAGGTCAAATAGTTTGAAAACTGAAGCCAAGTGAACTGAAGCGAGGACGTGAGTGAGATGGAGGGTGTTAAACAAGTGCAAAATTCCATCCAACTGGCGCATTTGTCTCAGAAACTATAAGAACATTATAGATTTCACCAGCAACCCCACGATCGACCTATATGAACTTGCCCTCTGTACCCATGAGGAGACGGACACGCTGATCCTTGTACATATCAAGCATGTGACAAACAAAAGGAGGAAGCTCTGAGAGATTCCTGATTGTAAAGACAGTGACACTGCCATTCATAGCAGTCAGCTCTCCGGGAGACTGGTCTACATCAGCTGTGAATTGTTTTGGTCAAGGTCAGCATTGAGATGGATTCCTGTCCATGAAATGTGCGTCTTCATTGTGCCACAGAAGAGCAGAGACATTCTGACACGCCTTCACCAATCACGAGATGTGTAGTGCATCTACCGCGCAGCATTGTTGGGCAGCCACAGGATATCGACCCATACCGGTGTTGGTTCAAGGTTTGTCCGACGTCTTCGACGCTGGCCCAGCGTTGTCCCACTGGCTGTGGGTCGGTGCTGGTGTTTGCTGGGATGAATATTACGTTATTATGTAAAAATATGTCTTTTTAGGCATTTATATTTCAATACTAGTATTATATTTTAGAGTGACTTATAAGCTCAACTCGGCTAGGTAAGATCTTGTAATCATATTTATATCGTCATTTGTATTTATTAGTACATGTGAGTCAAATAAAAGTATACAATACAATACAGTACAATACAATTATGCTCACTGATTTTCGGGAATTAGGTCAATGTTCCCTTTATGTTTTTCACAATAAATATGTATAAAAAATTTCATTTATTCGATGATATCCCCCTTTCACCATAATTATGTTGCGAAATGATACCTCACAGAAATAAGCTCCAAACAAGCTACATCCATTCTGATACTGCCTAACATCTACACCACATTTCATGCAAACCAAAAATGTATGATTTTATACCAAGATCATTGAAATCGCACACGCTTAGAAAAAAATATCAAGATAAGTGATTCTCATGCTGGAAATGGCCACCATCTTAACAAATGGCCGTCATCACTTCTGGAATATTGTTGTGCATAAAAAATATTTTCACCTATATGTTTCTTAGGTTTCAGCTTCGGTGATTTTGTGAATAATCGTAATCAGAAAATAACGACAATAAATTCCTTTCCTAACGATATCAGACCCATAGAATGTCCTTGACATTTGAGCTTGACCTCCAATTATTTTCAAAATATCCTAATTGTACCTATATATTGGAAATATGCAAATAGAAAAATTGCCACTGTGGGAAATTTACCACTCCCGGTGGAAATGATTACTCTAGCCTCTGCTGAACACAGATCAATCAAAATATAAACTTCTGTATGCTTTTCCAGGCTAGGTTAAATTTTGCCAATATTCTGCCTGACTAAGATCGGGACGGCATCTCCTGTTTGCTGGGAGATCTGCTGCTGGCTCGATGTTTTATCACCGCCAGGGAGATGCCCAATGCCCACACCGTCACAGGGTCAGCCAAACCACCTGCATAATCATGGTTAATGGATTGGAGCCTGGTAGAGCCTAGTTGCCATCCGGGGTGCACACAATATTACACAGTGAAATGAATGGGCCAGGAGAACATTATGAGGATTGGTAGCTTAGTAAAATCCCAATCAGCGTACAGCATTCGCATAAGGGATGTTCTCTGATGGCCCTACACATGTAACGTGACATCTAAGTCAGCCGTTATATAATTACAACCGCAATCTGGGAATAACTTACTCACTTGATATTTCACTTAAAGCCTTAACATTTTATATGAAGACACTAATTGGACATAATTGACATTTATTTCTCATGCCGCATGCAGTCCTATGCTTTGTGAAAGACACGATATGTGTATTTGGGATAACTAGCTCCTGAAGACTTGGTGTCTATACATATGTTTTTGGGAGATGAGAAATCCAATTATCTCAATAAAAATATTACTGTCTTGTAGATAATTTATAAAGAGTTAAGTAAACATATTTTTCGTGTATTTTCGTCATTTTTGTGTATTTTAGTGCGAACACAGAAAAAAAAAAAAAAAACTTGTAGTGTTATTTTATTCCGTGAATAATGAGCATTAATTAAACTTTGCTTATGACTAGCATAATAAATGAAAACAACTGTAGAAAATATTATAATAACAAAGTGGTGACTGTTCCATGAACCGATTAGAAGTACATGTAATCTTCATCCATATTAGATCTGACCAGCAGCTGAGTAGAATATTCCTTCATTGCAAAAAAACAATACTTTTACACAAGATCATATCGCACTTAAAAATTTAAAACGGCAGATACACCTTTTCAATTCCAAGGGGAAGATATCAATTTAAATGTGCAGAGTTTGATTATTGTCCAGCACTTAAATGGTCTCTAAATAATCATCTGACTAGTTATGTTATACACATTTAACCAGATGAAAAAAACACAAAAGTAAAACAAATAAAAACAGGTTTCAAAAAAGTATTTGACACCACAATAATCTATTAGTGACCACGGCAATGAAAAATAATCGTGGTGTAATATCCATATTACATCAGATAAGGAACCACTTAAATATAACTTCGCCTTACCGCACAAATTAAAACATAGTGAGTTTAATAGCGTTGGTGAGAAATCTATGCAAATCCATGTCTACCTTTTATGACTCGTTTAATTATGAAGGGTTGTTCTATTTCTCATGGAGAAATCTGCTGTTCTATCTCATGTCCCT
The DNA here is from genome assembly GCA_964017125.1 of Flabesymbios commensalis. NCBI lineage: Eukaryota > Metazoa > Annelida > Polychaeta > Terebellida > Flabelligeridae > Flabesymbios > Flabesymbios commensalis. The sequence goes on from OZ024903.1 coordinate 70,414,424, forward strand.
GTGCTCTGAACTTATTGTACACATTGTCGTCTCTGTGTTACCAGGTACTCATCTACACCCGAGTTACGAGTAACATGAAGCACGTGCGGCTGAAGTGTCTTGTCTAAGGTTTAGATGTAGTACAGCTGTAAAACATTTGTGTACAAATTAACAAAAGCATACACATTGGCACAAATGTAGTTATGGTATGTAGGATTCATATGGAGGTGTTATAACACAAATTATGCGATTTTTTTAACATGTGGCGATTTCCAACGGGCTTGGGTTTAAATATTACACTTATATCATTTTGATGTCAGTTTACTTTGATGAGGTGATGATGTTTTGCTTCACAACTTTCGAAATTAGTAAATATAGATATAAAATTTAGTCGCTATGTCTGTAAGTCTGTAGGAGGGATATTATATGTGGTGAGATGTTATTGTGCGTGTCCCTGGTAAACAATTTTTCAAGGCCATTGCGAGTTTTTTTCCGGTAGATAATTTCCTTCGCTATTTTTTTTATTGATTTATAGTGAGTCCAATTAGCAATAAAAATCATCTTGACATGTTTTATTACAAAATTAACGAGGCTGATATGATGAATGTCCAATTACGGCCTATGCACACAGCATTCGCCCATATGATCATGATGATATAGCATAATTATAGCTAGATATAAAAGACAGAAAAATGACAGCTGTCGGGAGGGTCAGAAAAAGCGTCTGCATCCATACACTCATTGTTAAAATGTATAATAAATCAAATATTAAACAATATATATTCAGAGCCAAATGCATCTGTGATTTGAAAGAAGAAAGTGCTTCTGGATGGTTTTCGCTAAAACAGGTCACCGTTATTGGGTTACCTAATTTTAACAATGAGTGTATGTAAGCAGACGCTCTTTCTGACACTCACGACAGCTGTCATTTTTCTGTCTATTATATCTAACTAGCTTTGACCCGTGGTCCGTACGGCAAAGCTAGTAAGTAGGCCTAACTGGCATAATTTTATTGAAACACTGCAGCATGTACAAAAACACCGTGAATATACTCATGAGCCATACATAGATAAAAGGGACAATAATAATATAATATAATAGAGGCCCAAGTTAAGTGTGTGGATATGTATTATTATAATTAAAAAAATAATTTCATACGTTCTACAATTGCACCTCCACAAAATTTAACTGGAGAGCAGTTGATTTCACTTCAATCACATATGTTTATGAGCAAGGGAAATAGAAATATTGATATTGACAATGTACAAAGAGCTGAATCAGACAGTTATCAATATATTTTTCATCCAATATCGATATTTCTTCCAGGTCCCAATAGCCATACATCTGTAGAGTTAAAAAAACGTTGATTACTGTGTGGGTATTATGAAACACTGCAATTAGCATGATTCTAGCCTGATAAAGAAATAGTTTATGAATACAATAGAACCTACTTACAAACCTAACGTTTTTTGCTGCTGTAACACGTTAGACACAAACACTCGTAACAGTGACCTCCAAGAGCAAGTTTGGGATTGCAAAAAATAAACTTAGGTCTCTGCAGAAAAGGTAGGTCTTTGAATATAGAGTTAATAATTTATAGACATGTTGACGCAATGCTGGTTTAATGTTGGGCCGCTGTTTACGCCACTTCCCCAACAACAACCCAACCTTGGGATTGAATGCCCCGTGCTTTTGTGCCACTGCAGACAGGTGCAGCCTTTAACCTGTTAACCAGCATATCTTCCTCCTGGTGGACATGCGTTGTGATACAATGCTGGCTCGGGGTTGTACCGGCGTTATATACGGTGGACCAACAATGAGCCGACATCGCCCAGCCAACACAGCCGGTGTTGAATGCTGGCCAGCGCCGACGACGCTAGCCCAACATTTAATCGACGTCGGGTTGGTGTCAGCGTGTGCTCTGTATTGCTCAGTATTGAACAGCTGTTGGCCGGCGCTGGCGACAGTGGACCAGCATTGAACCGGCATTGGGCTAGTGTCATGCTGACTTGTAGTGGACTGCGCCATCAGCCAGAAAATGTGATGAACATAGCTTAAAAGCCAAATCACGGCTGAAAAAAATATTGTTAGTAGTTTTTATTAACGTTACGGGCGGGGGCCCTAGGGTAGTGGTTAGCACCGCTGCCTTTCACGCCTGAGTCCGGGGTTCGGTTCCCGGTCTCGGCGGTTTGAAAGAAACAAAATTGTTTCTTCCCCATCCACGTGTGAAAGTTAGTATTGTGGGGAGCCTCCGTGACCGAGAGGTAGCGTGCTCGGCCTCAGACCGCCAGGGCTCGAATTTCGAATCCTGTGTCTGGAGGACAGTGTCATCTCAATCATCTCACCATCCTCAGGAGGTTCTCCTGGCCCAGTTTAGCCTATATGTGCACAAAGGTGGCCTAAATCCCGATTCATTTCATTTCATTAACGTTACAACCATGTCAGAATGTCAAAGATTTGTGTGAAGTATATGGTGGCGGGAAATAACGATATGGTCAGGGGGCTCGTTCAACGACCCATAAAGCCTAAAATCCTTATTCTATTATAGTATAGATTTATCTATTGTATCTTCGCCCGTAGTATGTATTTTTGCTTTATTGTACGTTTATATTACTGACGACTATTATTTAAACCCAAGGGTGCCTTTATACAATTTTATTTAAATAAAATAGGCATGTGAGGCCCAGGAGCCATAATACATCGACGTAGGTCTATGGTAGTGGTATTATCTGGGACGTTAAGCTTGGTAACCAAGAAAATCACCAAGGTATCGGTCGCCATTTTGGATTTTAAAATGGCCGCCATTGAAATGATCACTTATAATATCTCGGCTTGGAGTACATAGGCTATGTAATCATGATCTTATTAGTATCTATGATAATATTTCCGGGGTCAGTGAAATAATTACCCTTTTTAACGCTGAACACCTGGGCACACTTGCATTCACATCGCTGAATTCCCGGGGAAGGGGCTTGAGAAAAAAGAGAATATTTTGTAATGTCAGATTGGTCAGAAGACACCAGCGAGATCTTAGCTTATGAGCAAATAATAACATGGGAAGGAGTTGTGCTAATTTACCGGTGTCTAACACCAAGGTCATTTCAAGGTCATTTCAAGGTCAAACTGGCAAAAAATTGAAAATATGCACTTTTAATCGATTTCAAGCTTGTCAGTGGTGCCGTCATCTACTAGAAAGGACTGATGGTGACACATTCTTGGACGGGTATCATTTCACACACATTTTAGAAAAATCTAGGGCAGTGCTAATATTAGGAGGGTAATACCCCCATGCTTGCCCTTATTACACCCCCTTCCTCAAAGCCTATTTGAACAAGCAGCGTGTAGCATCAGCTTGGGTTTCCATCGCAGTAGATTGATAATTGGGTATGAAGGTTGACATGGGTTGAGGTTGTGCTTAACTGCATTGATACCGCCTAAAAGAAACCTGAAGTTCATATCAAAGTCATGTAAAATGTCACGTTGATCAGTTCAAGGGTGATGGGTACTAAATGCGTAGTGAATAGGTGTGCAACTATGCAATCAGCACTGCTGCGATGTCTGTCACGTAAGTGTTAAGATAGCATTGTAAGTTTGCTAATAATGCCACTAATTGGGAATGTTGTGATAATCAGATTGATTTCATGTCGGCCATTTTGAATTTTTCGTTCTAAAAGAATCCTATAAGGATTAAAGCTCTACATCCGCCCATATATTAATATGGAGTGCTATCCAAGTACAATCAAAAGATAAATGAACTTTTTTCAGCCAAAAAAAGGTTACCCCCATGGATGCCGGACAACAATGATTTTACAGACAAAAATACAAACAAAATAAACTTTCTTGGGCCCCGCACTAAAAGGGTTTATCTCAAACTTAAATGACGTCGTCATAATAACAGTCAAGATGGCCCACGTGTTAAAAGGTTTATTTTCGAGAGCATGAATAGGCGACTTTGAAACATGATCAATTCTGTTAGTTTTTCATGCATCAGCACATGGTCTCCTACATATAACCACGAACACAACCTAAGTAGACACCTTGGAAATATTTTGCTGAACATGCACAAACAACGAAATTCTAAGATGGTCGCAGCAAATGTCTTGTGTATATATAGCTTTTGATCGGTTTGTTTAAATGGCTTCTAATGTCCATTTCTGGCATTATGTCATTGATTTAGGTCATATTTTGATTATTTGTGTGTAGGTCAAGGCTATGAGGGGTATTTGAAACATAAAAAAGTAGACTAGATATTAAACGCAGGTGTAAAAAAAGAGTGTTGATTTGATTGCACAACACTAAACAAAGGTGCAGGAACAAAATGGTTTAGGAACAACGCTAGCGGTAGCTATATTTTGCCAACGGACAAATATCTTACATCTTTACTCGTCCAGTCCTCACTATGAATCCGATTCATCAAAATTTCCAAGAAATACAACAACAGTTCTGAAACGTATGTGTAAAATAACTGACTAATGTGCAGACCAAGACATCTGGCCATAATCCATGAGCGGTATAGCCAGAGGCATATATGCCTACCATGGCTCTTTCGTTCAACAATATTTAGAGCTATCATGTGACCCTCTCAGAGGGTCACACGTTAGCCAATCACTCCATATATGGGGTGACTTTATATGGGTTGATTGGCATGATAGCCAATCACCCCATATAAGGAAACACTTGTGCCCCATCTGCATACTCAATACCTTCGATCATTTTGGAGCACTGTATAATTATGTACAATTCCGATGACCAAAATCCGGCCCAGGCTGAAGTCCAGCCACTTACCCCACTCTATGAGTCCACTTGATTGAGCCAACTCGGAAGGCTCAGTGAACAGGGAGCGCGATTCTTGGGTACCTTCTTGTGTATATTTACGGAGCCCATAAAGGGACATTAAGTGTGGTGATTTTTTTATTTCGCTTGTACGAAATAATATTTCGTTTGTACGAAATATTATTTCGTTTGTACGAAATATTATTTCGTTTGTACGGAATATTATTTCGTTTGTGCGAAATTATTTCGCTTGTACGAAATATTATTTCGTTTGTACGAAATACATTTCGTTTGTACGAAATGATTTCGTTTGTACGAAATATTATTTCGTCTGTACGAAATGATTTCGTTTGCACGGAATATTATTTCGTTTGTACGAAATATTATTTTGTTTGTACGAAATATTATTTCGTTTGTACGAAATAATATTTCGTTTTCACGAAATATTATTTCGTTTGTACGAAATAATATTTCGTTTGTACGAGATATTATTTCGTTTGTACGAAATATTATTTCGTTTGTACGGAATAATTAGTACAAAATGACCTGGGTCTGTCACCCACTGACAGGTTGTGGGACTGGATTTGACACTCAATAACAGGGCAGAGTGAGTGAATATTGCTTTACGTCGCTTTCTGCACAATCATGGCAATATCGCGACAGATGGAAGCCCGAAGCCGGGACTATGCCCTACTCTTATTTCGAATGACTTCAAGGGTTTTTTATAGTGCACGGTACCATAGGCAGCACTGTACACTTCATGCCTTTGAACAGTTTGGAGCACTGTATATGCACAACCACGATGACAAAAATCAAGCCCCACCGGGATTCGAACCTGGTACCTCCAGGTTACAAGCCCCAGTCGATACGAATGAGCCATCGGGGCCGGCCACTAACAGGGCGGGGACCTGGGTCTAACACTCGCTGACATGGCGGGGACCTGGGTCTGACACTCACTGACATGACGGGGACCTGGGTCTGATACTCGCTGACAGGGCGCCAGGTCCCCGCTGTGTCAGCGAGTGTCTCACCCAGGACCCCGCCCTGTCAGTGAGTGTCACACCCAGGTCCCCGCCTAGTCAGTGAGTGTCAGACTCAGGTCCCCGCTCTGTCAGTGAGTGTCACACCCAGGTCCCCGCCTAGTCAGTGAGTGTCAGACTCAGGTCCCCGCTCTGTCAGTGAGTGTCAGACCCAGGTCCCCGCCCTGTCAGTGAGTGTCACACCCAGGTCCCCGCCTAGTCAGTGAGTGTCAGACTCAGGTCCCCGCTCTGTCAGTGAGTGTTACACCCAGGTCCCCGCCCTGTCAGTGAGTGTCACACCCAGGTCCCCGCCTAGTCAGTGAGTGTCAGACTCAGGTCCCCGCCCTGTCAGTGAGTGTCACACCCAGGTCCCTGCCCTGTCAGTGAGTGTCACACCCAGGTCCCCGCTCTGTCAGTGAGTGTCAGACCCATGTATCCGCCCTGTCAGTGAGTGTCAGTCCCAGGACCCCGCCCTGTTAGTGAGTGTCAGACCCAGATCCCCGCCATGCCAGGGCCAGATCCACACCATGTCAGTGAGTGTCAGACCCAGGTCCCCACCCTGTTATTGAGTGACATATCCAGGTCATTTCGTACAAACGAAATATTATTTCGTACAAACGAAATATTATTTTGTACAAACGAAATAATATTTCGTACAGACGAAATATTATTTCGTACAAACGAATTATTTCGTACAAACGAAATGTTATTTCGTACAAACGAAATAATATTTCGTACAAACAAAATGTTATTTCGTACAAACGAAATCATATTTCGTACGAACGAAATAATATTTCGTACAAACGAAATAATATTTCGTACAAACGAATTAATATTTCGTACAAACGAAATGATATTTCGTACAAACGAAATACTATTTCGTACAAACGAAATAATATTTCGTACAAACGAAACATTATTTCGTTTGTACGAAATGTTATTTCGTACAAACGAAATAATATTTCGTACAAACGAAATGTTATTTCGTACAAACGAAATAATATTTCGTACAAACGAAATAATATTTCGTACAAACGAAATAATATTTCGTATAAACAAAATATTATTTCGTACAAACGAAATACTATTTCGTACAAACGAAATAATATTTCGTACAAGCGAAATACTATTTCGTACAAACGAAATCATTTCGTACAAACGAAATAATGTTTCGTACAAACGAAATATTATTTCGTACAAACGAAATATTATTTCGTACAAACGAAATAAAAAAAATCACCACAATTAATGTCCCTTTATGAGCTCCGTATATATTGGATATCCAGGAGTGGTGATAATAACCTAATTTTAGCCTAGTTTCATTAACCAATTGTTCTGCGAGATGCACTAAATCACTACAAATGTATACTGGATAGGATGTACAGAGCTATCACCTTGACCCTTTAAAATCGAGTCAGAACACGGCATTTAGATCAATTTTGTATTAGATCCACTCTTCTAATTTATTGATATACCTACAACAATTGAATTGACACAACAGAAAAACAATATTTGAAACATTTTTGGGTTTTAACGAAAAATGTCAATGATAATTTGGCGTTTGTGTAGCGTAATAGACAAGTAATAAGTCGTATATATTGTAACGGACAAGTAATACGCCGCATGTAAAATAAATAGACGAGTAATAAATTATGGCGTATGTGGATAAAAATCAGACAATCTTATTTTTTATATGTTATGCAAGATACAAACTAGCAAAATTAATTTTATTATGACGTAGAATTCTATGCTCTAAATCGCACTGTGTCACCAAAATTACACATATTAGTCCTCATAGTCAGTTATCTCCACCTCGCACCGACATAGGCCATATAATTCCATATTGCACCGTCAACGCCGTAATGCAAATCGGAATTTGCCCCGGGGATTAGCGGTGTATATCAAGCAGCATGTACAATATTACGTGACAGCGATGATCATGGCGTAGATATTTTATTTATGTTGCGGTTTCACATGTACTTTGGACAAGTGTCCAAGCAGAAACGAGCTTTACGGTATCATTTACATTCATAATCTGCATGACTACAGTATGACCACACACAGTGTCTTTATTATCGAGAGGTAGGCCATACAGAATACAAGGAACAGATTAACAAATGTTTATAATGGGAACAGGTGGACTTATATTTTTTTGTATTAGGAACGAAAAGATCAAAACGATCATCATGTGCATCTTTCGATACGATGTTTTTAACTAAATTAACATCTTGTATAATTATATATAGCCAATTGCCTGCCTGCCTATACTACCTGCCTTTCTGCTTTGCATGTCTATCTGTGAACTTGTCTATCTAAGTGTGTCTGTCCACAATTCATTATCATCTCTGTCCTTTCTCTTTGTTTCAAAATCATTATATCATACTCCCAGAAACACTTAAAACGCTTCTTAAAAAGCCCACTTAAAAGCGGCGTTATATGATCTGAAATACCTGTTAACTATACTGGTTAAAGTGTCTATCCAATTTTTTTTAAATGAGTTGGTGTTTTCATTTCTTGTGGGTTTTGAATTTGTCTGATGCATGCCAGTGTCATCTAGTATGTAAGCAATTTGTCATGTAATTTGGAATGTTTCGTCTGTGTTTCGTTGCTTCCCAATCTATATTAGATAGATTGAAATCCCCGCCTAGAATCACATGGTTGTTCGTATTACTCAGTAATCTAGACACGCCCTTATCCAATTATTCGAGAGGTTAGAGGTAGGTTGGTATATCTGGGGGTCTATATAATGACCCAACATGCATATATTTACCCCACCCCTATCTGCACTCTACACAACATACGTTTACAATCCACTCCTGTGAGGTGCAGACTGAGAATAGTTATATTTTTGATTACAGACAGCGTACCTTTTGAAAAGTTGAACAAGATGCAGACACTGGGAAGACTGTGAAGAGTGAGGTAGACAAAATGAGACAAAAAAGATGAGGTACATGACTAGAGTGACCAACATGTATCTACCTTCACCATGGTCAGTGATAAGGAAGCAATACACACTGAGGAATGATCGCAAGGTGCTTTGAATTTCGGCTGAAACAAGGGCAACGTTTAAAACGCGCGAGCTTTGGTATATCAGAACCACGTGTACAAATAGATGGTTGTGAAACAGAAAATACTGTAGAACGGGTCATAATGTTAATCAGGAACTTTGATGCATTTTTGTAGTGGAACAACGTCTGCATTGTGGCGACATTGAGTAATTAGAAGGTGAAGTGTTCAGAAAGCTTTGCGCACAACCCTAGCCAAGTAACTTTTCACTGGTCGCAGCTGGTCGATTTTTTTTTCTCATCCACAAAGCAAAAGATAGTTGTTTATTTATGATAATGTATAGCGTTATGCATGCTATTTGGAAAACAAACCCCTTACGCACATAAGCCAATGATAATATTATTATGAAAAACAGTTATACGCCTGAACCCCTAGCCAAACCATTTTTCACTCCCTACAGTCGGTGTAATTGGTATTTCTGCCACGCAAAGCAAGAAAAGAAAAGAACATAGAGCCTACAAACATGAAGGTAGCTACTTGTACGCATAATATACAGTCCAGTTCTACTCTCAGTTTGCTCAGGAGCTCTTCCATGTAATAATTGAAACGTGGTGAATGGTGGCAACCTGGAATACAACCGTGAAGGACGACATAGACTCTGCGAAGACTGTGAGAGGTGAGGTAGACAAAATGAGTCAGAACGAGGTTCATGACCAGAGTGACCAACACCAGAGTGAGGCAATCCATGGTGATCGCAATATCACTGAGATCAACCACTTTACTACTCAATGTAATAATTTAGTTTGTGGAATGGTGTCATATCAGGATCATCTATTTATAGTTCACTATGAGCATGACATACTCTATACCTATGACGAGGAAGGAACATTGAAAAAAACATTTCCAATCAGTGATCATATGACTAAATGTGTGATGACATCGCCATGGGGTATTTGCCTGGTCCAAGAGGATAAACAGAATGTGCTCGGCAAAAACGAGACGTTGGCCCAGTACTGGGAAGATATTGGGCCAGCTTCACGGACGATGAGTCAACATAAACCCAGCACTGTGTCTCGTGTTTGCTGGGTTGTAATTAGTGATCCTAATGGACAGTGCTTGTGGTGGCTCTCCACAGAAAAGGAAGGTGATCTAAATCTTGGTCAACCACAGCAGTACAAACTGGAGTATCGTCCATGTGGAGTAAGTACTTACAGGACAGAGCGAGCTCTGGTGGCTGATTGGAGAAACAACCGTGTTTATGTTTACAGTCACCCAGGACAACACGTCACGTGTCTGCAACTATCACATGACATGCGTCCACTACTGGTCCTAGCTGACCAATCTGATGGCTATGTGGTCAAGCACGGTTCTCCATGTCAGGTGTCCTGGGAAAACAGATACGGAGAAGTGACTCGTTATTATACTGACCAGCCAAATGTATGTGCGTTTCACATTGCTGATATTGGCAAATATTTATTGATATCTGATAAAAACATAACTGTGTTCACAAAGTGGCTCATGATGGCAGTCATGCAGGTCATCTGATCACCAAAATTAGACCTAGATTTATATGTATGAATGTTTTTGGTGAGAACCTGTGGATAGTTTGCATAGGAAAGGATGATAAAATCAAAGTGATTACTAAAATCCCCAGTGATACTAGACGGCTGTATAATTCAACCTGGAAAAGTAGTCAAACTTTTAGGCATTATTATTGATGAAAATTGAACTTTTCCATACACACAAAATAAATTTGTAAGAAAGCTGGCAGACAGCTGAGCGCTCTGAGAAGTATTTTGCCTTGACAGCAAGGCCAAATTGGCTCTTTTCAGAGCGTTCATCCTCAGCCACTTTCAATACTGCTCAGCCGTCTAGTATCACTGTAGTGCTCCAAATGCACGTTGAATAGGAAAGATTCAGGAAAGGGCTCTAAAGTGTGTTTATTCCAACCATACCGCCTCCTATGAGTCCCTCCTGAATAAAGCTAGCTTGCCATCTCTAGAAGTTGGGAAACAAATGAACAGCACAATTCAGACTTTCAAAATTCTTAATGACTCAGCACCAACCTACCTCCTTGAACTGATTGAAAAACGCTGTCGCACCCGCAATTTAAGAAATTCTGAAAATATCCTGAAAATTCCTCTCATGAAGAGGGTGCGACATGGAACAAATTCCTTTTGCTTTTTGGCCCCTAAAATCTGGAACTCTTTGCCAGAGGCATTGAGAATAACCAGAGACCTCAAAACTTTCAGAGATGGTCTGCGAGCTTATTTTGCCATTTACTTGAGAGCATAATTAGATGTAGGTCCCTCGAAAATGTGATAAAGTTATTCAATTATTAATGAATGATAAATGTTTTTTACGTAACTTTCAGCCATTATAATTTACTTTTTTCATAGACATTTTACGTTTTCCTATATAATCTGTAATCTACTTTTATGTGCCAAAATGGATTATGTAATTTTCAACCATATATGTTCTCTTTTACATTATTTGTATTTTATAAGCATTTTTCTATATAATCCTTAATATATATTTTTTTACATTTCATGAAAACTTCCTGACAGCCAACCTGCTTGTTTTAACTGTTATATTTATTATTTATTTTATATATCGCTTGTACTAGCTCGTTAGAGCTAACGTTATATGTTTTTTACTATGTGCGACTTAAAATAAAACTTATCTTATCTTATGCCAACAACCGCTTAAATTACGCTAAATTACTCTGAAAAAACGGTCAGGAGATACAAAAATGTAATAACTTGCACAGAAAAAGATTACAAGGTCGAAGTAATTATAACTGCATACGCTTGATGTGTCTTCCTACTTCTGTTTAATTCCTCGTTAGCGCCATTAGTTACCACATAAATCTTCATTATAATCATTGTGATGAAGCATACCTTTTTTCACCATCAACATGTGGATATGACTTGAAACCATTCACCTGACGTCAGAAACACCGTAGATGGGTAGGCCTAGAGTCGGTGTGGTTCTATCCCTGTGTCTGCGTGTCTTCCTGTCAGTGCCAGGTGATAATGATGCAGTAATCTCAACTGTTTTCTCCACTGTTTTCTGGGGATATGCACAATACCGAAATTTAATAACAATATAAAGGACGATGAATTTGTTGTATGCACTACCCTCGAGAAGAAAAGGGTATCTGTGCCATAAATGGCTCTATAGATATATCTGATCAGCTAGGCTACAACTAGGGCTCAAGTGTGGGTTTCTACTTCTCAATTTAAATAACAAGTAAATGACGGCGGAGATTATCTGATCTGATCATGATTCACACTTTCTTTGGTTGGGGGTAGAATATTATATTATTTAAAAGAGTTGATATACACTATAAATTCATAATAGTAATGGTTCAACATCAACGTTCAAGGTGCTTTTGAAACAAGCACTAACTGCTCATTGCAATTCTATTATAAGCTACAGTAACACTATTTCAGAAGAAACAAATTATTATGCCATGTGTTAGGCATACAAAGTGACTTTTGAAATGAGCCTTTAATAAACAAGGAGGGCTTGCTCATTTCCTTTAAAAAATGTGCGTATTGGACCTGCCTTTTTATATCAACGTTAATTATGAATAAATATTACAGTACATTTTTCGCAAATTTTCTGCTGCTTCTATTTTACAATAATTATATTGATTGTAGGAGATCACCATAGTCGCAATAATGTATCTTAACTGTTAACTTAAGCACTGTAACAGTATATTGTCGACTTGTAGTATATTTAAATCCACATTTATATTGGGTTTAAACACTCGGTTTTGCACCATCAACTAAGTGATACAGGCCTACATACGTGATATATATACATAAGTGGTATAACAATAGTGATAAACAAGTGCCTCAGTCATTATATATAAGTATGCAACATAACCTTTTAAATGAAAAAGTACCCTACCTGCGGAAACACGATAAAAAACAATTTAGGTGTTACCGACTATCATTTTCTTCTCCAGAACTAGATAGTCATAGATTATAATTCCATTAAAGTCACATGCCACATTTAAAAGTTCCTATTTGAAGAGCTAAAACAGATTGACAACAAGTTGTGTGTACTGTATCAGTCGTTATTGGCGCGCATAAGGTTACCTGTTCCCATGATGAACACGGATAATTAAAGCAGCAATCTTTAGGCTGGATTTACATTAGCTATTCAACATTTAGCATGTTTACATTAATACAAACACTGGCTAAGCCAGTCAGACCAACTTTAAGTTACAGTTCGTATATAATAGTGAGGCCCTCGCCCCACTATGGTCAATCATTGACATTAACATGTCGTGTGCTGCTGAGTAATATAACTTTTTGGACATGGCGTCAATTAATGTGCAGATATATGTGATATATGGTCAAATAAATGGACCACTCTCTTGTTTTTTGCTGTTGTTCCCTTTATCGTATCATTGCGTACTGAAAAAAACACGAAAGTTTTGTTGGAATGTTTTGTTTGTAGGAATGATGGAAAATGAATATCTTGTCAACATATATGGCAGATGCTAAAAACAGAGATATTTGTATACTATGTACTCCACATACTTTGTATGCTGTAAGCGTATGACAAATTTGGAATTAGTATTCCAGTGCTATTTGACAAACACATACATTTCTTATATAACTGAAACGTCCTAGTCTGCCCTGATCTTAATATTTACAAACATTTTAGCCCTACTCCAGGGGCCATTCACAAACCTGTGTTATAATATTATTTTTACATATAAAATGAAAATACTGATAAAACCCAGGAAGTAACAATTAGAAAAATGATAATCTAGCATATCAGTGTCATTAGTGTCCATATATGCCATCTGCACGACTTCTTCGAAAAACATGTTCTTTTAATGATGTTCTTTTCTTGACATTAGAACAAAAATTGCACTGAAAGTTTGCAACTCCTTTCATATATGGTTATGGTTTATTTGCATATATGCCTACATATAGGAGGCCTATTCTAGGAATAATTAAGGATCGTGTTTGGCGTTCATTGTGTGTCTAATTTTCCCGATTGCTATCCGCAAAGGCGCAACCTAGCGGGCATTTTAGAACTACAAATAACAGGTGCACGCTGACAGCAAAGGTTTATTTACCAACAATACTGTCGTCATTTTACCCAAGGAAAATATAATATTTCACTTGTATTAACCCCCAAAAAGCACTCAACCTAGACACAACTTTGGAAAGACTATTTTCTTAAAAGTTCATATGGGTCCATAGTCTTACCAAAAAATGTTTTCAAAAATGTGTTGCCTACAATTGGATCTAATTTTCAAATGCAAAATGGCCGCCACAAGAATAGTGCAGAAAGTGAAAATGCGCCATATCTCAGTAATTACCAGTCATCATATAAAAACAAATAATGGCTCTACACCTACGTTTCCGGTACGGGGAATCCATTGGTGCCATTATTTTTGTGTTTCAAGGTCAAGTTCACACCATGGGTCAATGTCATAGGTCATGTCAGTCACCAGGAAGTTAAAATATGTCATATATCTCAATACCTTGTAATCATATAATAACAATTAATGGCTCTACACCTAGGTTTTAGGGTATGGGGAATCAGTTGGTGCCATTATTTTTGTGATTTAAGTGAGCTGAATTAAAGCAAACCCAACAAAAATAAGCTATTTTCTTCTATTTTAAAGCTGATTTGACCTTTCTGTGATCTTGCGATGACCTTGTTATGACCTTAGGGTAACAACCCTGTCAAGCCAAACCCCAACCCATGTAATATGTAGTTGGGTTGTGATTTATCATAAGTATTTGAAGTAGGCCCTACTGGCCATCGGTTCAAACATGACAATCGTTGAGTTATTTGGTCCATTTCTGCCATATGAGAAAGGGGTGACATAAGGGTGATTTGACGGGGTATTACCCCTATAGCCCTTATATTAATCCTATAACTTATTAGGGCGTTTTGGTATATTTACATGCTAGGGTCTAGGTGAGTGTCAACCACCATTGACAATTCAAGTGAGCTGAATTGAAACAAAACCAACAAAAATAGGCTCTTTTCACCTACATTTAGCTGAGTTGACCTTCTTGTGACCTTGAGATGACCTTGTTATGACCATTGGGTAACACCCCTGTCAAGCTCAATCCCAACCCATGGCACATTGTGTACTTGGGTTGGGATTCATCCAATGTATTTGAAGTACCGTACTGACCATTGGTCCAAACAAGATAACCGTTGTGTTATTTGGTCAATTTCTGTGATATGAGTAAGGAGTGACAAAAGGGTGATTTGATGGGGTATTACCTCTCTAGCCCTTATATTACCCCTGTAACCTCTTGGGTGTTTTTTGGTTATAGGTCCATGCTGGGGTCTAGGTGAGTTTTATTCAGCATAGACATCTCTAGTGAGCTAAATTGAAGCAACACCAAAAAAATAGGCTATTTTCACCTATTTGGAGCTAATTTGACCTTTACGTGACCTTGAGATGACCTTGGGGTAATACCCCTGTGAAGCCCAACCCCAACCCATGTCACTATGTGTACTTGGGTGGGATTCATCAAATGTATTTGAATTACTAGCCGTTGGTACAGACATGACAATCGTCTTGTCATTTGTTCCATTCTTGCCATACAAGAATGGGGTTACATAAGGGTAATTTGATGGGGTATCACCCCCCTCCCCCCCAGCCCTTATATTACCCCCTGTAACCTATCGGAGTGTTGTGGTATAGTTCCATTCTGGGGTCTTGGTGAGTTTCCACCACCATAGACATCTCGAATGAACAGAATTTGAGCAAAACTCTCCAAAAAGCTATTTTCCACCATTTTAGGCTGCTTTGACTCTGCTTTCATTGAATTTGGTTGCCATGGTTACCAGATAAACACAGACAAGTGACCAATGAAAGCAGACAATCATACATGGGCCTGTAATATGTGATGCAACACCCCGAAATCAGGCGGAGTGCGAAAAAAATATTTTTGAGGTTTTCGCCGTTCTAGAAAGCACACATTGTCCTGATCATTTTGATATAAATTTCATGAAAAACGGTCTAATACTACCGGAGTTACAGCCAATTGAAAAAATTAAGTGCATTTGTAATTAAAAATAGGAGTTTTGAGTAAATGCTACTCAAAGATGCAGTAAATGTGAGCACATTTGATAAACTCGTTTCAACTCTGACTTTTTTTGTCATTTTTTGCATTTTTAAAATGTTAGGCCTAAACATAAAAAAAGCAATATTTTGCCATAAATTACAAATCACCCGAGGAGATTAGGAAGTTTATATATATATTAGGGAAGGGTAGGGCACAAACTTCCGTATGTCACCTTCTAGTCTGTATTTGGTTGCCATGGCAGCGGAACCACCCTCAACTCCAGAATATGAAGAAAATATATTTTTTGCCTGTTCTGGTGGTTCTAATTCAAAGAAATTCGGCAGTTTAAGTCCTAACTAGGGTTAGAAAATACAAAACTACATGTCTAGGTCCACACATTGCTGGGGCCAACCTATATAATTTGCCTGAAGGACATCACCTTCCAGGATGGTTGCATGGCAACCAATTTTATCATAAGTACATACAATATCCAGAAACATTGTAGACAAAAACACACAATATGCATGATATTTATGATTCCAGTTTATCCCACACGGGAAAATACGGGTCTCAAGACACTTAGTGAAGCATCTTATAATGCTATTGAAGTAGAGGGGGGGGGGGAGGGGTTAAAAAGTCATCAAACTTCAGTACTTTACACCATATTTTAATCGGAAATTGTACATAAATTGCTGCTAAACATGCAATTTTGATTTCTCTCACTTGACTTTTCACTCGACTTTTCTCACTTGAAATCTGATATAGAAATGACCTGAAAGTGGTCACAAGATTTGGGTGAACACCACTCATAATTATAATTGAGGGCCAATAACCCTTGGTTTCCATGGCAACTAATATCACCCAAATACATTAAATTCACTGGTACATACACAAAAGCACAAAAAGATCCCACTATCCGATAAATTATACCAACATGATTCAAAATGCATCCTAAATGGGATTAGTGTTAGTCTTGTACTGATGAAAAAGGACCACATAGACATTATTGGTAAAGAAAAGGCTCAACAAGTCATGCAAAACTCTGGTACATGGTATCACATTTCAATTGGAAATGGTACATAAATCACTGCCTAACATGCAATTGTACACATTGAAATAGACAGTTGAAATTAGATCTAAATTAGACCAAAAAATGTTCACAAGGTTAGGGTAAACACCTCTCAGATTATTACAGAGAGTCAATAACCCTTCACAATGGTTGCCATGGTAACCAATTTTATCCCAAATACATATAATTCTTTGAAATGTACATGAATTCCAAAGAAAAGCTCTCATTCGCCAACAAAATGACACAAACATGATTCAAAAGGCATCCTACATGGGATCAGTATTAGTCTTGAACTAATAATAAATCACAACAGTGACAATAAAGGTAACGACAAAGGGTCAAAAGGACATGCAACCTATATTACATTTCAATCAAACATGCAATTGTGAATAATTATATCTATTATTTCACTTTTTATTCTAAATTGGAATACTATTTATCTATGGCTGGCTTGATGGTAACAAACCTTATTTAGAAAAAATATTATGATGAAAGGGTTAAACTTGGTCAGCAGTGATGGCTCACACATCCTGCCGAGCCAGCAGCCAAAAGATTAACCACATCTGGACATGTTTAGAATAGAAAACGTGCTTTAGCTACAAAGAACAATATTAGAGAACAAAAAAAGTCGCATTCCTAGTCATATTAACTTATAATGCCTCTTACTATGCTATAGTATCGCGATCCTGGCAGGACATCTAGCGATTGTGCATGTGATGGTGACACCTGGTGAGTACATGTAGCTCGTTTTCGTTCAAGATCGGCGAGTTAAACAATTAAAAAAACGCCACGTAATACCTCGAAATGACTATGTATCGTATGTCACAATGTAATCATTTCTATGAGTTTGAAAAAAAGTATGAACAAAGTAGAAAACGTAAAAAAACAGCAAAATATGTTTAAGAGCAGAAATAAAGCACATACGGATATGGTATCCAGTGAGGTACATTAAACCAAGACATGATATATGATTGTACATTATTTCACTTTCCAAACCAAATATATAACCCTCGTAAAGTTAATATTTGCAAAGCAACAGCTGAACAAGCAAAGAATGAAACGACAGGTTATTGGAGATTGTAAGTCTTTTTATTATCGAACTTGAGTATGAATTTATATACACAATTATTTGCAGTGGTTCATCAAAATGAATTTACATATAATTATGTTTTGGCCACTGTATGCAAATAAAAAAAAATATGTTGTGTGATATTACAATCAACAGTAATATTACATTATCTTGCGAAAATTATATAACAATTGGAGCCCAAATTGAAAAACCCCAGAATTGTCTCATAAAAATGTATCTTTAAATCAACCTGCAGTCTGATTATACAACAACATCCCAACAACATCCCAACACAAACATCATCCTCGGCATTATAAATAATATTATTATAATATAAAAATATTTGTAACAACAAAAGACTGAATTACAAGAAATAAAACAAACGAAAATAAAGTATTCAGAGTCAGCAAGAAATCGACAGTTATCATCTTTTTGAGATTCAGATCTAAAAAAAAAAATTCATTCATTAAACAGGAAATTGGTTGTGGTGTATATTTACCCTACATTTTAGATCAATCTTAGGAACACACATAACAAACCGTATGCAGTACCACCCATCGATCATCCTAGGTCGGAACTCGGGTCGGAACAGAATTAGACAGTCAGCAGTAGTAGTCTATCCACTTCGCCACCCCTCCCCTTTGCGTGTGATTGGTGGAGCCCCCCTCTCTTGAA
Source organism: Flabesymbios commensalis (assembly GCA_964017125.1). Lineage (NCBI taxonomy): Eukaryota > Metazoa > Annelida > Polychaeta > Terebellida > Flabelligeridae > Flabesymbios > Flabesymbios commensalis. The sequence continues at coordinate 70,433,078 of OZ024903.1, forward strand.
ACACGCCCCCTTTGGAGGACTCATCAAGGTCCCCCATCCCTCCATGGAAAGGATGACTCATCACGGTCCCCCACCCCTCCTTGGAAGCAATGACTCATCACAGGCCCCCCTTTTAAAAAGTAGTACACGACTTGTTACTTATTCGGTTTTGAATAAGGAATAAGTAACTGTCACTTATTCCTTATTAAATAAGGAATAAGTAACTAGCTTTATTGACGTAATAGAAATAGTATAGCATTATAATCGCCGACGCTAACACCACTTCCTTTGTTTGATATCGTGTAATAGCAGGTGATACATAGAACAATTAGGTAAATTAATATAACATTCAATTTGTTTATTATGTGTATTAAACATGGTAAATATGTTTTGCATCGCTTAAAAAACATTTGTCTTTTATGATTACCTAAAATTTTGCAGACCATTTTAATGTCTGGTATTATAATTCTGTACAGTTTGCTAAAAAATTCAAAAATAATGTTCAAGGATATATAGTAATAATATATTATTGGTTGAATCCATCTTCGACTTTTAAAAGGCTATACTATGTATAAATAGAGTATATACAATACATCACCCCTGAAAATTCAAGAGATGCATCTGCCACTTTGTGAATGGCGGATTAATGAGTTTAATAACACAAAAGTATCACCTTATTCAAAGTGTAGCGCCTTGTCACCATATGACAATCGAACATTTCGAGCAAAGAAGACTGTACAGCTTAGAGTAGTTGTATATCGATAACTGAATTAAATATTTCCCAAAATATCTAACCCCATATTGTCGCCACTTATTGCTTTTGACAGCAACTGAACCATGTACTATTCTTAAATAAAGCTAAATTTATAAATGAGCCTAGATAAGATTAATACAATGTCCATGTATCTGTATAATATGCATTATTAACACCACATGTATGCAAATAGTAACCATTACATATGGTCAAAAATTTTAAAGCATACTAATTATTAAGTATACAAAGACGATTATCATTCATTTTGGTTATCGCATGTGATGTTATATAGCACATCGAAATGTTACTTAGTCTTTTACACACGGACTTGTTACTTTATCTCTCTGTACATGTTCTCAACATAATTGTCAATTATGTTCGTCGTGGGGTAAATAAGTTCAGTTTTTTATGTACAACATAGAAATTATGCATTCTAACTCTCGAAATGTGAAATATTTCGAATATCCTTCATATCTTTGTCCTCTCTTTGTCTTCATTCTACTGCAAAAGCAAAGAAGAGCATTTAGTATGATACAAATATTGTATATTATCTGTTTGACATCACAAAATCAAGCTAAATGATGATATTAGCTACACATATATGACCCGTCATCAGTTTGTTGTAATAACCCCTTACCAAGTAATTTCCATTTAAACCAATTGGAATTGGGTTTCGCTACCACAATCCACACATCCAAGTGTGTGACAACTAGTCAATTATTTTGTTTAATTTTAAACCACGCGTTTGTAGTGCTTGCGTTTTAGAAACATATTGTATTTAAATTACCGCTATTTGATAGGCTGATAAAACGTTTTACCCCTTAACCCTTTGACCGCCAAATTATTCAATTTGAATTTTCACCCACTTGAAGTTTTGTGTCTCGCTGACGCGATCCACAACTTCAAGTGAGTGAAAATTATTCAGATTTGACAAAATGGAGATCAATTCTTTTCAAATCTTGCTGGTTGATGTCACATTTTAACTTTAACATTTTTGAAATGTGGTAATTATTGTGCTAATAAAAAATGAAAACCCGAATATATGCGGCACCGGCGGTTAAAGGGTAAAGTACTAATCACGTCTATAGCCGTTTTCAACTTGTTTGCATGATTATGCGTTGACTCAAATGTACGTAATTTTCGCTTACTTGAAGTTGTGGGTCGCGCTAGCGAGACACAACTTCAAATGGATGAAAATTTAAATAATAGCACTTCAAGGGTTAAATATCCGTTAAAATGTGATAGTTTGTACACTATATCAGGTGGTATTAATAACGCCACGATAGCTCTATGAAAAATTATAAGTCAAAATATAACATAGTCAATTGACAAATATCAAGGATTGAAAGATACCTGCACAGCTGGGTTGCTATTAGCAGTCACATTTATCGTTGGTCGTACCCCAAAAAACTATAAATAAGAAATAAAAGTAATCATGCATACAGTTAAGTAATAATAAAAAAAAAATCGAGAGGCCAAACAAATCATATATAGCTAACTAAAAGTCCACCAGAAGTTGTGTCTCGCTGACGAGACCCCCAATTTCAGGTGACAAGTATTATTCAATATTATCTAAATAGATGTCGTGTATTTATATGTCTGCTGAACGAAGACAAATTTCGACCTGAAACCGACATACTATTTAAAGTTGAAAACGAAAAGATTTACAACTATTTTAGTGGTCATTTGGGCTCGCTCAGTTAACTATGTCTTTGCTATGGTGTCTTACGTCGGTCGTTGTGTCTAGGTTTTTTAATTGGGGAGTAAAGTTCTTGAACTCCTCAGTCTTAGTAATATCCTCAGCAGCTGTAAGTTGCGGGTTGACGTCTATTGACCAGGGGTCCTGTACATCTAACTGGCCCTGATGAAATATAGAAATAAAAAGAAACACAATCATTAATCACGTCTCTGTTTATAATAATACGTATTAGTATATTTAATAATAACTTCATCTACATAATCTACATTTTATAGAATACAAATAATTTCGTAAATGAGATACATATCCCACTTGGCGCACATGGCGTTGTATGAATGCTGTATCAGCGTCAATGACTCTGTGGCGTCATTCATATTTGACGTCTGGCTACTGCAAAGCGTAGTTAAGTAATTTATTATATTAAAAATATGATCTATTTACCCCAACACACAAATCCAAGTAAGGAATGAAATAAACTAAGCAGTACACAGTACATAATAATATGATTCACTTTGAAAATTAGCACATTTGAAATCCCAGGGAAAGATTAGTTACAAACAGAAAGCATAGTTATACCCAATTATTATCATGGATGTCAAATTAATTGGGTGCTAGTGCAACCCCTTGCATACACTTTTATTGTACATTGATATATTACAAATAATTTAATGCTGTGATGTGTACCAAGCAAAGTAATATGTTTTCTGAAAATTATAATGTGCTAATGAATGAATGCAGGCTATAAATGTAAATGTAGACTGTAAAGACGAGACTTTCGCCGAGTGTTGTTTTCATGTCGTTTCATTATCTGCACATCTGGCCCAAAAGTAAGACAACATTGTGTTTTACAATACCTAACCCTTATCCTGCTGAGTTAATTTATTTTAATTTTCACCAAAGTGGTTAAAAAATACTCATATTTGATTAATTTGAGAACAAAGATTTTTAAATCTTGATGTTTAGGACACACATTTCACTCCCCTTAACAGTAATTTGGTTGACCAATGAAACATATTAAAAAAGACAATGATCATGAACAGCAGGATAAGGGTTAATATTTATAGCATATCAGTTTTTAACCGAGTTATGAGGAAATGACATTACCTCTCGAGACTCCTTCATAGCTGGATTACTATTTGGTGAAATATGCACCTGTGGACAATCTTCAAATACCTGAGACAACCAAATGAGAGGTATGTGAATTCAACTTAGTATAAAACTTCAATTCGAAATGTCATAACAATATTTTAAAATTTGTATTATTTTAAAGCGGAAATACCGACGTCATTGTTATTCTCAAATGGAAAAGGAATTATGTTTTTAAATTTGGATAAAAGTATAATAACCAATAAATTCTAGATAATTCGCAATAGATCATGATTTGTCAGTTTAATGATACTTAAGCCGCATATAAACAGTTATGCCAGGCCAATATGTTCCACTTATGCTTTTAAACCACCTATTTTAGATAACAACGAGTTTCTCATAAGACAAATTAACTGAGCCACTTATCATCAGGTCAGTGATGGACTACCACACGTTATACCAGAGTTATGTTACAATGTGTAGTGCTGACCGCAGACTTACGTTGACACTGGTGTCCACCAGATCCAGTTGAGGTCTAAATTCTCTGTATGCTTTAGTTTGAGCGATTTCCAGTAGAATGGGATTGCAGCTTGCCAGTTCACTCCCCCCTAGGCTAACATTGTCACTGTCATCCTGAACAAAACGCACAGCATATATTTCATCAGGCTGAATTTAGAACTCTAACAAGTAACATCATATTTAGTCAAATAGTCTGATAATTAGTATTACATTTCTATCATCATAACATAACTATATTCATTTACACCAAATACAGACATGACCAACATGTAGCTGAAACTACTCTAAGACTAAGCGAAAAAACCCACGTGATTGTCACAAAAGCTGCGGTGAAACACGACTATCACAGCTTAATGCTGACGTGTGGTATCACCTGTTTCATTTTGAAATCATCATAAATATCCCAGTTAGCTCTTCCCGCTTCATTTGAATACCTATGTTATGGGTCTACGGCCACTAGTAATATTTTAACTCTTTCCGTGCGGGGTCCGTCTTTAGACGTCAGTCTTTGACGTCTACAGACATACTGACGCATAAAGACGGTCCCCGTACTGAAAGGGTTAAATGCCTGGCTGACACGATTCTCAACTTCAAGTGAGTGAACATTATACACATTAATTTTGACAAGATGATTTTGAAATATTGCTGATTGATGTCACGTTGCACCTTTAACATATTTGAAAGCTGGTATTTGATTTACCAATAAAAAAATGCAGCGAAAAAAATCGTGACCGGCGGTTATAGGGTTAATACTTGTAACAGATAGGACTCACAGAGAAGGGCAGGCTGACGTTGGACACGCGCTTATTATATTTATCGCCGGCTAATGACGGATCAGAACCATATTCACTATTCAAGTAGTTTCCATGCAAATAGCCCGAATCCCATCCTCTGAAATATAGAAGGTTTTCTTTAACAATGAGTAGGCTATAAGTAGCAGTGCGTTCTCTTTCAAAATAATCAATTACACAACAAATATTTAGTTATTCGAGCAGTGGTTTTCAACTTAACCCTTAAAATGCTAAGTTATCTAATTGTATGCGTCACAGATTTGAGGTTATGTCTCGCTACCGCCACCCACTACTTCAAGTGGGTGAAAATTACTCAAGTGTGTTTAACCCTTTAACCGCCAAATTATTCAATCTGAATTTTCACCCACTTGAAGTTGTGTCTCGCTGACGCGATTCACAACTTCAAGTGAGTGAAAATTATTCAGATTTGACAAAATGTAGGTCAACTGTTTTCAAATCTTGCTGATTGATGTCACATTTTATCTTTGACATATTTAAAATGTGGTACTTAATGTGCTAATAAAAAATGAAAACCCGAATATATGCGACACCGGCGGTTAAAGGGTTAATCCGAAACAAAACATTTGCAAATCTTGATGCTTAAACACTTGCTTCATTCCCACTGGTTGTTGTTCTTAACGCTTAAACTGTTATTGCGATTATATTCATCCTAACATTCAACTATTTATTTTCAGATGGTGAACCAAAATGATCCAAATGAATAAAATCCTCAAATACAATAATATTAACTATATATCAAGCGAACGCTTGAAATGTCATTATTTAGATGGCACTACCATTGTCTCTTGCAATATAATTTATTTAAAATAATTATTGCACAAGCTGCATTAATCATGTTAATGGTTTAATATCATGTAGGCTATACTATATATATTTATCAGTGTATGCATCATTTCGAAAATAATACAATCTAATTGTAATTTGTTAAAACACAGCCTAAATGAAGTACCCTTAACTGTTCTCAATCTACATCATGATTATGGAATTGTGATAAAATACAATGTGTAAAATATATATATTGCATGCATGAGCTCACTCATAGCCTTCTTTGTGTTTACACCTCTTCTTAATGAAATGACAGCTGATGACAGCAACAATAAGAAGTAGTAGGCCACCCAGACCTGCAGATAGACCTATCACCAGATTCTTGTGTATACAGTAAGAATCAGTACCCACTGCTGACATGTATGCGGACTTGCAACTGGAAAATAACAACACATTTTTTTGCATTCTAAGGTTCTATAGAATAGACAGTAAACACGACTTGTTTCAATTTTCGTCCTCTGGTTACGATGCTAACCCAACTCGACAATGGATAAATGTCTGGTGTTTGATATGTTGACAATATATATAGGTGACTTCTAAGTCCACAAAATACTTGTCAGATTCACGAGCAGATACAAGAAATTAATATTCACTGTGATTGTGCCATAACTACATCATGGGGGCAACTGATGAACGTATTATTTTTATTTTTGGACGTGAAATGTTAAATTTTACAGAAATAAAATGTTGAATCGCCTTCAACTCGAACACTTAAATCCCACGGCCACTTAGCATTCTGCTTCTATAAATTATTACAGGTATGGTATTTTCCCTTGAAACTCATTGTAGTTACGACTTTTTTCATGGCTGCATGTGAAATATCTCTACCATGTATGGTCTTTATCAGATAACAGTATTTTGCCTGGGTTTTCACACTGATTTGTATTATACGGCATTTGTCAAAGTTAAATCATTTATTATCTTTGCCAGATCTATCAATAAAAAAATTATATTGAAAGAAGGAGAAATTTGGTAGTACAACGTAATTATCACAAATATAGTTACGGCGTTTTGACTCTACACGACAATGTGCAGAATGGTGACATGTTAACATAAATGTACAAGAATACAATGATGACTAAAGATGCTGATGTATATGTCGTACTTGCAGTATGTGCTGTTACTTGGTGGACTGTAATAACAGGTTTGACTGGAGTGGCAGATGAGTTCAGTTTGTATGCCACCATTCTGTATGTGATAATCCACACAGTAACTGACACATATGGCGTTATTGATGCTTTCCGTCAGGTTACAGTCCTTTGACTTCTCATGTAGCATCTCACAATGTGAACCAGGATCACAGGCGTCCGGGGATATACACGGATTACATGTAAATTCCTCCCATTTAGAAACTAAAAACACAAGTGACAATCGTTTTTAAAGTGTTTTTTGCACATAAAATAGAGGGTCCTGAAGACAAAATATTTGGCTAATTAGCAAATGTGCAGTAAATGCATCAAATGTGAATAATTTTAACCATGTCAAGTTTTGGGTCATGGTAGCGAGAGGCAACTTCGAGCGGGTAAATTAATTGGAGTTTCAAAGTTACCAATTACATAACAAAAGTACATAATTTATATCTCCAATTTGAAAATGATTCTTGCTACTGCGACACATACCTTTATACGAGAGAAAAACAATATGTAGGCTACAATGAAATATAAGAATTATAATGGTCATAATTCAACAGTTAACATACAGCAATTTACGGCCTAGGCATTAACTTTGAATGTCACAACTATTTTTTATCTCATATAAAAAATTAGAAGAACCTGTGAGAGTGTTAGATATCAACAGAATAATATATTGTCAATTATTTTTCCGATGCCATACCTTCCACCTTCAACATAGCATTCACCAATGACAAATATAAGTCAGAAACATCAGCGGTCATGTTTAAATCGTTGTCCTCTTTTTCCAGTTTTATATTGGAAACATCTATCAGAGATTTGTTCAATGCCGATGTGATATCTTCTGCATCGACACCAAGTAGTTTGACATCGTATACAACAGCGTATGTGATTTTTTAATTCTTGTGCTACCATTATTTGTGCAAATATATTGTTAGTACCACCGTCTCTTCTTTTTCTTATGCCTACTCTACATTCATAAACACATATCCATAACAGTTTTAAATATCTGATAAAACTCTTTTGTTTTAACATATTAATATATATTTCACATTTATATATGAATTGATCTTTTTCCCTTGATATTATTTACTTTTCTTGCAATGTATGTTGTAGAGGATCATATAAAGAACTTGCCTGCCCATAGATGTGATATATATATTTTCAAATGCGGTAGATTTGTGAAACCTTATAATCAACTGTAAAAAAGTAATAAAGAATAACATTTAACGCTTTGAAAAAATAGCAATTCCAAACCACAAAATAAACCAAAAAACACTTTTTATCTAATAATGCTTTTCATATGCAGTATTGATGTGTATTAGTAGTTACAATAATATGATGTTTTGTATATACTAAATAAAAAGTACATTATTTGTTGTATTTAGTAAACAAAATTAAAAACAACGATAAACATGACAAATTAATCAGTTAATACTGGCTGGAGCAATCACTTAACTTGAAATCAATCTGACCTTTTATCTTGTTTCAATTCTCTTTTTTATTAATTTGAAGCTGAAATTTCTAACGCAATTTCAGTTGAAATTGTTAACGCAATAATTCGCAAAAAATATTTATGAAAAAAAACAATCTTCAAAAGATATAATTATTTGATTAAGTGCACACATATCTTAGCAATGTCATTTGAACTTTGAATAGTGTTTGAGGAGGTAGGTATGTATGTAGAGGCTTAGCAGGACGTTAATATGACACAATTAACTCACCTGTTCTTTGATCCATTCACCCAGATCAGAGCCCGAATCCTCACATGTGTTATCACATCCGGTAAAATTCATTGAAAAGTTGAAAACAAATGTCCAAGCATCTGCAACGGAAGTCCGCGTAGTTTTCTGTAGTTTTTTTATGTGGTGTTTTATGTAACGTTTATTATTTTATTTATCATTTAAAATACCCAATACGACATTGATAAATCCATTTGAGATTAGTATCATTTGAGTATGGTACTGTATTTTGTACATGTACCTCCTATTTAAATAAAAATCAGATAATGGGGATAATAAACTGATCCCGTCATAGAACAAACTGAACCACTCTTCAATTGATCACGGTTAGACAATCTTCGGTCCACACATTTATATTTACTTTGTTTTATTGAATTATGGTTATTTTGTAAAACAAACACTGCTGAAAGATTATCTCCGATGAATAGGTAGTGATGCAATGTTTGAATGTGTGCAATATTAAATGTAATTCTACTATATATGCTAAAAATCATCATGCTACTGTACACCTAAAAAATAAGAAATGGAAGTGGTCAGTCGAAATCTCACCAAAATTTGGTTTTTGTACGCCATCACTACCATCTGGTAAGGGGATATCTTCTGGTGTTGATGTAGATGGTTCCGGTACATCTTTAAATATATAAATCAGCAACAGAGTATTATAGTTGGAATAATTTGCACATCTCTTCTGAGTATTGTATTATTATCATGGTTATTGCGGGTGATTGTGTAATGCTCAATGGTATACATGCATATTGACGCTCGTCAACGAACCTATGTTTCTTATTAAAAACACATACATTATTATAATGCAATCGGATTATATTATGAATTTCCCTTATCACGCTTATCATGCTTATAGCACTCCAAATCGCTTCGATATATTCCGCTGATATTGATATGATATCACGTTCAAGCATGTCCTACACGATAAAGGAATTGTGATGGTCATCAGAGGTAAAGGTCATCAAAGGCCTCCATATCTAAAAAATCGCATATTTTGATGAAACATTTTCATTTACACGATCCTATTCGGCTTTATACTTTATTTAGAAGTGATTTTCTAATTTTATAGTTGATAATTTTGTTATTGTCAATTGTAACTCCCCAGGTCATGATAAAATGTTGATTCTATATTCCATAGCCGGTAAAATAAATAAGAAATATTATTTTACGTTTTTTTAGCCAGTTTAACTTTAAAATGACCTTCAGATGTCCTTGAAATGACATCGGGGTCATACCTTAGGATTCGCCTATTATCTGGGATCCCGTCGTACAAAATACCCTGTATTTTATTTTCGTAAATGTCCAGGAATTTAGCGGTTGGGGGTGGGGCTGCTGTTTGTGTCTGTTAAATGGTTACAGTGTAGCAGTGACAGTTAAAATAACATACAATTACCATCAGTACTACTTGTTGAAGTCATTCTATCATCAGCACCAGAAGTACCACTTGTTGAAGTCATTCCATTGTCAGCACCAGACGTACCACTTGCTGAAGTTATGCCATCAACAGCACCAGAAGTACCACTTGGTGAAGTTATTCCACTATAAGTACCATTTGTTGAAGTTATTCCATCATCAGTAACAGAAGGCTGATTAGTGGATGTAACATCTAAAGATGTCACATATCTCGTCGTAGTTTCTTGAACAGCTGAAATAAATTATTACACATATTATTTTGTGTCATATTATCCCAATTGGTACAAGGAATTATTATTTTTTTCGAACTAATTATCACATTTGAATTCATCATGAGACAGATATATAGGATATACGATTCAACGTACAAGACTTCCACACTGACAATGATTCATATTCACCCAGTGGATCTCTGTTGGCTAACAAATTAAGTGTGTATTATAGTGCTTTAATTTTGAAATAGTGTTAAAAGTCATGGTGTAGACCTAGGTGTAAAAAGTCTCTAACACTTGATGTTTGATACACAGTTTATTTACAAGAGGGACATGCGGCTGCGTTGACAATATATACAAATAAGAGAACACCCTCTCAGCTAAGGCTCGACTTATACAGTGAAAAACCACACCTCTCGTCTCCAAAATATATGCAGAGTGACTTTGATGATTTGGCCAGCCTCCTTCTCAGGGCCAAACTAGCACAGCTAGGTGGCCCTTCTACAGTGCTTTGAGATTATCTTCTGTAATTGCTGCATTCTGATAGGGCATCAAAATCTGGTGTACCGTGACCCACACCTGACACTGAAACTATGTCAAGTTCGAGGATTTCTTGCACATATGAGAGACAAGTTTATAGAATTATGTCTTCCCTATGCTGGGCTAAAGTTGTCATTATAATGCCTAGTATTATTGTGACCAGTAAATGCGACCAACCTGTATGTATTATAGTTGGTCCATCCTATACAATGACGGCCCAGCATAAAAGCAACATTGGATGTGCGTCTTTTACTGGTGTTGTTGTAGACTTACTTTTGTGTAAGACCAAGTTACCAGCATAATGTCCAAAGTGATGTTTACGAACACTATTTGTTTAATGTTGGGACAGCATTTCAGATTGTGGATTAACATGAACCCAGCGCTGGGTCATCGTTCTTACTGGTGCGCAGTCTCAGTCAGTACGACACACTGAACCAATATTGATTTAATGTTGGTCCATCGTTTGCGATGCAGGCCCAACATTAAAAAAACATTGGGCCGGTGTAGACCTATCCTGTTTTTGCTGTATGATTGACAATGCTGGATTGATGTATGCCAATTGTCTAGGACGCTGGTCCAACATAACATCAACATTGACCATGTGGTTTAGAATGTCAAGGACACTATTTTTATCAGGACTTGAGCTATTGGCCAGATACAAAATCAGGTCAAATTCATGAATACGTCTACAGAACACATTTTACAATGCAATCAATCAGAGCCACTAGCTGATAGTGGATCTGATGAATGAGAATGATCAATGGCTAGCGTCGAGTAAGCTGGTTAACTAAGTCCACCAGCCTCCTCCACCCTCCAGCCTGATACTCCACATAGGAGGGGGCGGGGGCCCTAGGGTAGTGGTTAGCACCGCTGCCTTTCACGCCAGAGTCCGGGGTTCGGTTCCCGGCCTCGGCGGTTTGAAAGAAACAAAATTGTTTCTTCCCCATCCACGTGTGAAAGTTAGTATCGTGGGGAGCCTCCGTGACCGAGAGGTAGCGTGCTCGGCCTCAGACCGCCAGGGCTCGAATTTCGAATCCTGTGTCTGGAGGACAGTGTCATCTCAATCATCTCACCATCCTCAGAAGGTTCTCCTGGCCCAGTTTAGCCTATATGTGCACAAAGGTGGCCTAAAGCCCGATTCATTTCATTTTCCACATAGGAGGTAAAATGAAATGAATCGGGCTTTAGGCCACCTTTGTGCACATATAGGCTAAACTGGGCCAGGAGAACCTCCTGAGGATGGTGAGATGATTGAGATGACACTGTCCTCCAGACACAGGAGAAATTCGAGACCTGGCGGTCTGAGGCCGAGCACGCTACCTCTCGGTCACGGAGGCTCCCCACAATACTAACTTTCACACGTGGATGGGGAAGAAACAATTTTGTTTCTTTCAAACCGCCGAGACCGGGAACCGAACCCCGGACTCTGGCGTGAAAGGCAGCGGTGCTAACCACTACCCTAGGGCCCCCGCCCCACATAGGAGGTGCTGCTGGAGTAGCAAATTTAAAGTTCAATGGCTAGCGTCGATCACATGGGAGAATGCAGGCCAAGCTTTGTTCAGCCAAAATCCCATCTATGACCAGGCATAAGACAGTAACTAGTCACGGCTCAGTAACCAGTTACTGCTCTAGGCCAAATCAGAGGCACTATAGTTTCAGAGAGGTCTCACCTAAACTCAATAGCTACATACCGTCCTTCGTCTCTCAATGATAGGTATAGCATTATTATTTGAAACAGACGTTGACACGATGCTGGTCCATTATCTAAGATGCTGGGCCTGCATTGCGCCAATTACACATGCAAGACACATTGCTGGCCCAATTATCATACGATCTGTATATAGTACACAACCTACGTTGCTTACATTGGCCCAATTGTTATGCTATCTGCATTTGACCCACTTATTCAGCGATTGCTTGACCGCCTCTGTCTCGCAGTAGGAACAAGGCATTGTCCCAACACTGGGTCAACATTTACTAGCTTGTCTTTAGTTTATGTATACTTTAATAAAATATGGGATTTTAGGCTTCGTGAGTCGTTGAACGAACCCCCTGACCATATACAGTACAGCTCATTAGTGACGTACGTTTTGCGACATTCTGAATAGCCGGAATAGCTGTGGCACGACATAGGTACGCCATGATGTGGTTGTCGCGACATGGCGTGGTCGGAACAGGGTCCAGACAAGTCCAGAATGTATGTAAACAAATTGTGTATGCTTGTCGTACCATGTCTGGCCGTCCCGACATGGCCGGAAGAATATTCACACATCTCAGTCATATTGTGTACACATTGCCTGAAGTTCTCTAGCCATACCGGCCGTCACGACAGGTCGCGACAAGATGTAGTTTATTTGTACAAATTGTGTGCACAAAATGCCTGGACTTGTCCGGCCATACCGGCCGTCGCGGCAGGTCGAAACAACTTGTTGCGACAGGCCGTGCCACAGGCTCAGCGAGGTTTCTGTTATGCCATTATTATGTCGTGCCGTGTCGCGACAATTCGCGACACGTACGTCACGAATGAGCTGTACTGTATATACCTCACGAAAATCTTTGATATTCTGAAATGGCTGTAACGTTATTAAAAACTTCTTACAATAATTTTGTGTGCCGTAATTTGGCTTTTACTCTATGTTCATCACAATTTCTGGCTAATAGACGTCTGAGTCCACCACAAGTCAGCACAGCACTAAACCAATGTCGGTTCAATGCTGGTCCACTGTCACCGGCGCTGGCCAGCAGCTGTTCAATACTGAGCAGTGTTTGTGTGTCTGTTTGTGCCAGTGTGTCATTATTGCACACGCTGACACCGACCCGACGTTGGTTAAATGTTGGACCAGCGTCGCCGGCGCTGGCCAGCATACATTTAAAACCGGGCAGTACATATTGCTGGCTCGGCGCACGTGACTACAATGTGCCGTGTACATACGATACACCGACCCAATGCCGGATCAATGTTGGCCCACCATCTGTCACGTCGGTACAACGCCGAACTAGCATTGGTGAAAACAAGGTTATATAAGAACCCTCCTCCATACTTCATTGTATTAGCCAGCTCGGTGAAAAGAAAGGAGGTCGAGGTCATTGAGTTTCACTGAATTGGATGAAATATAATATTGATAATAATTAATAACTGATTCAGCTCTTTATACATTGTCAATATCTATATTTCTATTTCCTTTCTTTAAGAACATGTGTGATTGTAGTGAAATCAATTGTTCTCCAGTTTTGTGCAGGTGTAATTGTATAACTTATCAAATTATTTTTTAATTCTAAGACGACTTTATACATAATCACACACTTAACTCGGGCTTATATTATATTAATTGTCCCTTTAACTATGTATGTCTCATGAGTATATTCATGGTGTTTTTGTACAGGCTGCAGTGTTTCACTTATCAGTAATATGCCAGTGAGGCCTACTTACTAGGTTTGCCTGAGAGCTCGGAATGACCTCGTAATGAACCCTTTAACTGTCCGTTTTGTGCTCATTATTATTAATACCCAACTTGGGGAGATTTGAGCCCTATCAGGATCAAATATTAAATATAAATTCACTTGGGTATACAGGTATTAACTGCTGCTGACCAAACGCGCGTTATCACAGTTTTATCACAACAAGAGACATTGTAAACTGATCCTAAAACAGTTTTTATTTTTATATCGTAGATGCTGTGAAGTAAATGTATCGCTCCTGATAACAGATAGCATACAATTATTTTAAAAGTCACTTTTAAAAGTTAGCATACATTGATATTCTTAGCAACATCTTAATGAACGCATGGCAAGAAAACTGAACGATTTATATCGTTGTATATCTTTACATCACAAATTTCATCAATTTACTTTTTACTCTCACCTGACAATAAGCTATCATTGTATTTACCTGTACAGTTATCCGCTATCATTTCATATCCACTGAAGCAAGTACATAAATACGATCCTGGTGTATTGTCACAATCTTGATCACAGGTTGTCATGTTCATAGCGCATTCATTCACATCTAAATCAATGACACAGCATTTCAAATAAAGTATACATATTTAAACAAGGCATGTTCGTCCTCACGCCTAATTAATTCTCATTTGGCAAACTGATTAGGAGTTTTTGCGAAAAACATTATTCGATTTTGACTATACAAATCGTTAAAAAAGAGCTTTTTATATTACAATAGAGATGAGGCGATCGTTTTGAGAATCTGTACAGACATCACTTAAGCATTAAAACTGAACATTATTGTTACCTTGACAAACAGTTCCATTTAGTTCATACCCATCCGTGCAATTGCAATAATACGATCCAACTGTATTAACACAGCTATGAATGCCACATGTAACGTTGCTAGAGCATTCATCAACATCTGAAAAAATCACTAAACTGATTATATTGGTTGTATGATTGACTGTATGCTACTTTATTGTTGGATCACTGTCTTAGCCGCGTGGCCAACATTAAAACAAACAGAAACACAACATTGCAGTGTGTTGTTGCAGGTTAATATGGTTTGGTTAACTGGTGTCTTTATGATGAGTACTTACCTTGGCAGAATGTCCCGTTTGCCTGCAACCCCTCACTACAGTTACAATAATAAGAGCCCGGAGTGTTAGTACATCCAAGATCACAGGTAGAATTCACGCATTCGTCTATATCTGGCAAAC
Organism: Flabesymbios commensalis; assembly: GCA_964017125.1. Classification (NCBI taxonomy): domain Eukaryota; kingdom Metazoa; phylum Annelida; class Polychaeta; order Terebellida; family Flabelligeridae; genus Flabesymbios; species Flabesymbios commensalis. Next base: position 70,448,456 of record OZ024903.1, read on the forward strand.
AAGTAGATAAATTATGAACACATCATCTACCATTCAACATTAAAAAAAGGAGTCACTGTGATATGTTAGACATAGTGTGTACCTGTACAGTTATCCGCTATCATTTCATATCCACTGAAGCAAGTACATAAATACGATCCTGGAGTATTTTCACAATCTTGTTCACAGGTTGTCATGTTCATAGCGCATTCATTCACATCTAAATCAATGACATGATCATAATAGTAATATATTTAAGCAATAGATTAAGGTCATGTATGATCATTTAATTTAAAGTTTTTATACTAGCTTACATCTTACTGTGGACTATTATTATCTGTCCTTGACTAAACCTACGTGAAAAAAACGTTGTAAACTCATGATTAAACATTTTAAAAAGAATATGTTGTGCAGGAGATTTTTTAACTCGTAGTAAGAATATTTACAGAAACGGAGATATCACTCAACCATTAAAAACTGTATGTTATTGTTACCTTGACACGTTGGTCCATTCGATTCATAACCATCTGTGCAATTGCAATAAAAAGATCCAACTGTATTAACACAGCTATGAATGTCACATGTAACGTCGTCGGAGCACTCATCAATATCTGCAAACATCTGAGAACTATAATATATATGTATATTTATGATTTAACAAAGATGTCATGCATGAGGCTGCATGCTGTTTGTTAGCATCTCATTTGTTTACAAATTGACTTACCTATTTTACAGAATGCATCACTGTAGCCTAATGGACATATGCATTCAAATCCACCGGTTTTGTCCTTACAAGTTCCGCCATTGCTGCATTCTGTATTGTTCTCACACTCATCAATATCTTAGGACACACATGAAGAACAATTAGGAACCAGAACCTTTTCAATTTAAAAAAGTCATTGACAAAACATTGATAAGCTAAGAGGTTATGTGTTGTTTGAAGATGGTAATAGCATCTCATTCTCCTCAATAGTCAAATAAACCACCGTATTACGCATAGGCCTAATATTTGTTTTTAGAAATATACACTAATAAATTATTTAGTGGGTAGAAGTACGCACTACTTGTTTGGATTATTGCATACATTTACATGGCATACGTGTGGTTATCATGATGGTAATTTGTCTTGCGTGCTTATTTTGTCATTGATAGCAAATACACACTAATACACTACCTACATAGTAGCAGAAGTACATACGCAGAAATGACCAGCTTTTGAGGGTTGATTTTAGACAGTAAGTCGACATTATTGAATGTACATCAAAAACTACCTATTAACTTGGTTATGGTTCCTCGGAAAGAGAGAATGTGTATCTTTAATTTGCTGCTAATAACAATCGTAATGTTGTGTGGTAGTTGCTGATGGTGATACCCATCAGATATCACGATTAAATGTAATTTCCCATGTATGTACCGGGTATACATGTAGACCAGTCACTTTCTGACTTTCTGGGAACATGAGGTGCTTATGTGCCCTATTCACGTGACATATGAATGTTGTTTCACAGCATTGACATAATATGGTTCTGAGTACATACAAGTTGACTCCTGGGACAAAATAACTATGTTTCTAAGTACATACGATTTGCCTCTTTGTCATTTATTTCATTTTGCGATGTATATCTGCTGCTTGAAACATTCTCATACTTTCGGGTGGTGGTCGATGGATGGTGTATATAAGTGTAACATTTCATCATTCTGTATCTATAAGCAGCAGTTGTTTGACAATGTCCAGACGTTGGACCGGCGTCGGAAACATTGTCTCAACACTGAGACGGCGTTTTTATAGTTGATTCGGCGTTGAGATAGCATCCTGTGACCACTGCCGCACTGTGGATTGATGCATTATTTTTTACTTGTTGTTCGATATTGATATATTACTTAACTTTCCCTAAAGATACCAGATAAAGTTGGACAAGCACCAACACATTTATATCTACATCATTTTGACATGATCATGATGATGTTTTTCATGTTTCTCATGTGTCTACGCCATATTGGATATTGTTCACTATGTTTGAGGGTGGTGTTTCATTTATTTCATAATGTGTTGAGTCGGTTCACAGTCAGGCATTCACAGACAGACATAATCATTCGTCACGATGATGGGGGTTGATCTTATTGTGTATAGGGTTCGGATTGGTCTTTTTAACTCGCTTAAAGTTAAACACATGTCAGTGAGATTGGGAGTGTGCGGCAACGGTATTTTATGTTTTCTGATATTATCGATTTTTTATATCTTGCTTCTACTGTCTGGAGATGTGGAAATCAATCCTGGTCCATTCATTTCACTGTGGCATTGTAATGTCCGTGGTCTCAACTTCGACACGCATACAGCTTTACTTGCCGATGTGGCACAGAAATTTGATCTTTTAGCACTAACCGAAACATTCCTTAACAGTAATTGTGAGTTAGACCTTCACATAAATGGTTACTTGCCCATAATCAGACACGATCGTTCGGATAGGCCTGGGGGAGGTGTAGCCCTATACGTCAGAGACAGTCTTGTCGCCGTCAGACGCACTGAGTTCGAACTACCTAACTTAGAAGCCCTTTGGGTGGAAATTAAATGTAATAAACAACATCTACTGTTGTGTGTGTGTTACAGGCCTCCGAATTCTGGACAAGTATTCTGGGAAAATCTCCAAGATTCCGTTGATATGGCTAAACAAGCGGGTAACGACGAAATTATTATGATCGGTGACCTCAATGCAGATCAGAACTATGCCAACGGACCGAAATTAAAATTCTTCGCAGAAAGTAACAATTTTATAATTAACATTACTCGTCCCACACGAATCACACCCGCGAGTGCTACTATCCTGGACCAAATTCTATCTTCTTCCTCCTTAACTATCACCGAGTGCACAGTCGGATATCCGTTCTATACCAGCGACCACTGCTCAATATCTTGCAACACTTCACTGACAATTAACAATAAAGAATCCTTCACACGAAATGTCTGGGATTTTAAAAACGTCGACTGGACTGGTCTTCGGGTTTGTCTAAACACACTAAATTGGGAAGCATGTCTAGCGTCTGACAACGTAGATATCTGCGCAAAATTTTGGACAAAAACCTACCTAGAAACTGCAAAGAAATGTATACCTTTTCGATCAGTTCGAATCAGACCTAATGACAAGCCATGGTACTGTAATAAATTACGAGCACTGAAAAGGAAACGTGATCGTTTATTCCGGAAAGCTAATCTATCAAAACTAGCCAGTGACTGGGTAACTTACAAACGTTCGCGCAACGAATATGCTCACGAGCTATCGAAATCGGTATCTGAGCATGATAACAAAGTCTTAAACTCGATCAACGATAACAAAACGTACGAAAAAGGCTGGTGGCGAACGATTCGCGTATTCTTTAATGGCGTACATCAGAAAATCCCGGCATTACAAACCGACGATGGTTGTGTCTTTAGTAACTCCATAGATAAAGCTAACCTTTTTAATAAAATGTTTTCTTCTTACAGCGAATTAAACGCTGGAAACCGTGTACCGCCCAACTTGGATTTTAGAACGAATGCTCGTTTGCAAGAAATAATTCTATCTGAGTCCGAGGTTTTAGATATTTTAAAAATACTAAAGACGAATAAAGCTACTGGTCCGGATGAAATAAGTCCATTGCTGTTGGAAAACACTGCAGATGTTATTGTTGGGCACCTTACTCTATTATTTAACAAATCACTTTCTTCTAATGTTTTTCCTGCTATCTGGAAAATAGCTCACATTACCCCTATATTCAAAAACGGCGATCGCCACTTGTGAACTAACTACCGCGCAGTGTCTTTGTTAAGTATACCAGGAAAAATATTGGAAAAATGTGTATTCAAATATCTGTTTAATCACCTTCGCGATAATAACTTGATTCACAAAATGCAGTCGGGATTTATGCCCAAAGACAGTACCACTCATCAGTTGGTTTACTTGTATCATGTCCTCGGTGAAGCACTTGACAACAATAAGAAAGTTCGTGTGGTATTCGGAGACATAAGCAAAGCTTTTGATTGAGTATGGCATGCAGGACTTTTAACTAAATTAAGTTCTATTGGTATTACTGGCCAGCTAAATAATTGGTTCTCGAATTATCTGTCTGGTAGGGCACAAAGAGTAGTGTTGGGCAGCGAACAATCTGATCTCATGCCAATTAAAGCTGGTGTTCCACAAGGGTCATACTTGGACCGATCTTATTTCTTGTCTATATGAACGATATTGCAGATGAATTGGAGTGCAGAGTTAGCTTGTTCGCTGACGACAATATTCTCTATATTTTTGCCGATACGGTGGACGAATGCGCAAATATATTGAACAGGGACCTGGAGGAAATGGAAAACTGGGCTTATACTTGGTTGGTGACATTTAATGCCAAAAAGACCTGCGACATGCCTCTTTCGCTACAAACCAGAACAAATATCATTCTTCCTCCATTACATTTTAAGAACGAAGTTATCAAAACTGTAAATTCCCACTGCCACCTGGGTTTAACACTGACATCGAGCCTAAAATGGTCGGCTCACATAAATAATATTTGTATAAAAGCAAACAAAAGACTGGCAATCTTAAATAAACTATCATTTAAAATTAACAGAAAGGGATTAGAACAGCTTTATTTTGCTTATGTCCGATCTATACTGGAATATGGCGACATTGTATTTGCAAACGCTGCTCAAAACGATTTATCTAAATTAGACAAAATCCACAAGCGATCAGCAAAAATCGTGGCTGATGGCATAAGAGGAGTCTCTTCGTGCACTCTGTTCAAAGAACTATCCTGGGAAAATCTATCTCAGCGCCGCGAAAACCGACGCATATTAATGTTCTCGGATATCGTGCACCATCGCTCGCCCACATATTTACAAGATCTATTGCCGGGTAGTGTAGAAAGTAGAAGTGGTCACAGGTATAACCTACGAAACTCTGACCTCATGGATACTTTCTCCTGCAGAACCGAAACTTTTAAATCTTCTTTCTTCCCGTACTCGACAATATTCTGGAACAATTTGAAAGCAATTGACGAAAGATCCATTTTGAAGTCAAATCTTGCAAAAAAACGCGTAAATAAAAACAAATATTATCTATTGGGTCCTCGAACAACTAACATTATTCTGGCACGCCTGCGGATGGGATGTAGCGAACTTCGAGTGCATTTAAATTGTTTACACGTATCCGAATCTACTAAATGCTGTTGCGGCGAAGTTGAGACCACGGAACATTTCTTTCTATCATGTACCTTGTATACCGCAGCCAGAAACGAGCTACAAGACTCAATGAACGCCCTAGGATTGATTTTTAACTGTCTGTGTGCGCCTGTCTGATGATCCGCTCTTGTTTATAAATCAACATGATAAACATCGCCTCCACGAGAGGAACCACAATGTATTACCTTTGGGTACTGTTCCAATTGAGAAATAAATATGTTTAAACTAAGCAGCGGTATTGTGCTACTAACCACCGTATGCAGATACTGCATTATATTCCATGTGTGTATGTATGAGTGTATAATAGTTGTATTCGTTTAAGAACCACATACTGGTGATACCACAACAATTTCTAGCTCAGCACAAATTGATAACACAAAAACCAAAGCCAATAACCAGCATGAAAAGTATGTTGGTTGTCATACCTTAGTAACATGCAAAATTATGTTTGGGCTTTTCCCAAATATATTGAGTTTGGTTCAGTTCTCGCTAGTTTTTATTCCTCTGTGTCAAAATTTTGTAGTGTTATTCCCCCCTGAGTTTTCATACAATCAACTTAAAACCATGGCACAATGATCCTTAGGTTTCGGGGAGGTGTGCTTTGACTTTTCAAAATCATACATCATGTTCTTCCGGATTTATTCAGGATTTCCTGGATCACTACATGGATCAATGTCGAATTTTGATAGGCTATTTCTCCCAGAGTTTTTATCCAATCGACTTCAAACCTTGGCACAATGAACCTTAGGTATTGATAATGATTGCTGTAACTTTTTTTAAACAAGAGGACCGAAGTCCTATATCATCCCCCGCCATAAATTAGGTTATACTTTTTGCGGTCACAAATATTAAAAAAGTTGATTTGTGGTGGCCATTTTAAATTTCAGTAAAATCACATGCAAATTTCCAGATGGTGGGTAATGTGATTGTACAATGTGAATTATTACTGATTTCAATTTTTCAGTTTTTGCGCCCACAAGAAAATATGACGTTTATCGATGGCGGCCATTTTGAATTTCAGTAAAACCTTAAAAAAATCACTTGCACATCTCCATATCGTGGGAAATCTGATAAGATTTGAATAATTTCTTTCCTTAAGTTTTGTAGTTTTTGCGCCCACAAAAAAATTGGAGTTGACCTCTGGCGGCCATTTTGAAATTTGGTAGCATCTTTGAAAAATCACTTGCACATCCCCATGTTGCTAGGAATGTGATGTTAAAAGTAAAAAAAAATTGCCCAAACAAATTAAAGTTGATTTGTGGCGGCCATTTTGAATTTCAGTAAAACCTTGAAAAAGTCACCTGCACATCTCCATATCATGGGGAATGTGATAGTAAAATTTGAATAATTTCTGACTTTAAGTTTTAGAGTTTTTGCACCCACAAATAATTTTAGAGTTGCCCTCTGGCGGCCATTTTGAATTTTGATAGCATTTCTAAAAAATCACTTGCACATCCCCATGTTGCTATGATTGTCATGTTCGTTTTTGTGCCCACAAGAAAACGTGACGCCGGACGCCAGACGCCGGACAGAATCCCGGCGCGACTAAAATCCCCCTTCCCCTACGGGCCGGGGAAAAAATCGGGATAGCTTAAACGGACTGAATCCGGATTTTAGTGTATCCAAAGAGAGGTAACTCCAAAGAATGGTATCTCCGTTAAATGAGGGATTGCCATTTTAGTTTTTCTTCCATTTTCGAAGGCTGATCATTCTTCGACTTTTATATATTTAAAAAAGTTGTTTTTTCGTACAATAATCACACACACAAGCACGTTAACGACATGTTTGTTTGATATGTTTATCTATTATATATTCTGGACTAATTACATTTGAAGGAGACTAGCTCGCCCTATTATTCCTATAAATGCTAGATTTGATAGTTTAATTGCATTTGCTTAATGCTGATGAGCCAACCTTGCATGTTCACAATGATCAGTAGTAACCGACAGAAAGACAAGTCAATGTTCTGAAGTCTAAAATTTCAATTCAAAATGGCTGCCCGAAAACCCAGAAGCAAAATTCCAATCAATCTGTTATAATAAAAATCACCCAGCAAAATCCAAAATGGCCGTCAAAAAATCATAAAACTTAGCTCAAACAATATTGTTACTTGAAAAGTCACAATTCACCTCTAGTTTAAAATTAACATTATGAGCTACAGAATTATCACTGAAGATACGCCAGGAGATACATCATGTACATAGAAACAGGCAGTTTCATTATGGTATATGATGGATATTACCACCTAACAACTACATACCATATACTATAAAAATGTTATTAACGATATGAATACATAATCGTTCTTTCTGACGACACCAGCACCAAGTTCATGGGTAAAATATAGTTCTTGCTCGTTACATGCAATAATTGTGTCTGACTTTGTCTAAAATCCGGCAAGAGTTCATCATTGATGCTTGTGTATTTCTGCTGGCATGGCATGGCATGGCATGGTATGCATGGCATGGCATGGCATGGCATGGCATGGCATGGCATGGCATGGCATGGCATAGTTCTTTGTTCCCTGTTCAAAAGTCAACGTTCCGCTCTATCGCATCATTAGGACTGTGGATCACCTGCGATGTTGAACACAACTGGAGTTCGTCCGGTCCACATTCAAATGTCATACCTCAGTCACAATGTTCGTAGACTTATCACTAGTGCGACAAAATGTTACTACAGTTTACCGAAAAAACAGTCTACACGGTAAATCCCTGTTCAGAGAAAATATGTTACATTCTTGATAACGCTTTAAGGCGCAGTTTACAAAAAGGCGGTCACTTATAGAAACTCGCATACATGTATTTTTTTAATATGCGTAATATCTGGAAAACCGGACCAGATAGCTAGACCAATACTATAGAACAAAATTTGCAGTTCCAGGTAGGGATATACCATGAAAAATTTCAACATGAAAAAATTCAAAATGGCCGACCTGCGGCCAATTCAGGTCGTCAAATTTTCTCGTTAACGCGATTCACTCAACAATTTTTTATGTTTCGCTCCAAAATTTATACCAGATATACATTTTAATCCAATGGCTGAGGGGGGTTCTGTGTGCATTTTAAGGTCCCCTAAGTTTCTATTAAAATGTGTTTAGGGGACCACCCCAGGAGTCGAAAAAACTTGGGTAGACATGCTGGATCATGGTAGCAACTCAGGAAAACGATTTTTAAAATGGCCGCCAGAAGCCATTCTGAAAAACCTATTATGTCAGTATGTTTTGCATCAGTTGGCCAAATTTTGATCAAAATGTTCAGTAGGGGGGTTTTCAGGGTGCTGGATCGATTGCAAAGAGTTTTAATATGACCTGAAGTAAGGATCATGCGAAATTAAAAATGGCCGCCATTTTTACTTTAGCAAATTCTATTTTTACTGATATATTTCTACTGATATCTGGGCTACCTGTGATTAATAATTGACACAGGTAGCCCATGGGCCAGAATTGGTCACCATGCACCCCCACCACTCGCGATTTAGATCAGGGGCTTCCTGGGAAAGTTGTTAGCGATGTTACGAGGAATAACTTTGGTCTCGGCCATTTTTTTTAAATGGCCGCCACAAAAATCTAATTTAGGCAATATTCCGCTTCTAATTGAAAAGGAATCATAATTTTGGTGTCTACACCTATATTTTCAGGGTAAAAAATTGAAAGAAACAACTATTAAAAATATTGGGTCATTCCTATATGGCGAATTCGAAAAAATCCAAGATGGCGACCGGTGAAAATCATTTTATGACAAAATCCGAATGTTTATATTGAAAACAATTTTTTTTGACATGCTATAGTAATGAAGACAGGTATGGTTATAATGCATAGCTTTGTGTCTCTCATGATCTTGTATATTATGAAGTTATCGTCCAGAAATACGAAATATTGAGATCCTAAGTTGCAATTTAACCAATATATCGAGCTCTAATTGACATAGAATCACAATTCTAGTGTTTACACATGTCTTCTGGGGTCAACGAATCGCGTGAAATTACTTAAAACATACTGGAGCAATACCATAAGGCCAATTTGAAATATTTTATGGCATTTCTGAATAACTGGAGAATAGCTTACATATATTTTTGACAAAATCACAATGTCTATATAATGAAAACCAAATAATTTTGCTGACATTGTATAACAAGTTTTTAGGACTGAGGACATACATGGTTATTGAATATAGTTTTGTGTCTCTGAACTTGCACATTGCGTGCAGTTACCAGCCTCAAATACAGAAATGAGTATTGATATCCTGCATTGGAAATTTAGCCGGGCCAACATCTCGAGTTGCAATTGAAATATAATCACAATTCTAGTGTCTACACTTGTGTTTTCTGGGTTGACGATTCAAATAAAAAAAAACATACTGGAACAATTATTATAAGGGATTTGAATAAAATTCAAGATGGCCACCGACGAAATGTTCTTTGTTATTGTATTGAAGACATCTACATGGTTAGAAAACATTCCTTCGTGTATTTGAACATGTATAATGTTACTCCTCTATTAACCTGTCATAAAATTTCAGTCGTGATACCCAATGTTCACAATCTAATGTGGGCAATACCCCGAGTTTTAATTGACATATAGAATCATATTCGAGCTGGCTACCGTTACACCTTCGTATCCGGGTCACTGGGAAAATGAAACCACTTATTTACATGATGTGATTATCCTTTGGGCTCAACTACAGCAAATGTGGGGCAAACTCTGTGATGAACTAGATGTTCTAGATGACCATACGCAAATGGCAAGCCGTCCTAGAGAAGGAACAACACGAATCAATATGAAATACCTTATTTATTCTAAGAAACGCCTGTGAGGTGTCAATTAGATTAACTCCTGAGATTACATGGGGATGGGCTGTTATTAGAGTAGTTTTTTATATAGTCATATAGTGTACATGATCGCAGGTTTTATTTAAAAAACAACAGGGATATATGCACACTTCAACATAACCATCTGATAGCTAGCACATTTTATGTGTAGCAAGGCACATGCGCATAGTGCAACAGTGAACTCAAATCCGCATCTGTGATACACTGCTCTTTAATGATTCTGATGGCCAAACATCCTATTTTTCTGCCCGTATTTGAAACTCAGCTTTCACAGATTATTGAAAGTAGGCCTTCCTTCCTGTGTTGTTACAGTGTGTAAACACTTGCGATTTGAAAGTGTTCGTGACTGAGTATAAAGTGCTGTGATTTCCTTCGCCTGCTCACTCATACTGATACATTTACTTTCTGTTGGCTGTGTGCTAATTTTTTTTTTCTTTTCATATTGTGTACATTCAACAGACAAAGGAATGATTAATAAGTAACTATTATGAATTATCATATATCCATACTTCTTCTCCATGGTAAATTGACAATAAATGATAACCTGTGGTACTGAGCATTTTTTTCAGACAAATGGAATGACAATAGGAACATATTATAAGACTTCAAATATTAGCCATATATGACAGTTTAAAGACACGAATTGATGTTTTTTTCTAAATATGCATGTCTTCAGTGCCACAACAAATATTATATATATTTCCATGACAATGTTAATTTAAAAAAAATCCACTTAGACATTGTGAGTCGAAAATCATTGGCTGGAATCCATCGTGGACTCTTTCAAATGTACCTTATGGTGCTGCTCTAGTATGTTTTAAGTGGTTACAGTCGATTTGTTAACCCGATAAACACCAGAATTGAGATTATAGTCAATTAGAACTCGAAATATATAATGGCCCAGCTAAATTTCCAACACAGGCTATCAATATCTATTTCTGAAGGTAACTGCATAAAATAGAACATCACAGTTAGCAAATAGAATTTAGTTTTCAATATAGACATTGTTATTTTGTCATAAAATTATTTTTGCTGGCAGCCATCTTGGATTTTTTCGAATTCGCAATATAGGAATGACCCAATCTCTTTATGAGTAGTCTCATTCGATTCTTTGACCATGAAAACATAGGTGTAGACACCAAAAATATGATTCTATGTGAATTAGAACTGGTGATATTGTCCAAATTAGATTTTCGTAGCGGCAATTTTGCAAAATGGCCGAAACCCATATCGCGCCCCATTTTATCTCTGGTAACATCGTTAATATCATTCACAGGAGTCCCCTGATCAATATAGAGTAGAGTAGTGGGGGCGCACGAGGACCAATTCTGGCCCATGGACTACTTGTGTCAATTATAAATCGAGATGTGAATAAAAGTAAAATTTGATGAAGCAGAATGACGGCCATTTTGAATTACGCATGATCCTTAATTCAGGTCATTTCAAAACCCCTTCCAATAGATTTAGCACCCTAAAAAAACTCATACTAGACATTTTAATCATCCAAATTGGCCAAATGGTGCAAAAGATATTGACATATAGGTTTTTTGGAATGGCTTCCGGCGGCCATTTTGAAAATCGTTTTCCTGAGTTGCTACCATGATCCAGCATGTCTACCCAAGTTTTTTTTACTCCTGGGGTGATCCCCTAAATGAATTTTAATAGAAACTTAGGGGCCCTAAAAATGCACACAGGACCCCCCTCAGCAAGAGGACTATTTCACTAATAGCTCGGATGAGTTCGAAATTGAGCAAGATTCGGACAGAAACTAGGTCATGGCGGCCAAAATGGCCGATTATCGGCCATTATTTTTTTAATATGCGTAATATCTGGAAAACCGGACCAGATAGCTGGACCATTACTATAGAACAAAATGTGCAGTTCCAGGTGGGGATATACCATGAAAACGTTTAACATGAAAAAAATTAAAAATGGCCGACCTGCTGCCACTTCCGATCGTCAAATGTTCTTGTTAACACGATTCACTCAACATTTGTTTATGTTTCGCTCTAAAATTTATACCAGATTTCCATTTCACTAATAGCTCAGATGAGTTCGAAAATGGGCAAGATTCGGACAGAAACTATGTCATGGCGCCCAAAATGGCCGATTATCGGCCATTATTTTTTTAATATGCGTAATATCTGGAAAACCGGACCAGATAGCTAGACCATTATTATAGAGTAAAATGTGCAGTTCCAGGTAGGGATATACCATGAAAAATTTCAACATGATAAAATTAAAAATGGCCGACGTGCGGCCACTTCCGATCGTCAAATTTTCTCGTTAACGCGATCCACTCAACATTTTTTTATGTTCCGCTCCAAAATTTATACCATATATCCATTTCACTAATAGCTCGAACAAGTTTGAAATTTGGCAAGATTCGGACATAAACTAGGTCAAGGTGGCCAAAATGGCTGAATATGCGTAATATCTGGAAAACTGGACCAGATAGCTAGACCATTACTATAGAACAAAATGTGCAGTTTCAGGTAGAGATATACCATAAAAAAATCAACTTGATCAAATTCAAAATGGCCGACCGACAATTTCAATAATCGCGGCGGGCTATTGTCGAATGTTCTCTTGTTTCAAATGATTTTCACTTTTAAACGATGATTAGATGCTGAGGCCTTTTTCCGTCGCCGACGGACCTTGTTTTAATGTTTAATGTTAGATGATGTGTTCATAATTTATCTACTTGTTTTCCAGATATTGACGAATGCGTGAATTCCACCTGTGATCTTGGATGTACTAACACTCCGGGCTCTTATTATTGTAATTGTAGTGAGGGGTTACAGGCAAACGGGACATTCTGTCAAGGTAAGTACTCATCATAAAGACACAAGTTAACCAAACCACCTTAACCTGCAACCACACAATGTTGTGTTTCTGCTTGTTTTTTTTTATTTTGGCCACGCGGCTAAGACAGTGATTCAACATTAAAGTAACATACAGTCAATCATACAAACAATATAATCAGTTTTGTGATGTTTTCAGATGTTGATGAATGCTCTAGCAACGTTACATGTGGCATTCATAGCTGTGTTAATACAGTTGGATCGTATTATTGCAATTGCACGGATGGGTATGAACTAAATGGAACTCTTTGTCAAGGTAACGACAATGTTTAGTTTTATTGCTTAAGTGATGTCTGTACAGATTTCCAAAACGAGGGGAAATTTCTTTCGCCGCATCTCTATTGAAATATAAAAAGCTCTTTTTAACGATTTGTATAGTAAAAAGCGAATAATGTTTTTCGAAAAACCTGTTAATCATGTGAATCAGTTTGCCAAATGAGAATTAGTTAGGCGTAATGACGAACATGCCTTGTTTAAATATGTATACTTTATTTGGAATGATGTGTCATTGATTTAGATGTGAATGAATGCACTATGAACATGACAAACTGTGATCAAGATTGTGACAATACACCAGGATCGTATTTATGTACTTGCTTTAGAGGATATGAAATGATAGCGGATAACTGTACAGGTAAATACAGTGATAGCTTATAGTCAGGTAACAATAAAAAGTAAATTGATGAAATTAGTGATGTAAAGATATACAACAATATAAGTTATTCAGTTTTCTTGCCTTGCGTTCATTAACATCTTGCTAAGAATAGCAATGTATGCTAACTTTTAAAAGTGACTTTGTATAATAATTATTATGGTATAAAAGTGCAGTTATCAGGAGCAATACATTTACTTCACAGCATCTACGCTATAAAACTAAAAACTGTTTTAGGATCAGTTTACAATGTCACTTGTTGTGATAAAACAGTGATGGCGCGCGTTTGGTCAGCAGCAGTTGATACATGTATACCCAAGTGCATTTATATTTAAGATTTGATCCTGTTAGGGCTCAAATCTCCCCAAGTAGGGTATCAATAGTAATGAACACATTTTCCTACTGTCAAAACGGACAGTTAAACATGTTAAAGGGTTCAATCCGAGGTCATTCCGAGCTCTCAGGCAAAGCTAGTAAGTAGGCCTCACTGGCATATTACTGATAATTGAAACACTGCAGCCTGTACAAAAACACCATAAATATACTCATGAGACATACATAGTTAAAGGGACAATTAATATAATATAATATAAGCCCGAGTTAAGTGTGTGGATATGTATTAAGTCGTCTTAGAATGAAAAAAATAATTTCATTTTAAGTTTTACAATTACACCTGCACAAAACTTAATATGTATCATATGTTGACACCTCGATAACTTAATATTTCATTTTCCTTTTATTCATTTTTAGTGGAAACATTAGTAAGAAATAATTTAGGAATATGTACTTGTAGTGAGGGACGGTGGGGTAATAAATTGACTAGTTGCAAAATGACTAAACAAACATATACCAATTTGTATAACATATACTGGTTATGAAATGGCGAGTTCCAGCAACCAATTTGGTTTGCTATAACAACAACCTAAAGCAAAATATTGTTGATACATCCACTTCACAGTTACACAAAATAGTGAGCCTGAGTGCTGCCTTGCAACATTTGCAGTTACGTCTGCAGGCTTGTGACACCCACAATGATGCAAGATCGCACAGGCACTGCTTGCGTCAGACAGCTCTGTTCAAAATGGCAGTTTCTGGTTGTCTTCTCTTGCATCCAACCCCATTGCGAAATTTTCGGCACATGCTACTGTGATTCCTTAGCTTGCCTTCATATAAAGGCTGTCTGCAACAGCGCCCGCATAGCATGTTGAAATAGGGCTACCTGAGTTGGCGGGATGTGGTCAAGCATACGCGTGCCATGCGTAAATAGTTGACACCTAGCATCATTCACCCTGTACCATCCAAGGCTCTTACTGTACATGATAACTGTCCAACGTTCAAGTCTTTCCACGTGTCAATGGTTAGGAGAGTAGGCTCCTCAGAAAGAGCAGAGAAAGAGCAATCAAAGTTTTAGTAAGTTCTGGGCATATCTCCCATGCAGTCCATGATGTTCTCTTTCCAATGCCAAGGAATGACGATGAAGTGTCACAGCCGTTATAAGAATGCACAAGTGAAATTTTTCACAAAATTTTTCTGGGCCAAGACTTTGTATAACCTGAAGAACTGGAATGCATTGAAGGTTTTCCCAGCTACATAGCCTATCCATAACCCTGTTAAACCAAGACTACTAAAGTAACCAACCGCAATAACCACAACATTACTATCAACTGTTCGGATGAATGCTTTTGAATGGCCATGCTTTGCTGCATCATACAGATGCAAAAAGATCCTGCTGTCAGCTTCCTGGTGGTTACATGGTATAATTGTTTTCAACTCAGCTGCTGATTGCTGGTCAGAACTGTTAATTACATTTCTCAAAGGTTCTGCCTTAACAATAGCTTTGGATAGGTACCTGAAGAGCTGGGTCTTATTTTCTGCATTTCCCAGAAAAAAATTCCAGTCGTGAGGGATAGGCGTGGATGGTGCAACGACAGTTTCAGCACCAGGAGAACCCCGTCAGGATTGCGTCTGAGCTTTAATATTATGATCAGGGTATTTGTCCCATATGATATCAACCCGTGAAGTTGATTCAGATATAACGCTTGTAATGTATGGTATAAAGTGGTGGTCAACATATTGCTGGAAATGAGTAGTCTTGGTTGGGCGGATCATGTGAACGACAACTGGAGCATCCAGAACTGTAATATCATCTGGGATGGTCAGACACTGTACTATATCAGGTTTTTTTACCAGACCTGAGCTTTCCTTTGTCAGATTGGTTCTCATAATAATTCATCCTAATCAAAATCTGGCCTTGACTGCAGATATAAAACAGATGAGACATCAAAGACACATCCTTCTTTAGTGCATTGACCTTAATATTGCCCTTCGATTTGGTATCAGTATGTTTTGCAAATGTTTGTAGAGCTACACTCTTAATGGTATATGTAAGGGAAACCTCACATTTTTCCAAGCGCTCACAAACACATTCTACATGCCTTTTTTCCCTAGTTCAGAAGCATTACAGAGAGTCTCTGCAACAGCGGCTGGCATCACTTCTTGAGTATAGAGACTAACTAAGTCGCATCCACCTGAAACACTTTTTCAGTGCCTAATCGTTTGCTCATGACTGTGATATTTGGGGATGAGCGGGAACTTTTTCTCACTTTTCTGAACAACAAAGTTCCCTGTACGGAATTCTTGTAAAACCTGAGAATGCTTATGTTGAAGTTTAACCATTTCCTTCACATGAACCGGAAGCCAGCGAGAGTAATGGGTTTCTTCAAAAATAAACAACCAGCCACATAATTCATCAATAACTTGGACATAGATATCAAAATCTCCCTCTCTGAGGGAACAGACAATGTAGCATCTCAAGATCTAATACCAGAGACCAGTACGCAAACAGTTGTGATTCAGTTCTCATGGAAGCATCCCACTCATCTTTCTGGCCAACACTATCTGAGGCTTGCAGGCCCTGAAATATTTCATTCTTGAGTATGCTGCCAGCAAGCAAGAACACCTGGTGAACATACCTCATTCGTATCAGATGGTGATCCGGAATAGATGAAGACACGCCTGTTGTTAAGACACCATCCTCACTGATAACAGGTGGAAATTCAGACCCATCTACCAAATTTCCCTCAACTGCTTCTATCACAAACTCAATGTGCAGGGCTACAAGCATCAGTACAAACGTGTCCTCTCCAAGTTTGTCAGTCTACGTCCACTGTATCTGCTCCAGGCTATGGCATACATTGGCTGATCCATGCCTTGCACAGGTGTTTGACCAGGATTAAGGTGCTCAGTTACCGCTTTGCCAAGAAGCATAGCGTATTTGACCATTGCAACAGAAGCTGCCTTGTCTGGAAAAAGAGGCAAAATGCCAATGTTGGCCTTTGGCTTCACGCTTTCGGCAGGAAGTAAGGATGAGCTGAAACCTGCCCAAGTTACTATGTCACTAGACTTCAGTTCATTTTGCGCAATTAATTCTGATGCCTTCAATATCCAAGCATATTCTTTACCTACTGCCCCTGAAATTCTGTTTTGTCTAGGCCTTGTACAGTCGTCAGTGCGCTTGATTAGGACATCAGCTGTGGGAACAACTGAATATGATTGTGAGATATACTTCCTGACCAGACAACAAATCCTATCAACCCATTGTGCATTTATTAGATGACAGCAAAGCTCAAAGCAATACAACATTTTGTATATATGTGTATGTTGCGTCTTCAGCTGTTTTTTAGTCATTTGACCTTGAGTTTGGTAAATAACACAAGGAATCATCTTCCAATTCATTTCTAACTGACTCTGGAACCTGAAAAAAAATATAAAAAAACAGTGGCAACATTAAATTAAGAAGAATTAGAATCTAAGACGTTTCGATTTTCAGTCTTGGATGGCGGCCATTTTGGATATGCCTAAAAATGTGGAGACACAAACATCTCAAGTTGCTTCCATCAAAAATCTGAAAGAGCAGGCCATAAAGGTTATCTGTGCCAAATATTGTACTTTTTACCGGATGTGCAAATTTCTGGCAGCATTTGACACTACCGTCTCTCACTATTGGTTTGTTTCAAGAAGCCGTCATTCAGTTGTTATTTAAATTAGAGAGTACTAGACTTGGGCTGGAGAGTGTGTCATACGCCTAATCATGGTTGTGTTTTATTAGTCCAGCGGGCTGGGTCTACCTCAAATATTGTCTTTATAGATGGTATCATTATCATTATTGTGAAATACTGTGATTTTCAAAACCATCTACCTAATATTTAATAATATCTATGCGTTTAAAAAGTTGTATAAATTCATGTTGGTATCAACATAATAACAGTATAGGTCCTATTAACAATAATGTTGAAGGCACTTCACACCATTCCCTTCTTATTAATCACGAAATTTGTGATCACATGTTTCTCAACAATAACAATAACTTTTTACTTCATTACCATGCTTACACTTCTATGCTCGAATTATGAAATATATTCGAAATTTTTAAATTATATTCCGTATGCAGCGTGACATAACACAGGTATTTTAGTAGTGGCATGTAAAAATATATGTAATGTAACCAACTATTTCTACAAGTAAAAATAATTGAAGACTATTATTTATTTACGCTTTAATTCACTCTATTTGGTGGTTATTTGTGGTGTAAAAATGACCCAATTGAACTAATATATTGTGGCTACCACACAGATGAATCGGCTATAAAACGGATATAAATCAATATATGGATACGAATCAATAAAATTATGATAATATTGTCTTTTAGTCACTGAAACGTTGTAAACGAATGTTTTCGCCTACACCCCTGAAAAATTCTTCAATGCTTTTACTGTTATTCGCTCTATTTGCTTGTTCAAAGTAACACTTTTTCAAAGTCAACATTATTGACGGAGCTACCAAGTAACACTTGTTCAAAGTAACACTTTTTTCAAGTCAACAGAATTGGCGGGATCACAAAGTAACACTTTTACAAAGTATCACTTTTTCAAAGTCAACAGTATTGGCGGGATCACAAAGTAACACTTTTACAAAGTATCACTTTTTCAAAGTCAACAGTATTAACGGGATAACTAAACAACACTTGTTCAAAGTAACATTTTTTTAAAGTCAACAGCATTGGCGGAATCACAAAGTAACACTTTTACAAAGTATCACTTTTTCAAAGTCAACAGTATTAACGGGATAACTAAACAACACTTGTTCAAAGTATCACTTTTTCAAAGTCAACAGTATTAACGGGATAACAAAACAACACTTATTCAAAGTATCACTTTTTTAAAGTCAACAGCCTTGGCGGAATCACAAAGTAACACTTTTACAAAGTATCACTTTTTCAAAGTCAACAGTATTAACGGGATAACTAAACAACACTTGTTCAAAGTAGCACTTTCTCAACACTTTTTTCAAAATAACATTTTTTCGAAGTTAACAGTATTGGTGAGATCACAAAGCAACACTTTTTTCAAACTAACATTTTTTCAAAGTTAACAATATTGACGGGATCGCGAAAAAACACACTTTTGTTGTCTGGAAAAGTATTTCGGTAGGCCCGCAAATTATGTAAATTGGTTAGTGATAACATGATTTATTAATAATAGAGCATTTCAAGCACTTTCCTTTTGCTACGGGAAATCACACACATTTAAAGAAAAATGATAGCATGTTTATTAACTTGGTGCGCTATAAAAGCGTCCTTTAGCTATATAGCAAAAGTAACGCTTTCTCTTTGTTTGAGAGATATTCAGCTGAATAAAATTTAATTATATGAAGCCAGTTACCTGGAGATTACACTTAAAGGGTCCTAACTACATAGATCACACAACTTGGCTTTAATGTTCCGGTTCAAAGGTATAACAGCTACGGTGGATCAACAGCTAAAACCTAAGTTGTTTTTATGGTTACCACCTTTTTAATGGAGTTAAACACAACGAGTCAAGGTTAAAAGGCTGATAAAACATACTGACTAATATTTTATTCAAAGGTGTATAATATATATATATATTTATTTTTAGAACGATTTAAGAGACAATATATAAATAATTTTTTTTGCTAAATTCATATAAATTATAGTTAGTATTAGTCATGAAACAAAACTGTTTCTCAAATTAACTGCATACATACCAGATTTATATTTTTTCGGTATCACTTTTAGTATAATAAACCTTTAGTATACGTTCATGTAATATACGTTCATGTGATATTTACTATTACAATTGAGCTATATCCATAGTAGTAGTAGTATGTTTATTTTACCTCCTTTCAAGGAGAGCATACATATACAAAGTATACATTTCAGTTCAAAGGTGGTAAAATATCCATGATATCATTAGTTTAGTAGGTTGAATATGTGGAAGCGACTGTTACCTTTTTAAAACAAAATATATAAATATGCATTTAAATTTTCCTGTAATAGTATATTTTATATTGTATTCACATGGATCATTTTAAGCGCATGTTCTGGAATATAATATATAATAATAATTAAATTTACCCTTATTTTAGTATTTTAGAGCAACTGTTCCCTTTCTAAAAGCAGAATATATCAATATGGATAAATGTTCCCGTAATATATACATTTTTTAAGTTTTATTCACATTTTCACTTTTATTAGATGTTCACGGACATAATATAAAATATTCGAACTGAAATATACCCTTATTATACTGCTTTTAATCAACTGGTACTTTTTATCCCTGTTTCTTTTTGTCCGTGTTACTTTTTGACTGCTACTTTTTATCCTGTTACTTTCTATCCTACAATCGGGGGGGGGGGGGGGATCACCCAGTGACACTTTAATGACATAGGCCTAATGTATTGTACCCAGCTTTCCTATCGCGATTGATATTGACAAATCGTGAGACTAGCTCAAGATAATACATTATCAGATTATCTGATTATCAGAGATTATACGAATACCTTTTCATTTTGAATTTGTAAATCATACGGGTATGTTATACGCAAGCAGTATTGACCTAACCATGTATTATATTTATAACTTCATAATAAAATAAACAAGGCTTACGTCTACTTTCCAGCCTTCTTTTCTTCACAAAAATCGTGATTATAAGAGATTGTACGAGTACTTTTTCATTTTGAATTTGTAAATCATACGGGTATGGTATACGCAAGCCGTATTGACCTGACCATGTATACATAATAAAATAAACAATGCTTACGTCAACTTTTCAGTCTTTTTTTCTCCAGAAAAATCGTGAATATAAAAAAATCTGTATTATATTCTAATTTGTAATCATGGTAATTGAAAAGAGATGGTAATTGCAAAGAGATGGGTGAGGCGAGTTGGTATAAATGTTGGGCAAGTTGGTATATTGTGGGGCGAGTTGGTTGGGGCGAGTTGTCATATATGTGGGGCGAGTTGATATAAATGTGGGGCGAGCTGGTTGTGGCGAGTTGGCATAAATATGGGGCGAGTTGGTTGGGGCGAGTTGGTTTTGGGGCAAATCGACTGGCACCCGTTTGCATGATACGAATGATAATAATTGTGGCATATTCTGTATATGTTTATCGTAATATAAAACAATAACTGTTTTTCACCCTGTATAAAAATTAAAAACTAGTTCGTACATGTACCTCACATGAACACAGATTTGGATATTAATTATTATGTATAATAGTAGGCTTGCTAAGACCTCAAAATATGGCAAAACCTGCATTTTTTAGTACAAATGTTTCCTTTTTCATATATGTTCTTTATAATATTCTGCAACTTTTAAGATAAGAACACAAGCTGAGGCGGCCTTATTTTGCCCTCATTTGCATAAATCCAAGATGGCCGCCAAAAAATATATATCCCCTCATATTTTATCACATACCTGGCTCTAGAGGACATATTTTTAGCATATTATGTTCTAATTTTACATTTTAGTCGTTAATGGTAATATAAAATATTGAAAGATGGACCCCAGATGAAGCTACCCAGTTGCAACCTAATTTGCATAACTTAAAGATGGCCGCCAATAGGATCTATATATAGTTATAACCCCCATATATCATCATATTTCGACCTCTGGTGCCCATCGTAAGCTCTAATTAAAAATGTAATGTGATAATGGTAATTTAACAGATTGAGAAATATATATGAGTTACTAAAGCTGCAATTTTAACCACCATCGGCATAGCAACGCTTCCATTTTCACCCTCATCCGCATAGCAACCAATAGAGCCAATACAGCCCTGTACCATTACCTCGAACCATGACAGCTAGTGTACTCTTTCAAAACTTTGAGATATCATTATACATTTCAGTTTATAAGATTTGTGTCACCCCTAAGATAATAACTGAAGCCGAAGCTATCATTTTACATTGATTAGCATAAATCCAAGATGACCGCCAATATATTTTATGGTCTCACCACACAAATTAATACGCGACACAACCTTTTTAAAACATGTGGCTATTTACTGTAACCTCTGAGATACATAGTAACGTTACAGATATGTACCATAGATTAACCAAATATGGTTAATCTATGTATACACTTAGGATTGTTTAATATGATGTTTTATTCAAAAAACATTTGATGAGGTATAAATAACGTGTAATATGTACGCTAGCAGTAACAAGGCATATGTGTCACATACGTTGATGTGTTTAGGGGAATGTCAATTTGTTCACAAGGAAAATCGGTAAAAAATGATGTTTAAATTTTATATTGAAATGCATGTAGTATGTTCTAGTCGTTGTATTCGGAGACGATCTTAAAACTTATGAGCTAAGGTGTTATTTCACTACATGAATGGAGGCCTACTGGTTTTATTGGTCCTATTTATAAAACCAAATCTCAAGCTCGGCAAAGAACATGGCTCATGATGCTTAGTTTCTGGTCTATTTAACCCCTATTCACTTTAAGGATGCTGGGAGGGCCGAGCGTATCCTTTTAAATCGAAGGTTTGGTCAATTACATATTTTTGCCATATTTTAAAATGGCAGGCTTATACATTTAGCATAGCTTAGATCTACAAAATCACTGTAATCCATCATTGTGAAAATGTTTCTATACGTAGGCCTACTAAGTTTTCTATAATATATACGGTGGCACTAAGTGTCTAATAGTTTCACCACATTCATTGTGGTGACGCTTCAAAATAGATTGGCATAGGTGGAAATGGATCGAAATAGTTATCCTAAAATAATGGGAACCATGCCGCGGTGATCCCTGTAACTCTCCCTACCAAGGATACTGTGGGTGGGATGGAAAAAGATGGAGGTCCTACACTGCATCAATGTGTTTGACATTGTAATTGTTATTTATCTATAAAGATCACATATTCTGAGGGAGTCTGAGCCATGAGCATATAAACCAGTACAGCTCCATTAAAATCTTCTACATCTACATCAAGTGCCTGAGATGTGTGTGCAATATATTTATCTAGTATCTGCACCAAATCAGATTTCCCACCTTGTCGTAGTTGACAGAATTCTGAAAGTGAAGGTCACCAGAGATGATTTCCATATGAAAGGTTTGGCAGGAGATTTCAAATGAAATTCTGAATAAAAAAACTTAACTTGCAAGCTCAGATTTTGTATTACTTTGAACGTTTGATGATGATGTCTTGAATACCAAAGCTTGTTTGTTTCATGTGTGTCACTTAGTAGCCATGGTATGACATCTATCCGTGTTCCCTACGATCGGTCGTCCAGACTCTTATTCCAAATTTCTACATTTAATCTGTGGTGGTCTACTTCTTATGTTCATATTACAGATTTATCTTCAATATTAAACAGATCCCATATACAGAGTCTGTAATCATTGCCATTCGTAAAGTTGTGCCCCAAAAATACGGTGCGCATCCGATCGATTGCGCAATGAATTACTGCGTCATTGTTTGTTCAAGTACTTTTATATCATTCTGTAATGACATCTCATTAGAATAATGCCTTAACGTGGGGACTTAAAGCCCTGTCTTTATATGTGAATTTATCATCTAAATAGGGCTACCCTCACATTTTTCATGAAATTTTTGGTCTCAGCGTACACTGACCACCAGCATAGAAAAACACAGCTTTTGCCATGCTGTCTGTCAATTTCTGACGTTGAACTATGCTGTTCACGTCATGCTCGGACTAATATGTATCGCTGAATGGATTTTCAATTGCTTGAACAGTAGACACTACCTGACACAAAGAATACAAATATATTTGAAATTATTTTTGAAAACTGGGTATCATAATTATCAGGATGGATTGGATTTCATATTCTTCAATCATCATAACTATTTCAGGACCAGACAACAAGTATCCCTGAAAAGCATGTGCATTACTAAATAACCATATAACCAGCTCATTCATTTTCTAGAGCGGGGGAGGGGGGGGGGGGCTTGCAAGCTGCCTGCTTGGAAAGTCGGAGATCGCCGGTATTTAGGTTTTAAAGAAACAAATGTTTCTTCCCTGCTCACTCGTAAATATTCAGTATTGTGGGGAGCCTCCGTGACCGAGAGGTAATGTGCTCAGCCTCAGACCACCATTGCTAGAATTTCGAATCCTGTGTCTGGAGGGCAGTGTCATTTCACCATCCTCAGAAGGTTCTCCTGGCCCAGTTTAGCCTATAATGTGCACAAAGGTGGCCTAAAGCCCCATTCAGTCATTCATGCATTCACTCATTCATCCCTTTCTATTATGTCGAATCACATTTTGCTCGTTGGGTTTCTTAAAGACTGATTGGTGTCAGTGGCGTATCCACTACCCAGATATCAAATGAGGGAGATCTTAGAAATAATTTTGAAAACAAAACGAACACCAACTGGTGCGATTTAATGGTACATTTGACGTAAAATGAAGATATGACACTGATCCTCGGTAAACTGAATACAATGGCAAATCATCACTCTGGACATTAAGGGGTAAGCCTACTCGAGAGCCCCCCTGGATACGCTTCTGGGTGGTGTTTTGACTCCAAAAGACTCATATCACGCATGCGCCCTAGCTACACTCTATTACCATGATCATAGTTGGTAGGCCTATAATCAAGCGCAAATAATTATCGACTCTATATGAGAGTGGTAGCCTGGTGACAGTTGCAGTTAAATGATGTGCCTAACGGGCACGGTTTAAATTCCAATGAACCCAGTCATCAATTACGTGACAAAGTGTGTTTCTATGTGCAGTCCGCCCATCAAAAAACAAACAATTTTACCTCCCCCCAATGGTCTCATGTCTGTGCTATTGACGGCATTTCTCTTA
This sequence comes from Flabesymbios commensalis, assembly GCA_964017125.1. Lineage (NCBI taxonomy): Eukaryota > Metazoa > Annelida > Polychaeta > Terebellida > Flabelligeridae > Flabesymbios > Flabesymbios commensalis. The sequence continues at coordinate 70,473,130 of OZ024903.1, forward strand.
TGACAAAAAGAGGTTGGTCAGCAAAAAATTATAACAGGTAGTTGACCAGGATTCACATGCTCTGGAAATAATATTGACAGAATGAATAATCATGATCTCGCTGTGAGCTACATCGTATAATACTGTTAGATGTTATAATGCGTTTGATCCAGAGTCTTGATACTGAGCTGGTGGCACCCATTTTGAACTATAAAGACAACAGGGTTTACTTCAGCCAGGAGGAGGATTTATTTTTTTACTTTCGTTCATATTATAATGTGTCCTCTATCTATAGCTTTGTTGTCCAAATCAATGATTTGCGTCAGCGAAATCGCAGTAATGCCGCGTTGTTACACCAAAACAATGTTATTATTCATGTTGCATTAAATAAAGTGATAATAATATATAATATAAAATTACAGTGAAATACAAAATGTGAAAGTTTATTTTTAATCGGTTACCACAACTGCAATATAAAGAGGACTTAAATAACACATACAATTGTTATTCAATAGAGATGGTTTGCTGTTGGATATTTGCCTAGTCAGAAAACCAGCACTTTTTAACACTCACTAGTGAAATATAAAACATAATTAATATAATATAGTCAATAGATACGTTCACTATACAACTACTCCGATGTTGGGCTTATGATAAATAAATTGTGTTTTATAATAATTAGTAGCAGGTCCGTATTCAGACTAAGAAAAATGAGGGTCAGGATAACCATCCGGCGGCGTCTGGGGGGGGGGGGGTGTAGATGCATGTCCCCTAGAAAATTAAAAAACACAAGGTTCTAAATTGTGCATTCTGGTGAAATATAGAGGTAAAATGGACTTGTTTTAATGACAATTTTCACTCGTGTTTTGATCTACCCTATAGAAGTACAACTGATTTGCATGCAAGGGGGTGTTACAGACAAGGCGCTGGGTATGCCTAACAAATTAACGAACTAACAACTGAGATGTACACTTGTGGCACAATTTTGCTTAAATTGTGATGTCCATCTTAGATATTTCTGTAAATTTAGATAATTAAGATACTAAGGTGTCATGTTGGATTTAGGAAAATTAGGATAAAAATGCGTAACTTCAACTTTTATTCTTATATTAAACGTTTTCAATGGCCATACTACAGACTACAATTTGAGCCAAACATGTTAAAATGAGCTGAATAGATGCCGAAAAATGATGAAATATGGTGCCAAATAAGGTCGAATGTGGTTATCTTGGATATATGCAGATGAGGATAACAATAGGAAGCTTCAACTTTTGTTCTTACTCTGTATATTAAACATTTGTATGACCATTAGCAACTACAGCTCATAATTGGAGCCAAACATCTTGGATTTCTGCAGATGGGGATAAACATAAACAACCTCAACGATTATTATTATGTTGAACGTTTTGTATGACCATTGCAAACTACATACAGATTGGAGGCAAGCATGCTAAAATTAACTCTGTACATGTCGCAAAATGATAAAATATGCTATATGTTGTCAAACAGAGCTAATTGAAACGGCGGCCATCTTGGATTTATGTAAACAAGGATAAAAATATGTAGTTTCAATGTTTGTTCTTATAATAAACTATTTGTGTGATCATTACCAACGCATAATTGGAGCCGAACATGTTAAAATAAGCTCACTACATGCCGAAAAATAATGCAATATGGTACTAAATAAGGTCAAATGGCGGCCATCTTGGATTAACGCAAATGAAGGTAAACTTATGTAACTTCTACTTGTATTATTATATTAAACGTTCTGTATGACTATTCAAAACTACAGAGTATAATTGGAGCCAAATATGTTAAAACGAACTCACTGCATACCAACACATGATGAAATATGTTGCCAAATAAGCTGAAACGGCGGCCATCTTGGATTTATGCAAATGAGCATAGAAATGCGAATCTTTAAGTTTTCTTCTTATATTAAACCTTTGGTATGACCATTAGCAGTTACAGCGCATAATTGGAACCAAATATGTTAAAATTAACTCACTACATGCCGGGAAATGATAAAATATGGTGCCATGTAGTGTCAAATGGCGGCCATCTTGGATTTATGAAAATGAGCATAAAGATGCGATGCTTCAATTTTTCTTCTTATATTAAACATTTTGTATAACTATTAGCAGTTGATTAGCAACTACAGCGCATAATTGGAGCCAAACATGTTCAAATTAACTGGCTATATGCCGTAAAATGTGGAAATATGGTGCCAAATAAGGTCAAATGGCCGCCATCTTGGATTTATGCAAATTAGGTAAAAAAATACAGCCTCAGCTTGTGTTCTTATCTTAAATGCTTTATATGACCATCAAATACTATCATGCCAAAAAGAACATTTGTACTAAAAAATGCAGGTAACATCGGCTTACCAAGCCTACTATAAAATCTGGATACATTATATAATTGGGCTCCACAGAAAGAGTATAACCCACTGAAAGAGAAAAATATTTACAATAGCAACAGACCCATAACATAGGTAATAAAATGAAGCGGAAAAAGCTAACTAAGTTATTTAGGATCATATTTCAAAGTGTAAAAACACTTTGGTCTCTTGGTTTGTATAAATATTTCGGCGTTGTCAGGGTTAAACACAAAACACGTACCTGTTTCACATGTATCGCCTGCGAATCCTTCTGTACAATTACACGTGGTTGACATGTGACCATCTATGCAAGTGCCAGCATTTAGGCATAAAGGAGTGTCACTTATACAGTCGTCTTCATCTAAAACAAACAATGATAAAACAAATGATCATGCTTACCATTTAGCATGTTTAGTGCAGCTAATTAATCGCTGTGTTCATCTTCAGGAAACCAATAACACGTGAGGATCAATACAATACTTCAGTACACAACACAATAATTCATACCAACATGCTATAATATAATAATATAATATAATATAATAAATTTTAAACAAGTCCGAGCATTGGACTGATTCATTACCTTTTATCTTCACTTGGTTGAAATGTATTGATCCCTTTTCTTCCGCATAGTCATCCGTAGTGACTCGTATTAAAACGTATTTATTAGTTTTGTATGTAAACTCTTGTTCACTCTTGTTTACGTAATAGTATACTTAAGGCGTAATATTTTTTCTGGGACCATAAATGGGAAAGCTATTCCTCGTTCAGCGTTTGCCTCAGTTTTTATGCAACTTAATTTTACAACATGACAATAAGCTCTTGGTTCAATTAAGGTATTTTGTTATGATTTTTCTAAGCGATCGGGAACCGGATCAATCAGAGTTTTTTTTCAGAATTAACAGTCGATTGTCAATTACAGATTTTCATGGCGCTATGGCACATTTAGGCCCAATTAGAACACACCACATATCCAAGTTCATTATCTTTTATCTGGGATGTCTGATATGAAGTTAGTATTCTATACGCACTTCATTTTATAATTCAAATGATAGTTGTGCTGTCATCTCACAATGAAATATAAATTTATTTCATGATCATACATACAAGCTTGGCTAAA